>CAHIKZ030005515.1:17500-97500 GCA_903632075.3 Acanthosepion pharaonis | reverse complement strand
CCTTACTTGCTTCTCCGTTAACTATAATTTTCAAATATTCAAGTGTGATGTCAATCGACATCTTCTGATACCTTGATCTTGTTCCCCGCCCTTCTCTGTATCCTTTCCTCAAACACGCCTCTTTACTCTTGTTCTCAACCCTCTGTAACCCCTTACGTACTACTGGCACTCCTGCCTTGCTTGGGATGAATTGCTTAAAAAAAGCATTCATACATAATATATATATATATATATATATATATATATATATATATATATATATATATATTGAGAAAAATATGACAAACTGGAAAGGTTTTTGTAACGCTTTTCATCCGTTAGGATTTCAGCGGACTGGGATTCGATGACGTTGCCACACACACACACACACACACATATACATACATACATATATATATATATATATATATATATATATATATTTATATATATAAATATTTTTTACGGTTATGCTGTATTTTTATTTTATAAAATACTTAAGTATGATGGATATAAACAGTATTAAATAACATTTAAAATGTCCGAGAAATTTTCATAGAAAATATTCGTTCATATGACGTCATTTGTTTACATTCACGCTAAATACAATCGTCAGGTCTGATAATTGCGTTTAAACATGAAACAGGTTGTCACCTCTATATGAGTTCCGTTGATGCAGGTTCGAATGTCTACGAATACAAAATTTCACATTCAGGCACAAATGTTATTTCACGCATCAGAAAACAGAGCACACAAACACACACACAAACATAAATATATATATATATATATATATATATACAAAATTTTTACGGTATTAAATAAATATTGCTTATAAGAACACAAAGAAAAAGTCTGATACAATAAAAACGTCTCTATAATTGCGTTTAACATAAACTTGTCAGTAGTCTTTAATTTAATTTATATAAATAAATATGGATTGTTGTTGTCATACAAAATCGTACAAGATATATAAATATATATATATATATATATATATATATATGCAGTGTGGATTAAAACTGAATGGCGATAGTCTGCTTCGCGCTGACACAAAATCGTCAGGCCTTCACTGTCGCCATCCCTTATTGCTGTTGTTTTTAAAAATACTTGGTCTCATCAGAGGAACGCTAAATTATACGCAGATTCGAAGCTTATAATTAATATAAACTCAATATATTATTGGGGTTTAAATTCAAAATATAAAGTGTATGGAGAAAGATATTGGGGAACAAAATGATGCAAGATTAAAGTTTATATGGTACATATTTTATATATTTGTAATTAAAGGGAATCTTAATCAGACATTATTTCTTAATATACATAAAACATTATTTTAGTGGATACATATATTTTAAACAGTGAGATTGGCCCTAACCGGCCAAAATCATCAAGAAATTTGTATTTCGGTAGCAATAATTCTTTCAAACATGTTTAGTTAAATAAAATCGACAAGTTATGTCTAACAAATGTTTTATGGCGTTTTTCAAATTTACGAATTAGTTGTTATCGGTAAATTTGCCAAAGTTCATATTTATTTTTTATTTTATAACATTTTTTTGAGTACTTTCGAATCTTACTACATTCGTTTCCAAGGATTGTATTTTCTGTGTGATTCCAAAACTGTTTCTGTTTAAATCTGAGAATATCACGTTGGCTGGAACCAATTTCGAATTATTCAATTTCACGTCATTTAAACCGTCGAACTGGAACTTTTCTGCGAATTTTATTTATTTATTTATTTATTCTCAAATGCACTTCGATATACAATCCCTCATGGAAAGAGATAGCTTAATTAACGTTGGCTGCCAAAAGGTTCCAAAATTTTGCGTCTTTCTTTGTACGGTGTCTTGTTCTAATCTATATGTACTAATATATATATATATATATATATATATATATATATATATATATATATATATATATATATGTATTTAAGTTATGAATAACTTGGTAATCCGTATGGGTAGTCCCAAGGAGGATGAAATCCTGAGAGCTCACTGTAAATCCAGAGCTAATATTTAACCTTAAAGTGGTATGTTTTTCTTTAATATATATATATATATATATATATATATATATATATATATATATATATATATATATTATATATATATATCTGATTTGTGGGTATTGGGGAGAGTGTTTACATTGGTTCCCATGTTCACCCTAACCAGGGGTGGTGGCATCTGTTAGTGTTCCAGCTATGAGCAAATATTGAACTCCCAAACTGGGATAAAATCATGAATATATAAAAATGCATAATAAAAATTACCAGCAAAACATTTTTTGAAAAGGAATTTAACAAAATTAATTAGATAATAAAATTTCGGCATTAAATAATCCATAAGGAGTTAAACAAACAACCAAACAAACCAAATATATATATGTATATATATATATATATATATATATATATATATATATATATATATATATGTGTGTGTGTGTGTGTGTATTGTGTGTGTGTGTGTGTATCAAACTTATAATGGGTAAGGAATGACGAAATAGAAAACTACTTTGTGACTCGTTTCATTTCGAGAAGGAAATTCTTCAAACTAATAACTGTTCTTAATGAATTATACTTCATTATTATATATATATATATATATATATATATATATATATATATATATATAGATAGATAGATAGATAGATAGATAGATAAAGTGAACATTGAAGTCAACATGCAGAGGCGACAGGCTGTTTCATGCTGGACGCAAATTGTCAGGCCTGAATGTTGACTTCAATGTTCACTTTATATTTATATTTACATACGCACTATCTCTAATATTGAGCACTTTATCCCATAAATATAGTACAACTTAAAACTATATTTCTTCCCACACACACACACACACACACACACACACACATATATATATATATATATATATATATATATATATATATATATATATATATATCTGTTACCCCTCCCTATAGCTTTCATTTACTCTAACATTCGTCCCACACTCTCATCCATACACTCTCACTAAATTTTATTTTTTATACCCGGAGTTGTTTTTTCTGTTTTCTTTTTGAATTTGTAGGTCTGATGATGAATTGGATCGTATTTACGATTCCAATGAAATAAATTATGACCATGGTATATTAGTGTTTAAGTCTTTTTATTATATCCTTACTCTGTCCTGGACATTGAATTCTACCTGGATTCTATCCTCTTGGAATTATTTTTTATACAAATATATATGTATGTGTATGCATGTATGTATATATTTTTATATTTTAGATAGATGATTGCATATCTATGTGTATATTTACCACTAATATTTTATATATTTATATATATATATATATATATATATATATATATATATATATATATATATATATATATATATATATATATTAGAAGATCAGGCTAGTCCGCTACCTTGATTTTAACTTTTCTTTTATGAAAGCTATATTTTAAAATAAATACACAAAGAAAGAATTAAGCGCACAATGTGAGGTGTGGTAGAAGAGGAGGAGGAAGAGGAGGAGGAGGAGGAAGAGCAGGGAAAACTTGTGTCTTGGAAATGTATAGGTGGTGGTGGTGGTGGGGGTAAATGAAATATACATACTTTCTTTTCATCCCACTTCATATGAACCCAAAAGGAACTTTTTAGTATATATATACAACGGGTTATAATTTCAAATCTCTGATTCGAAAGTTTTTTTTGGTCTGGCAATGTTATTATAGATGGAGTTTGCAAAACTGAAGCAGTAATTTACAAAACAGAAATAATAGACACAAATGACCATGAAAAATGTACATAGGGTATACTGAGGGTAACTTTAAAAAGAGGTGGTACAATCATAAGTCATCTTTTAAACTAGAACGCCTTAGAAATTCTAATAAGCTAGTCAACAGTGTGTGGAAATTAAAGAAAAAAATTATGTTATAGACTATTATGAAGTCTTACAATTTTTCTATTTCTTAATACTCTGCTTAGCTTTTGGAATGCATCTTTAACTATCCCAAAACGTCTTCGGATTTCAGTGTCACACTTTCCGTCCTCTGCAAAAACACTTCCTAAATATTTAACTCACCGCACTTGTTTGATTCTGGTATCTCTGATGTGCAATTCGCACTTTAGGCGAACCAAAGTTTAGCACCTTTTGCTGAACATTTCTTGGAGCTAAAATGTAAGAGGTTAGTATTGAAGGGACACAGGAGAGAAACCACTCCACTATCTTTCCCAAGAATACAGGAGAATTCAGAGATACGACAGAAAAGGAATCTCAACAGATATGGTTTTAAAAAAGTGGAATCTGACTGGAAGAAGACAAAAATTACAAGATAGGATAACGCCACATGCTCGAAGAAGAGGAAAAAGAAGCAGAAGAAGAAAAAGAAGAAGAAGAAGAAGAAGAATAAAAGAAGAAGAAGAAGCAAAAGAGAAGGAAGAAAAAGAAGAAGATGAAGAAGAAGAAGCAGAGATTAGGAGAACAGATACTACACTTTGATCCCAGCTCAATAACCAGAGAATTGAGAAAAGTGTAACTCTAGCAGAATTGGCTGCTCGTTCAATAAATGCTGAATGCTTCCATATAGAGGAACCGTTAATATTACCATTACAGTATCATGTAGTTAGTCTAGGGACAACTACTGGTTTACAGTTTACAGCATCTAGGTAAGCATTAATCTACTAAATACCTTGGCTTCACATATAATGGTAATAGGAAGGGTGAGATTAGCCATTTCCTTCGAGGAAACATATGGCATAGGGTTGAGATTTATAAAATCTTCCTCTTAAAACAATTTTTCAGGAAAATAGACTTCCCATCTCCACTGGATGTTATTGCTCTTTCTAGCACTGACAGGAGTCTCTAGCTTTCTTTTTAATCATTTCAACCCATGTAAGGAAGTAAAGCCACTAAGACACAATGAATATGAAAGAAAAAGAAAAACTATTAAGTCGAGAACAATAGAAGAACGACAATCCAGAATTCAGTAGATAATGATTGGCATTGCATTTACATTTTTGAAGATCAATGTTGGCTGGAAAGTATGGAGCCTGAAGAGAATTCTACAGGAGAGCAATGCAAGAAAAGAAACTGTCAGCATTGAACATACGCTTACATCGAACCAATTCAAGTTTGAATTGATGAGACCTTCTTGCCAATCTAGTACTGCGCTGAAATTCATAAAATCTATGTATCTTAGCGAAGAGTTCACCTGAAGAATTAACATGAAAGACTGAAGACGAGTATCTAGGTCAGGACTAATAAATATTGCAGATTCTTATTTGGATATTATCAAGAATCTTTAAATGTGTATCAAGAGCACCAGACCATATGTGGTAGTAATATTCAAAGCATGGACGAATGGTTAACTATGTAAGAGATTCTGGAGAAAAAAATTGTCTCGTACGACACAGTGAACTAATTTTCCTGGCAGCAGACTTAGCAATGGATTTAAACTTTACGCTGCATAATCTTTTGTTTAATGTAGTGTGAAACATTAAGAGAAAGAAAGAGAAAGAAGAATATTTCATTTAGATATAAAACTTGATGAAATATGAATGTGCTTGCAAACAGACGAGAGAATCAAAAAACGCGGTTAGTATACAATAATGGCGAACGGCAAGAAAGTCGACTGGATTTCCAAATACAAAGAAAGGAAAAAAAACTGTAATTTGATGTGCTTTTTCTGCATCAGAAATTGATACTTTGTTTACGGTTTTGCTTTCGTTTACAGTTTTACAGCCGAGAACAACATGACGAAAGAAAATTGTTTTGTTTGGCTGTCGCTTGAAGCAAAACCAGAATTAACACAAACAAACCATGGGACGTTACTCCGCAGAATAAAAGGAAAAGAAAAAGATCGTGTTGGATCAATATTTATCGAACTATCGAACGCCCAGCGTTAATTAGGAATCGAAAAATCATCGCTTTGTGTGGAGACGTTTAGAATCGTGTCTTTTGCAGTCTCTGACGCTTTGTAAATCGATACGGCTTACCATTACCAGAAGTGTTAGCCTGTGTTCCGATGTGGTTGAGGATGGGGGAAGATGCTACGTGGGAATGAGAAATGGTTGTGCAAAAAAAAAAAAAAAAAAAAAAAAAAAAAACTAAAAAAGAAAACGGCTTGCTTTGAAAAATCAGAATTTGCAAAACTGATTTTAAATGAACTCGAACACCAACGTTGGACATCGGTGACAAACATGGGAAACCTCAGCTACTACTGCAGGCCCACCGACAACGGTTGTATATGCGTTTATTCTAATACAGTGTAACCCGGATATAAGAGAGTTGTCGGGACCGGAGAAGAAGTCTCTTATATCCGGGTTTCTCTTATATCCGGGTTTGGTCTATTTTATATACATTAACACAGGCTCTAATTTGGGACTAGAGAAAATCTCTCTTATATCCGGGTTTCTCTTATATCCGGGTCTCTTATATCCGGGTCTCTTATATCCGGGTTACACTGTATTTATATACTTGTTCTAGTGCCAGATTTCTCTCTTTTTGTTTTCTGTTTACTTCTTTTTTTCCCCTTTTTATTATATAAAAATAATATGCAATAATATCCCAAATCACTTCATACGGGGAATAAGCTTATTTCGACAGGTGAAAATATAAATCGTTTGTTTTATCAACCCCGGTATAGACTGAGTTCTTGTCGGAAATAGAAATGGAACTGTGAAAAAAAAAAAAAAAAAAAAAAAAAAAAACCACGAAAAACTAATAAAGAATTTATCCATTTCAATGTCTTAGTCAAAGTCACAAGACAATAGTCAGAGGAGGGTGGAATATATTTGTCTTAAAGGAAAGCGGTTTTATAAAATTAAATATAGAAATATTAAGTTAAATATTAATATTAATTAAATTTATGACATTAAATTGTGGTTATATGAAGAATAAAATGTTAATTTAAAAATAGTGTGAAATAAAAAGGGGTTAAGACAAACTTTAAAAAATATAGAATATATATAATTATATATGTTATTTAAGTTACGTTTAAAAAATAATGCCATATATATATATATATATATATATATATATATATATATGTGTGTGTGTGTGTGTGTGTGTGTGTGTGTGTGTGTATGTGTATATATATAGTCGACTCTCCCGTCGAGATTCGGCGTATGAGGGTCAAGCAGATCAGTTTCCAGGAAACCGACAGCCCGACACCGGCACATGAGATTTGATTATAGTGGTGAAGGCCTCGTGCAGGACCATCCACACTTTTTGAAGGGACGAATACAGAGACCTGGTGCACCGAATGCCACAAGGTTCCCAAACGACCCTCTGCAGGTTTTGAATTCAGAGTTGTCCTTCTCCTACACCAGTTGCCATCCAAGGCTATAGAACCCAGTCTGTCCTGCTATTTTACCCATAGCTGGAGGGAGAGGAAGAGGATTCATACCTTTCCCAACTACAGTTCAAATTCTTCTGGTTATTTTTTAAATTGGCCTAGAATGTAGTTGTTTTGTACTTTAAATAAGAGGAAATTTTTTATCCATGTTTTAAGAAAAACTGAGACAATTTTATTACAAGTTTTATTGCGATAAAAAGAACGAAAAAAGCATTTTATGATTAAATTTTTCTCTCTTCAAAATATCCTTGTTTAGTCTTGATTACTGCGGCACAACTTTTTGGCATTCGTTGCAAAAGCTTCTCAAAGTATAAATTTGATAATTATTCCATTATCTTTTCAATGATTCTAAGAGCTTTTACCATTTTTTTTCACTCTTCTGTCAAGTTTCTCTTATGCTATTTTTTGGTGTGGCTTAAAAGATTTGAAATGTAGTATATATATATATATATATATATATATATATATATATATATATATATATATATATATAAATGCATGTTTCATTAAATAATATAGACACGTTTTGTTTATTTATTTTAAGTAAGTTCCTTTCATACTGTCTGATAAGCTTAATCACATTAGACGAAAGGAAATCACCATATTGATACATGTTTAAATCCAATTCGCACAACATGCACAAGCCATTATCAAAGATGACAATTTCAATAAATCAAACAACACACGGACGAAACAACGATGATAGTCTACCCTTGCTGAATGAAAATTTCCAAGTAACGACAAACTCGTATATATGAGACGCGGAAGCGAAAATCGCGTCGCAGCTCGTGACGTCACACATGACCACCCGGGATTGAAAAATGAGTAGTATTAAGTATGGGAAGCCGTTGGCATAAACCAACGGCTTTTGTTATAAATTATAATCATTTAAGGATATTTGTGGAGATTTCATAGGTTATTTTGTTCAGGTTAGGTTTCAACTGTTTTATGAATAAAGCTTCAAGAATTTTAAATTTTTGTTAATTGTTTTCATGTTTAAGTATAGTTGTGTTGTCATCAAGGATTTTCCGGAATTGAGTACGCGGACAGGCATGTTGTTTTAAATGTCTAAAAATGTTAGAGTTACCATTTAAATGTAAAGTCAAGCATCGTGAAAGCGAGTTTGTGGTGTGACCAACATAAATATTATTTAATCCTTTGGAGATACAATCTCCCAAAGGGCACTTGAATTTGTAAACTATGTTGGTTTACTTCAAATCGCTAACGGGGAATAGTTAAAGGAGACATATATATATAATATATATATTGGACATATATATATATATATATATATATATATATATATTAACGTATATTTGGACAGCAACCTTTCTTTTAATCCTCTTTCATTAAATATGGTAGATAAAGGAAGATTTAATTAATTCTTTATTTAGTTTTTCCAGCATCCTCACGTTTTTCCTTTTTGTAAAAGTAAGGGAGTACGAGCCTTTGCGAGATGAACGCGGCTGGAAATCGCGTGTGTATTTTTTGTATTTTTAAAAACTTTTAACATCCCATTTCCACTATTAATATATAAATGAAAACAAGAGGAAAACTTATTTTCACCGAAGCGTTTCGTCCTCTGATGTAAGGAGTTTATTTTGCATCAAGTATTTATAAACAAAAGTAAAAATAGTTTTTGAATTTTAAAAAAATTTAAGCACGTTCATAAATATACACCAGTCTAACTGGAAGTCAAGATAAATTATGGAGGATGCTAAGTGATGTAATTTAATGTCTAATAAAGAAAAGTGAATAAATGTTGTTGATATTTTTAATATGGAAATATTATTTTAGTTTTGAATTCATTTATGTATTATATAATAAAATAACAGAAAGGTTATGGATTAAATAGGTATCTTTTAACTTTTGAATATTACTATATATAAGTTATATATGTATGTTGTATATATATATATGTGTGTGTGTGTGTGTGTGTGTTATATGTATGTTATATGTATATATTATATGCATATGTATATTTCTATATGTATGTTGGCTTCGAAAATGAGTATTTACTTTAGGGACGGAGATATTTAAAAAAAAGAAACCGGGGCGTAGATTTATATTTTGGTAACATTCGATAGCGGCACTCTCAAGAACTTTCCATCTAAGTAAGTTACTTGCTCTTTTAAAAAATGTGGTATTCTTTAGATCAAAATAGTGGATGAATCTATTTGCATGTATAATTAATGCATTTGATAAATTGTTACATACGTATAAGATCCTTTTTGTGTTCACAGATACTTTTTAAAAATAGTTTCTGCAAGTTTACTCAATGGATTTTTAGGAGGTTCATCAGGGAACGAAACGCGTCAGCTAAGTTTTTCATTTTGTCTTTGTTCATATTGTCCTTTTAAAGAATTTAGTCATATCTGATATTTTACACACACACACACGCACACACACACATATGTGTAATCGTAAAAGTGGACATTTTAACATTTACACACGCTCTAGCTATGATATTAACCCATAAATATAGCATATATTAAAACTAAAGGAAGAGGAAAAGGGCTTCATCAACTTCCACCGGCGAGAAGATGCTGCCAGGGCAAATGCTGGTGTTTCTGGCTATATATATATATATATATATATATATATATATATATATATATATATATGCATATATTGTCCATAAAGTTCGTGTGCACTTGAAAAATTTCTATCTTTATTTGTATTTGCAATAGAAATAAGCTGTAAAAAATGTTATAAAATTTAATGTACCTAGTTTTAAGTATAGCTAAAATAACTAATGTGATTTCAGGCATTTACTGTAAATCAGTTGGCAAATGTTTTCCGTGAACTGCAAAATCGTATTACCCTTTGTATTGCTAATGATGGAGGATATGTGGAAACTTAAATAAAATTTCAATAAAACCTTAAAAAATATAGATTTACTTTTTCTATTACCTTTACAAATTATTTCTATCGCAAATACAAATAAAGTTATAAATTTTTCAAAGTGCGCACGAACTTTATAGACACCCTGTATATATATATATATATATATATATATATATATATATATATATATATATATATATATATATACATATGAAGAAGAAGTTGAAAATTCACCGTGGTTTTTTATGAATATTATTTTAGACTAACTTTACCGGTTTCGCATTTCTATGCTAAATCTTTTTTTTTTCTTTTGCATAAAACGGAAAGAATTCTCCAACTCCAGTCAGATAGGAGATCTATCATGGCATAGCTACACGTCTCTATATCTCAGTTTAACCTTTGAAAATCATAAAACTGTGATATCAGTAAAGTTACTCTAAATATACATTCTTAAAGACTCCACTCGTGTTTTCAAAATTCTTCTGTGTATTTTACCCATCTAAATATATAAAAATAAACCCTCACTTTCCGTCGTCGTTGGTGTAAGTCGTTACCGAGTATTGGGGTTCTGACCGATATTTCCGTCTGAGTGAAATGAGTCCCATGCTGGATCTCCGCAGACGTCTGAAGGCATCGCATGGTAGGTTTAGAAGGTTTCAGCGGACGGAGAGCTCTGGCTTTTCTTTGGGCTCTTTTCGTCTTTTTCTATTTGTCTTCTGGTGCTTTCGAAAGATGTTGTTTTTTTGTTGACTGCTCTTCTCTGCAGCTTCCGTCTTCCAATTGACAGGATCGATTTCTATCCTCAGCC
Source organism: Acanthosepion pharaonis (assembly GCA_903632075.3). NCBI lineage: Eukaryota > Metazoa > Mollusca > Cephalopoda > Sepiida > Sepiidae > Acanthosepion > Acanthosepion pharaonis. The sequence continues at coordinate 86,536 of CAHIKZ030005515.1, read as the reverse complement.
AGGTGTTTTTGAGCTGATCCTTGATTCGGCGACGTTGGGCTCCACGTGGTCTCTTACGAGATGCGAGCTCTGAGCAGCGGATTTATTCGGGTAGGCCGATGTCTGGCATTCGCGCAAACCGTCCTGACCATCGAAGTCGGTGGCAAGTCGTGATGGTTTCTAGATTTTCCAAAATCTTTCAAAAAAAAAAAAATTCTCCTCTGAAAGTTTATTTGAGGAATATTATATAATTAATCTGATTTGAAACAAATGTTATTTACATTAAATCTAGAAATGCATTTTTAAACAAGACGATATTCAGTCCCCCTCCCCACGAGGGTGTCATGTGGCACAAAGCCTTTTTAACGTGGGCATTTCCGAGCCATTACGCTCGGCCAAAAAATAGCCCATTTGAACCCGTATAAACGGGTTCAGGGCCGGTTTTACCTCCCAGAAAGAGACTCCGCCCTTCGGCGTAGCCTCCTTCGAGTTCTTCCCGTCCGTAGGAAGAGAGTACAACCGAACAGTCGGTTCAGAGTTGAACGACTGACTCATTTTTAAACAAGACAGTAGCTTATGGAGAGAGAAGGGAGATCACCGCCCTCTGTGGGATCATGTTGAGATCATTGACAAGAAACACCACTGGAAAATTCGTAAACTTAAGGAATCAGCACATATACTAGGCCACAAAAATCTCCTGAGCCGACCAAGCATAGAAATAAATACAATATGGGAACCAGTAATAAGAAGTGCCAGAAAAATGATAACAATAGTAATATGAACTCTAAAAAAAAAAAAAATTAAATGATAACAGCAAAATTGCAATATGAGCACTGGTAAAAATGGTTGCTGAAGACATTAGGTTTATAATACCCAGCAATTCATACCCAGAGGTCCTCCATGGCACAGTGGATAAAGGCGTTAGTTAGATCCAGTGACAGGACCCAAAGAGTGTGAGTTCAATACCCGGTTAAGGCAGTGGAGAACTTTCAGAGGGAAATTAACAGGAGATAACTGATAACTGACATCCATCAGACATGGCACGTGGAACTAGAACAGTCTACCGGTGAGCGAAATAAAGGGTTCAGTTCGACATTCCAACCACCGGAAGAAGGCCGGAGAGTACAACGGCCGAAACGTTGTGATAAATATGGCGACAAAGATGAGGATAATAATCCGAATAATACAGACAGTAGCTGTTTATTTAAGGCATTCGCGGGTTTGACAGTGTGATATTTATCTAATGTTGTTCTATGGTGGCTTTAGGCGTTAAAATAATTGAATTAGCCTTTTATATATATTTTTTCAAGTAATCAGTAACCTTAAAAATTTAAGAAAAATATTCTCCGTAATCTAATGTTTTATTGAATTTTAAATATTTTCCACCGTATGTTTACTATAGTTATCAGTCTTATTTTTTGTTAATATCACGTATGGTCGACCGTATATAGAAAATCGGCACATTTGTACACATAAAATAACATTTAAAATTCTTTTAACAATATTGATGTGTGATGATTTGTATGAAGCTTTTCAATTTATGATTAGAAAATATAGTTTTCACTAGAATTATAAAATCATCTAAAAAGGGTCACATAAAGAGAGAATTTTAAAAGATAAAAAATATTTAAAATGTAATGATTTAATTTTTTTTCTTAAGACAATAATGTCCTTATCTCATTCATACAAGCAATTAAAAGATCTTCTAATTAAATAATGTCTTAATGTTTTCTTTTACGATTCAAAGAAGATTTTCGGAAAATGATTAACAAAATGAATGAAAAAAAAAAATGGTGATTTACATTCTCCAAGAAAGGAGTCCTGCTTTTAACTAATAAAATATGAGGAGGGATAAAAATTAATTTCTTGAAATTTCATTAAGTAAAGCGTTGTGGTGAAAGATGTAAAAAGAAAAAAAAATATTTCTACCAAGATTTTCCGAAGAAAAATATTTATAAAATAATTTCATTCATTTGTGAATAATTCATGAAAGTTTCATTAAAATCCGACAATTATTGAATTTTTGCAAGATTTTCCAAATCAGCGTGTTTTTATCGCAAAAAGGCGCTAAAATTTCCTATCCTAATATTGCCTCCTCCACTGACGAAAGAAAAATTAACCAAAATTTTGAACGTGCTAGAAAGGATTAAAAAAAATGTAATAAAATAATAATAGAAAAAAAATACCTGAGTCTCATGGTAGCCTCGTTAAAATTGCATGGACAGCAGACTAAACATGGCAGATCTGGAGAATTTTAATTGTAACAAATTAATTAGAAAAAATCAAACTCAGTCTATAAGACGTTTGACACATGAGAGAGAAGTTTCAGCTATGACAGTCCAAAGAGCAATGAAAAAAGATTTGAAAATGAAATCGTATGCGAAACAAGTGAGGCACCTTCTTACTACAGTTAGAAGGTTTGAGAGGGTGAAGATCATATTGATTAAGTTGGAAAATGATCCTGGAATAATATATATATATATATATATATTTGAACTTTATTTCAATCCTTCATGAGCCTCCTATTCTTAGCTTTGATTGATTAATAATGGACATGTCATTTTCATTTATGCTTGATTTCATCACAATTCCTCTGTTAAGTATAGAGAGTAATTATAAAATTCTTATTGCTGAAAGTAGAGTTCAACAGTGTTATAAAAACCTGGATAGTTCCAGTAAGATATCTTTAATCATTTCTAGGATACAATGGTTCAGAGCTTAATCTAACAAATAGACAATTTTGCTGTTACTCACATATATTAAATATGCTATATGCACGTCATAGTAATTATTCTGATGATTTTTCCTCTTTGGTAACTCGGATTTATGAATTTAAATGCAGCTGATTGACTTTTGAAATTGCTAGATGTAACCGTAAGTTCTATGCTAATAGTTTCTTCACTCACACTTCCTACTTTGTTATCAACTATCATCTTCAAATATATAAATGCAATATCTCTTTGATACCTGTTCTTTTATTGTCCTCTCTCTCTGTTTCTCTCTGTGTCAATAACTCCTTTCATCCTCATAGCTTTTATTACCTTGTTTGTGGTGAAATGAAAAAAATATATAAAAGGTGGGTAATACCTTTGTTAAATAGCCTTGTGTGGCATCTTTAACTGATTTCTATGTACCCAGCACTATGCTTATATCAAATATTCTGATTTTGCAATTGTAATCTTGCAATGGCTTCTCCATAGTGAAGAATACCTGTGTATGGTGAAGTGCCACACTTTTCTCTTGGTAGCCTCGTTAATATTGCATGGATAACAGACTAAACATGGCAGATCTGGAGAAGTTTAACTTTGATGAAAAAAAATCCTTGTGTGTATGCAGTTTTTCATGATATGCATCAACAGAATGATGCTGTCGTATGATCAGCGCAATGGCTGTGCAGACTATCTATTCTTCTGACACCTTTGCCCTCGTCGTCGGCATCCGTCTGTCTCGAGAGACGATGGAGTAGCGTGGTGTGCTACGAGCCTGGGCGTGATATATGGAGAACTAGGGCTGCCCGGATGTCTACTTCCTCCTCTCTTGCTAGCAGAGTCCAAAGAGGATAAACCAATACAGTTTGGTAACAGCGCCGCTGCAGGAGTTGCCAGAGGGTAGCACAAAGTGCCGTCCATTCGCCTTAGGGACTCCACTCCGGGTTTGAATTCAGAGTTGTCCTTCTCCTAGACCATTTGCCATTCAAGTCTGTCCTACTATTTACCCATAGCTGGAGGGAGAAGAAAAGGATTCCCACCTGTCCCAAGGGTATTAGCACGTAAGTGAATGTAATGGATTCGACTGGAATTCGAACTTTGCTCTCCGATTTCTCAATCCGAGCCGCTATCCATTACACCATTATTGCCTTTGCCCTAACAAATCTGGTAATCATATGATTTCAGGAGAAGTTAGACCTCTTGATCTTATTAGCGACAGAAAGACAAACTCTTCGACTGAGATCAACAAAAGTTGCTCTATTATGGCATTTTATATTAAATCTTTTGAAAAATTTCGCTTTCAGTTGATTTAGCTAATTCCATAATTTCGCATCTGCACCCACTGACATTATAAATTAATTATGCATTTTATGCTTTAGGGATATTAGCAAGATGCATTTCATTATATATCTTTTTATGTCATATCGCAATCACGAATCGTGTAACTCATTAGGGTCGAAGGGGCACAACACGTACAGCAGCCATAGCAGCAATGTTTTGTAGGGCAATTTAGCCAGATAGATTACAACCTTCTCCAGGCTGATTTGAATTCAGAGTTTTTCTTTTCAGAGTCTGGTTGCCAACCAAAGCTATAGGACCCAGTCTGTTCTGCTATTTACCCGTAGCTGAGAAAAGAACAGATTTCACGAGGTTATTTGCAAGGAAGTGAATGTAACAACTGGTTGCCGACCAAAGAAATAGGGCCCAGGTTGTCCTACTATTTAATCCATAGCTTGTGGGGAAGTGATGGAGTCATGCAAAAGACTAGAATTCAAACACGGATCTTTGATTTTCTCATTCCATTACACCACCATTTCTTATTCTATTCTTGACAAGATCCAGAGACGGATATGTAATATAATTGGCCCTGATCTGGCATCTCGTCTACAGTCACTCTCTCACAGACGCGCCGTCGCCTCTCTCTGTCTTTTCTACAAATACTTTCATGGTAATTGCTCCGATGAGCTGCTTTCACTGGTTCCCAGACTTCATAAATCCAAGCGCCCTACGAGGTTGGCATTCCGCTCTCACCCTTTCACTGTAGAAATTTTTAAATGTAGCCGTCTCTTCTACTCCAATAGCTTCATATCTCGCACCTCTCCCCTGTGGAACACTCTTCCCTATTTCTGTTTCCCTGAGAGCTATAATCTCCAACTATTCAAATGTAATGTCAATCGACATCTCCTGTTACCTTGATCTACCCACTATCCCTCTCCTCATCCTTTCTTCTATCACTCCTATCTTCTGCAACTCCCTGCATCCTAGTGGCTTCATGCCTTGCTCGGGGCGTAATGCTTAGAAAATGACACCGCAGTTACCTCAAATTCATGAATTTAAGCGCAGTACTAGATTAGCAACTAGGTCTCATAATCCCACAGCTGAGATCGCTAGAACTAACCGTAAGTTCTATGCTAATAGATTCTTCTCTCACACATATCCCTTGTGGAACTCTTTTCCGGCTGCCCGCTTTGCTATCAACTATAGCATTTATAGTAACTTAGATTCCCTGGAGCTTTTCTATAAATATTTCCATGATAATTGTTCTAAACCTTAATCTTTGATACCTAAAATTTATGAATTTAAGTGCAGTACTAGATTGGCGGCAAGGTCTCATCATTTTACAGTTGAAATAGACAGATATAACCGTAAGTCCTATGTTAACAGTTTCTTCTTTCGCACTTCCCGTTTGTGGTAGCTCTTCCGGGTTCTTGCTTTTCAGTCAACTTTTATCTTCAAATATTTAAATGCAATGCCAATCGTTATCTTCCGTCTCTTCGATTTCTTTTGTTTTAATGCTCTCTCTCTCTCTCCTTAATAGTAGTTTTTCTCATATTGTTTAACATTCAGTAGCCCCCTTACGTCTTTGTGGCTTTATTGCCTTACTTGGGGCAAGATGATTAAAACAAAAAAACAATAATATTCTAAAACGTAAATGCAATGTCAGTCATCATCTTCTTTCTCTTGCAAGCTGAGAACCATTTCAAGAGGAGTTGCAACCCCTGATTTTATTATCAAGAAAAAACAAAAAAAACAAAAAAACAAAAAACAAGCAAACAAAAAAAAGATGTCTGACCGGGGTCAACCATAAGGTGAGATGAGAGATTAATAATTATAATGACAAAAAAAAAAAACTCGGGTTGTAATTCCAGTCGGAATATTTTGAAAATCCACTGGGAAAAAGACATACGTTTGTCTTTGTGTGTGTGGGAGACAGATTCTAAGTTGGATCGTAAAAGCGAGATATTTCTTGTTTCACTAACAATAGCTACGCAACATACACGTCGCGCCTGTAAAACAATGGCGACAAGAAAAGCTTGCAACCATATTGTTCACACCGTTTAATGCCCTAACATCACAACCATCTCGATTTGTATACTTTTTACGCTTTGGAAGTTTTAGTCGATTTTACAAGTCGGCAATTGTACATCTAACGACACTATTTATTAAGATTAATCACAATTGCAATGATAATGCCAGGTGGAAATATTATTTTTATAAAAACGTCGAACTATTCCAAGAACTTTACAAAACCAGGAAGTGAAAAGACAACTTCGTGAGAGAGTGGAATACGCCAATTATTTTCCAATAATTGGAAAGATATATTTAAAAAAATTTTTTTAATCATTTCACCCCAAGTAAGGCGGGAATGCCACTAGTACGTAGAGAGTCAAAGTGAGAGAAAAAAACTGAGTATAGGGCGGATTGAAGAAAGACAAAAGATGAACGGAATTCAAGAAGATGGTGATTGACGTTGCATTTAAACGTTTTTGAAGATTGTAGTTATCAGGGAAGCAATAAATAGAAAGGAGTTGCACTGGCGTAAAGTGAGAGAAAATAAACCGTTGAAGAAGAAACAGCGGTTGCATTTAGCTATTTCAACAGTAAACGTGTGGGACCTAAATGCCAATCTAGTAGCACGCTTGAATTCATGTAGTCGGGGTACCAGGGAACAAAAGCTTATTAGATTAGCTTCCATGAAAATATTTCCAGAAAAGACAGAGGGTAACCACGCCAGGTCGATGAGAAAGTGACTGATTTCGAGATGCCAAGTCAGGATCGATTATATTACAGATTTTGTCAAGAACCTGTAGATGAATAGCAGGAGCACTAGACCTGTGGTAGCAGTATTCAATGCACAGACGAATGGTAGATTTGTAAATGTGTAAGATGGACTCTGACAAGAAAAATTTTCTGGCATGACACAGTGACCCAAATTTCCTTGCAGTAGATGCTGCTATCGATTCAATACAGTTATTCCACTTGAATTCAGTTGAAAACGTGTGGCCAAGAAGGTGCAGTGTAGACAGGAGTCTAGCACCAGCCATGCTGATGGCAGACAGAAAAGTTTCTCTATGGTGGCTAAAAGTTTAGTTTAGGAGGCGTTAAAAATTACAAGCCATTTCCTGCACCAGTTAATCACTGATTGGAGGTCCTTTTTATGAGTATCAGTCAAGTTTACTTTGTAAGCTCTGACAGATTTGTTATTGAGACAGGAGTAAATGGTAGTGTCATCTGCATAAATGCCTATTTGGAGACTGATGACATCAGGAAGAACATTGATGAAGATCAGAAACAGCGTAGGACCCAGGATAGAGCTTTGGGGGAGGGGGGACACCTAAGTCCGTGTGAAAGGATCTGGAAGCGAGCTCGTTCAAAAGGATCTTTATTTCACGATTTGATGGAAACGATTTGATTAAATCGTCCGGTAATATCGTAACCCTGAAGCTTGCGTAGAAGCAGCGTGCCAAACCTTGTCAAACGCTTTCGAGATATCTAGAGCCACAGTCCCAACATCGCCGTTAATATCAAGAGCTTGATATTCATATTCAGTAATAGCTGTTAATACATCAGCGGTAGACTTGGCGAAACGGAAACCATATTGTTTGTCCGAGAGAAGGTCGTGAGAAGTTACATTGACATTTTTGATGGAAAGCATGAAGTAATATTCAACAGTACTTAAAGTAGGGATTGGTTTCCTATTGTTTCCTCATATAATTTACTATATATTAATGGAATAAAATAATATAAATGGAAAATTATATTTCAAGAGTCGTGTGTGAAATCACTTTAATAAAAGAAAAGTCTTAAAATATGTTGACTTTTTTGACAGCATGCGTAATCTAAGATTCTATCGGGAATCGGTTTTCTGTTTTCAATAAGTAATAAACTCATCTAGTAATTGTTACATATTGGTATAAAAAATGGAAATATATATTTCAAGACTCGTGTGAAATCAATCTAATAAAAAAAAAACACTTAAAAATGTTGACATTTTCTGACAGCGTAAGTAAATTGTTATCATTATAAGAGTCTAGCAGGCATGAAATCGGGGATCAGTTTTCTGTTGTTGTTAAGTAATAAACTGATCTAGTAATTGTTACATATTGGTATAAAAAATGGAAATATTATATTTCAAGACTCGTGTGAAATCAATCTAATAAAAAATACTTAAAAATGTTGACATTTTCTGACAGCGTGAGTAAATTGTTATCATTATAAGAGTCTAGCAGGTATGAAATCGGGGATCAGTTTTCTGTTGTTGTTAAGTAATAAACTGGTCACCCGAGTAATTAATCAATATTACTATAATAAATAGAAAATATATTTCAAGACTCACGCGTGAAATCAGTTTATTAATATTAAGGACTTTAAATATGCTGGCATTTTTGACATTATACGATTCTATTGGGCATGAAGTGGAGATAGATTTTCTATTGTTGTTAAGTAATAAACTAATACCGCAGTAATTACTAAATATTGATATAATAAAATAAAAATATATTAGTCTCGTGTGTTGAAACAAAATCTGCTGACAATTTTGGCAGACTGTATAAACTAATATCATTATAAGTTCCTACTGGATATGAAGTGGGGGGGTAAGTTTTCTATAGTTATTCAGTGACAAATTGATCCCCTAGTAATTACTACATATTAATAATTAGAAAAATATATTTAAACACCTGCAGGCTTAGGGTCATATGACGTTGAATCATCAGTTCTCGTATGATCACCGAAGTTAAGCAACGTCGAGACTGGTCAGTACCTAGATGGGTGACCGCTTGGGTATATCAGGCGCTCTAAGCTTGTGTGTGTGTGTGTGTGAGTGGTGTTATAGATAGCGTAATCAGGATTTCAAATCGGAGAACCCGTATTTCGATTTCAGTAGGGTCCGTTAAAATCACTTACGTGCAAATACCCTTATGATAGGTATGAATCCACCTCTCCCCCGATGCTCTGGGTTAATCAGTAAGACTTGTATAAGTAAATCATTATTATCTCCAAAATATGTTTGTTTTACGGTATATCAACCTCAATGGGTTATTTGATGCCGACAAGATTTTTATTGCTGGTAATATTTTCTTTCAAAATAAACTATAGTTGCTAATATCTTTTTCTAAAAATGTATTGCTTGTAATTTTTTTTTACAAAGTATTTCTGGTATGTATTAAAACCTTTTTTTTACATTTTCATAGTGTTTTGACCCCAGTTTGGGTGTCAACTGTTTGCTCATAGCCGGGCCCCTAACAGGTGCTACCACCCCGGATCAGGATGGACCTGGGAGCACCAGCAATTAAGAGGTGGTTCCACGCTCCTAAAAATCTTCTGATCAGAGGCCTTGCTGTTGGACGTAGTTTATCGTCTTACCCAGGACGCGGATGTAGTTTATCTTCTTACCCAGGACGATTCAAAATATACTTACAGACTTAAAATATCTTCTGACTTTTACAGCCCACCTTTTGTTGTTGTTGCCGTTGGAATTTTTCAAATGACGAGGTTATTTGGTAAAGATTTTTTCGGTTTTGTAGCGCCAGTCTGTAGCGTGTGATGATGGAATGTCTTCTTTAAGGGCCACAGTAGTCATTTACATGAAGCCATTTTAATTGTTAATCAGAGAAAGCCGTTCTATATAGCTGGTAGTTTAGACATTTTTTTAAAGAGTTGCAGGCCACGCATGACATCCATATAAGAGTCGAGAGCGGACGAAGCTGTTTAAGAATATGACTCTTAGGTCTCAGCTTCCTATTTTTTGTCTTGTAAGTATCTTAGAGTGTTGGATAAAAATAACCTCAGCGCAATCTGTATTCATTTTCCTATACTAAATTTGTTAAAACTTGTTCAATACATCGAGTTATTTGATGTATTTCGTATTAATTAATTCCACCTTTCTGAATTTTAAAGATGGATTTCGGCTATGTGCCATCACGGCTTTCATTCCAGACCTAACGTTTTCTGCTGGCATAAATTAGAAAGATTTATATTGAATCAATTGCTTGGTCTGCTGCAAGGAGATTTGGCTCACTCTCGTGCTAGAGAATTCTTCTCGCCTGATTCGTCCATGCTTTGAATATTGCTGTCACATATGGTTTGGTGCTCCTGCTATATATTTAAAAATCCTTGATAAAATCCAAAGAAGAATCAGCAATGTCATTGGCCCTGACCTGCAATTAAGGTTGCAGACACTTTTCCAATGTAGCGTCCATGTCTTTTCTACATATATTCCTTGTCATAATTAACTTTCCTCTATGATACATAGACTTTATGAATTTAAGCTCAAGATGTCATCCTTTTACAGTTGGATTGGCTAGATGGAACCGTAAGTTCTATGCTGATAGTTTCTTCTCTTGCACTTCTCGCTTGTGGAACTCTCTTTCGGTTTCTTGCTTTGCAGTCAAGTTTGATCTTCAAAGTTTTAAATGCAAAATCAATCTTTATCTTCTGTCTTCTTAATTCCTGTTCTTTTATTGTTCCTGCTCCTTAATAATTCTCATATTCTTTCACACTCAGTAACCGTATGTGTCTTAGTGGCTTTATTGCCTTGCTTGGGGTTAAATGATTAAAAAAAGGTTTATCTTTTGGAAAGGTTTATGTTAATTCGGACTTCTTCAAACACCTGGCAAGGAATATCGATTTATTTTTTTCTTCAAGATTATTCTTATCTCAAATACGATAGCTATGTCGACATCATAGCTTCTCACCATCATTTTCAATACACTGGCCTCTGGAGAGAAAACAAGAGAGATGTTTTCTATTAGTAGATTTGTTTGGGATGTGGCACCGAATGTTTGATAGCCCTACCTTCCATTTCTTCTCATCTTTACTTGTACAAACACAGAGAGAATAAGAGTAAATTAGACAGGTCGGGGGTTCGTATTTTTTCCTTGTCGTTCTACAGACGAGGTATGAAAGGATTCTATTTTAGGGTCTTGGTTGATAGATGTATTTGTTTAACAGCATATAGACTCCTTATGGGTTATTTAATGCCGAAATTCAATTTTCTTTGGAGCTTGGAGGTAATAAAATAAAGTATATGTAATTCTACTTTGAATATACATTATTTACATTATTCGGACTATTGTCCTCATCTTTGTCGCCATATTTATCACAACGTTTCGGCCGTTGTACGGTCCGGCCTTCTTCAGATGGTTGGAATTTCGAACTGAACCCTTTATTTCGCTCACTGGGGTAGACTGTTCTAGTTACATGTGCCATGTCTAATGGATGTCAGATATCAGTTATCTCCTTTTAATTTCCCCTCTGAAAGTTCTCCACTGCCTTAACCGGGTATTGAACTCACACTTTTTGGGTCTTGTCAATGGATTTAACCAACGCCTTTATCCACTGTGCCATGTGTCCAAAGAGTGTGAGTTCAATACCCAGTTAAGGCAGTGGAGAACTTTCAGAGGAAAATTAACAGGAGATAACTAATAACTGACATCCATCAAACATTTCACGTGGAACTAGAACAGTCTACCCCAGTGACATTCCAACCACCTGAAGAAGGCCGGAGCGTCCAACGTCTGAAACGTTGTGATAAATATGGCGACAAAGATGAGGACAATAGTCCGAATAATGTAAATAATGTACATAATATCGCATCTCAGAAATATAGACAGACTACTTTGAATATATGTTAGATAATACTCATCTTTTATGCATATAGATGTTTGTGTAAACATGATTACTAGAGGTGATATGTGTGTTTTATTTTAAATTATATTTTGCAATACAGCTTAATTTCTTTAAGAAATTGTGAGATATTATATGGATTAATACCATGAAAGAGTTCATGTTGATTGATGTATTGTCGGTAATTTTTCTATAAATACAGTGTAACCCGGATATAAGAGAGTTGTCGGGACCGGAGAAGAAGTATCTTATATCCGGGTTTCTCTTATATCCGGGTTTCTCTTATATCTGGGTTTGATCTATTTTGTTTAGGTAAGTATGGGCTCTAATATGGGACTAGAGAAAATCTCTCTTATATCCGGGTCTCTCTTATATCCGGGTCTCTTATATCCGGGTTACACTGTATTTATTGTTGGTAATTATTTTATATATAAAAATATATTGCGGATATTTTTACTATAAAGATGTATTTTTATACTTTTATAGGGTTTTTTCTATTTGTTTGTTTGGGGGGGTACTATTTGCCCATAGCTGCGACCCTAACAGGTGCTACCACCCCAGTTCACGGTAATTCTAGAAACAACTGCAGTTAAGATGTGGTTCCATGCTCTTCAAAGCCTCTAATCTCCCGATCAGAAACCTTACTGCCGGTTATTGTTTATCGTCAAAACCAGAACTTGATTTTATGGTCTTCACCAGAAATATAAATCTTTGTGAATCAAGAGGGTTCCTCTATCAGATTAACGAAGTCAGTCGAATCAGAACAAGGAAAATGGTTTTTCATGAAAGAGGAAAGGAAAACTCTGTTGACGTGGTCTTATGCTTCTGTGAGATCAATCTAGAATGTTTACAAATCTCTATTTAATACCCACGTTATTTGACGGAGTTGTTTGAACACATATACGTTTATTATAAAATAGACATGACTACTTTCCTTAGAATTTGAACACAATGAAACAGAACTTTAAATGCGTATTCTTCCTCTTGCATTAATCTTATTTACAGGTCAAAATACATAAATTGAATGTTATAACGATTCAAAGAGTGTAGATATTATTTTTAAGCACATATATATTACTATATTATATTTATATATATATTATATTATTATATATATAGTATATACACACACACACGCACACACACACACACACACACATATATATATATATATATATATATATATATATATATATATATATATATATATATTAATGAAGAAACAGACCTTTAAAATTACCATTACAATAATTTATTTCACCAAAATCCTTTTGAAGGACTCCTGATGATCCGAGTACTTCAAAAGGATTTTGGTGAAATAAATTATTGTAATGGTACCTTAAAGGGTCTGTTTCTTCATTAAATATTAGCTCTGTATTCAAATTAAGCTCTCAGGATTTCATCCTCCTTGAATTACCCATTCGGTTTACCAAGTTCTTCGTAACTATATATATATATATATATATATATATATATATATATATATATATATATATATATATGATAAAATATAGTTTTAAGGTATGCTATATTCATGGGTGAAGGTGCTTAATATCAGGGATAGAGTATCTGTAAATATAATTTCACAGAAACCTAATTTACACGAAAAGCTTTATCTTTCAAAGTGAAACTAACATTTAAAAAAATTACCAACGTCAGATTATTATTATTATTATTATTATTATTAGTAGTAGTAGTTTTTGCACTCATTTTCGCTGTTGAGTGAGTTGGAATTCTGGTTTATCGTTCTCTCTGATTGAAACTCGCATTCCCTCCGCCTCACCGAATGACTTGACCTCTGCGGTCACGGCAAGCATTTTTTTTTTTTTAGGTGGGAAAACATGTAAATAATAAGTCGATATTGTAAAAGAAATGACCACTTGCCGAAGTCTGTGTTCACACGAACTTCCCACAAGGTCGATGCCAAGTTTCTCTCACACACCAGGATGGCCGCCTTCCTTGATTGCTCAACCGGTGACGATCGTCAACTGAAAATGAGGTCAGGAAACGGAAAGACGTCATTGCGTGGCTCACTGGGCTTGCTCCTACCCATCAGGACATGTAAGCAAGTTTTTGCTTTGGAAAAGGCACCGACGCGTTAATGCATGCACATGCGTTCACATACAAGTTCTCATCAGCCACACACATACACACACACGCGCTGTGTATGCGTACGTGACAGAGACAAACGGAGAAAGAGAGGGTGGGGGAGAGTAATTGTTAAAATGAAAGTTAAACACTTAAAATATTCACAGCGTGTCAGCCAGTCTAACCTCTTTTTAAATAGTTAATCTAATATTGACTAATTTTCTTCTAGGCTTTTCAGCTGGTATCTATAGTTGAAATCCTGTTTTTAATACTAAAAATACAACACAAGGCCTAAGAGCCAGTCAAGGTAGATAGTTACTGAATGAGGTTGTTTTATGGACGTAAGAGGAAGAAGTAAGTGCTAGTTATATTAGGATATTGACTTTAGACTTGAAAAGGTCGTGATCGGGGAAGTATCCTCACGGGAGTTTGTTCTGCAAATTATCTATTCTTGGACAGAAGAATATTCTTCTTACCAATGGAATACATGGGTAATAAGGATGAGTGGATTCATTGTACATGCTGGATCTTAGCTCTAAAGGTCTGAACTGGCAGAACTAATGAATTAGCGATGGAGTAATCATAGGCTTGTGAACTTTCGTCTGTGGGAAAGGAACAGAAGAGTTTTATATTATTCATCACCCCCAGGGCAGCGTAAACGCTTTTGAAGCCTGTCAAAGCTGGAAAGTGAAGATTGTGCAGCTGCATCCCAAAGTTCTATAATACTAATATATAGTTATGTCTAATATATACACTGCCTATATATACTGACTGCAATGCGTGGTGTGTTCGAGCAAGATAGACCTGGGGAGCTAATCCCTCTCCAGGTCAAAACACAGCCTGTGCGCTCCAACTTGTAATTTCGTTGATTCCAACGGAGAAACGATGACCCCCCCCCACCCTCGATCATTGAGTTCAGTCTAAGAAGTAACATCATCACTCTGGTAGACTGTATAACCTAATATATCCCTCCCCCATTGACCGTTCACTCATACGAGAAGATTCATCTGCCCTTTGAAAGGTCTTTTTTCTGCGTGTCTAACCATCCTCCTCAACAGAAAAACCTGGTGGGGGATCCGGTCGCTGTTGGCCCGAACATGATACCATTAGCACTCGGGCCTGACATAAAGTTATGATATTTTGTCCCTACCCACAAATTGACACCATTTAAAATTTGAATATCTGAGTAACTACATGTCCCAGGTAAATTATTAGGTTGGTACAAAAATAATGACGTAATAATGTCGTTTTTTGACGGTATTTCTGACGTCAAAAAACGACATTATTACCTCATTATTTTTGCACCAACCTAATAGATAAATAGGTTTCATGTTGAACAATAGAAGATTTATTTATCAAAATTCGGACAAGATATTCAAATGGATGTAGATTTTTATAATCGATTTCACAAAGCTTCACAAATGTTTAATATGCACACCACCTGTGACATGACACACATCATGTTGGTAGTCCAGCTCCTGCCAGACACGCTGTAGCATGTCTTGCATAACATTCTCTGATCTAGCTCAAACATTCCAGCGAGAGAAAAACTGTCTGGTTACATTCAATGCTTCAAAAACCAAACGTTACATTCCATCATCACCAATCAGACCCTAAACTAACACCAATCACAATGAATGGAAGTTTCTCTCAGGGAGGCTGCATGTCTTGAGTGATTACCTGGCCTCATTCCAGATCTCATTGGAACTTGTCCATACGATCTATCACTTAAGATGCATTGAAAATGATCAGCTCTCTGTACTGTTCCAGCAAGTACCTGACTCCTTGTGCTATCCTCTATCTTTACAAGAGCCAGATCACGCCTAAAATGGAGTACAGCTATCATATTTGGACAAGAGCTGCTCAGTTCTCACTTTCCAATCTTGAAAGAGTCCAAAAGCATCTCTGCATCTTTGCGAGTGACAAATTATTCTCCATTTTTGCTTCTTATTAACTCTGGTCATCCTGTGAAACTGTTGTCTGATGTTATCAAAATTCAAACCTTCATGCCTGCAAAAAAACTCTGGTGTCAAATGGATAGTTTTTCTCATGACAATGGTTTTAATTTAACTACCTTCACTCCTTGTTTTAAAAAGCGATGATTAGAATTTAGATAAAACCTAAATATATGAAAGGAAATTTATAGATTTTCTTTGTGCTTTGATTTTTAAAGTCAATAAAAAGACCATGTCCTACAAAAGCCCCGAAAGCAGAAAATTGTGACCTAGCAAAATCTCTATTAATCTACAAAATTAGTCATTGTCTATTGAAGTCTATGTATCCTATATTGACTTTTTCATTCATTGGGTTGAATGGTATCGATGCCTATCTTTATACACCTTACAAGCAAGGATACTTTTCAGGTTGATAATTCGATTGAGATCAGGAAAACCTGCTGGCCAACTCATAATTTTAATGTTATTTTGCTCAAATAATTTTTTGTGCTTTGTCCTCAGTTGATTAGAGCATTATCTGGAAACTTTCAGTTGGTGATAGGAAGTTTTTCTGTATACAGAAACATGGCACAATATAAAAGACTTTAAGATCTCGTAACATGAAAGTTATTCCATTATTGCTTATATGATTTCAAAACAGCTTTTCTTGGTCCTTTAAAAAAACCCAAAGCAAACAAGTCTACAAAAGAGTACTTTTCAAAACAAATAATTGGAGAAAAACTTTCTTACAGCTCATGTATACAAAATCACATAATACTGGGTGCCGCCACCAAAAAAAAAAAAAATCATTTAAAATGTGAATATCTGAGTAACTACATGTCCCAGTTAAAAGAATTGAAATAGTTGAACAATAAAGGATGTATTTATCAAAATACAAACAAGATATTCAAAAGGGTGTAGATTTTATAACCGATTTCACAAATATGCGCATCACCTGTGGCACGGCACACGTCAAAGCGGTAGTGCAGCTCCTGTCAAACACGTTGTAGCACGTCTTGCGTAACATCCTCCAGCGCCTTAATGATTCTATGCTTAAGTTTCTTTAGGCATGTAGGAAGAAGTGGATGTAGATCTGTCCTTTCACATAGCTCCATCACAAGATGTCAAGTTAGATGAACGTAGTGGCCATTTCAAAACTGGCATGCCCGATCCACCTTCCTGGTAGATTCGCATCGAGATAAGTCTGCACAGTCAACTAAGTTTTTACACATTTTTTTTAAAATTTGGGATAATTTGAGCGAGAATTGGCTATGTTAGACTATAAAATGATGTCAATTTTGATGGGGTATCTTGTATATAAAGAAATATTAATTTAATTCTGAATAACTTTAATCAAAAGAAAACTGTGTACATCCAAATTAATGGCACAAGAAAAAATTAATAATGTTTTATGCTTCTTGTTTAAGCTATAACATCTTCTACTCTTTTCCGGCAAACTTTTACTAAATTAGTTGGAAGGTGTACGGGATATTTTGCCAAATTCTTTTATTTTGTTTGTAACCATATCAACCCAATTAAGGCGATAAAGCCACTAAGAATCATAGGGAGTTATTTAGAGTGAAAAAAAAATGTGAAAAACATTATTAAGAAGAGAGCACTATAAAAGAACATGGTTCAAGGAGACAAAAGATGACGATTGATATTGCATTTAAAATCTTGAAGAACGTATTTGCCAGTAAAGCAAGAAGCCGAAAGCGATTTGCAAAAGTAAAAGGTGTGGGAGAAGAAACTATAAGCATAGGACTTGCGGTTACATTTAGTTGTAAAATATAAAAACGATGAGACCTCGTTACTAATCTAGTCAGTTAAGTACCATACGTGATACAGGCTTGGCCCATCATGTCTCTTTCGATCTATGACCTGACTAGGCAGAAGATTTTTCCCACAGTAGGTTTTCGTTTCTTACTGCGGTAGGCTGGTTACCAAGCAAGACTATAGGACTAAATTTGTCCTTCTATTAAAACTATAACTTGTGGGGTGAGAAGAGACGTGTTCATACCTTTCCCAAGGGTATTTGTGCGTAAGTGAATGTAAAGAACTTGAGCGAAATTTGAACTCGGATCTCCGATTACTCATCCCGGGCCGATATCCATTGCACCAAAGCCCAGAGTCCAGTACTCTGCTTAAATTCGTAACGTCGAGTTGCCAACGAGTTTACCGTGAACAACTATCAGTATCCGAAACATTCGCCGTAAACATTTCTGTCGTAGGAAAACTCGCCTCGGAAATTTTCGCCGTAGGAAACTTCGCCGTATAGGATTTTTGCCGTAAGATAAAGGCTCATTGGAATAACGAAAGATGCCTTCCAAGAACGAAGCAAAGTATTAAGAAACAGGAAAATTTCCTTAGAAAAGAGTACTGAACTGCTATGTAATATCGGTCCTCCTATATGGTAGTGAATGCCAGACAATCTCCTTAGCGATGTAGAAGAGACTTGAGGCAATGACCTGAGAAATGTGGTTATACAGAAGGATTCTGAGAATGCCATAGACTGAAAAAGTGAACAGCGGCAAAGCTTTATCGAAAATAGAAACGAAAAGGATCATATACTTAGAATCAGAAAGAGATATTTGAAATTTCTAGGACACATAATGTGGAAAGAAGGCTTGGAGAATTTGACACACACAGGGCATATTGAACAGACAGAGAAATGCAACGAATAACCTACCTAATTGTTTAAATAGTTGGCACAATTAGGCGAGATAGCAAAAAGAGAAACCTTACAAACAGTTAAACTGGACAGAAACTTTTGGAGAGCCTTGATCGCCTACGTCCTGAACGGGGACAGTATATAAAAGAAATGTATAAAATTTAGAAATAGCGTCATATCCACTGCCTGAGTTGTAAACCCGAATAATTTTGATTCTAACTTCTAAACTATATTCCAATGTCTTCGTCTCTAGATATAAAGATGTGTTATTTTCAAAAACCGAAAATCTTTAACATTCAGTAAAAGGATTCTCTTGCAGGTTAAAAATAAATTGCTGATTCTTGCCTATTCTTGCATAGAAATCGGAACTTATAGCAAGTCCTCCCACCCAGCCATTTCAAATTAACTGAAACAAATTCAAATTTAAAACAAGGCTTTTCTACTCAGTTTTGATTGATGAAGAGATGGTAGATTTTTATTAGCATCATCAATCAATACTATTTCACATTCAACAATAATTTTTACAAATCAAAATTATGGATTGTCAATGGGGTCACCTCTAACCTGGATGTTGGCATGCATTTTCCTAGAATTTCTTGAAACTGGTCCTTTCCAAAATAATTTACCAAAACAATCAGCATAGTTCTGAAGTTGAAGGTACAATTGTATTTACTTTAGCTTTTATAGATACCATGTTACATCGCAGTGCCAATAGTCTAAAACTAAGTTTTCATCACAAATTAACTAATAAAAATGCAATCATAAATTTCTATTCTGACCATAACAGCAACATATAACACAGAATAATTCTTTTTAAGTGCACTCAGAATCTGTAACTCTCAACTTTTACCCATAAATATATGGTACCTTAAAACTAATTTTTATCATATATATATATATATATATATATAAAACCAAATTATTGTATTATTATACACACCAAAATGCCAAATTATTATCAAGATAACTTTTTTTCTAATATTTCAAAAACTGTCCAAATTTTCACACAATGTTGGCAACACTGACCTGCGCAATCACTGAAATTTTCTTACTGATCTGCGCAATGTAAACAAACTGGCGCCATATTTGTTACCAGCACGGTAATTTGAGCGTGCCACATTATTAGAAATGTGTAAGAATTTAGTGAAAAGATGGACCGTAAAAGCAGTTTAAGTGATGCTGAAAAGAAAATTATCACCTCAGAAGTGTCAAAAGGTATATCTACCCTAGAAATTTCTAAAATGATAGGGAGGTGTCATCAAACAGTGAAAAAGTTTACCGCCGACCCTACACATGTACGCAAAAGGGCAGATAAAGGCAAGCCGAGGGTTATTTCACGTCGTCTCATGTCATGACTTAAATGAGAGGCCATGAAGAACCCTGGACTTACCAGTCAAGAGCTTTTCAGTCGCATTGGGGATCCTACTGTGTCTGAAAGTACTCAGTGTCGGTATCTGAGGAAAATAGCAACAACAGTCAAACCTGTATCGAAGCCTCCGTTGACGAGAAATCACATTCAAAATCTATTGAAATGGGCCGAGGACAATATGAAGATTGACTTCTCTAAAATTTTGTTCACAGATGAAACTCGAGCTACACTTGATGGACCAGATAGATGGTGCAAAGGCTGGGCAATGAACTGACAGAATCGCCATCAGCGTTTGAGACGCCAACAAGTCGGTGGAGGCATAATGATCTAGGGTGTTATTATTGGAAAAACATTAGTGGGCCCATGGAGAGTACCAGATGGCGTCGAAATGACTGCTGATGTACACATAGCGTTTATGAAGGAGAATCTTGAACCGTGGATGAAAAAGCAAAGAATTGCCTTCAGAAGGGACATTGTTTTTATGCAAGATAATACTCCCTCACATGCTGCTCACAAGACTACTGAATATTTGAAACAGTTAGGCTTCGATGGACCTCGAAAAATGAAGTGGCCAGCAAATTCTTCGGGTTTTAACCCATTCGAAAACCTTTGGAGCATCATGAAGCGAAGACTGTACGCCAACGGATGACAAATCAGGAGCAACGCTGAGTTGTGGGAAGCAAGTCTTGACATATCTCGTGGCATTACAGCAGATGACATCCTACAATTACCAAATTCTATGGATTGTAGACTTCTTCAAGTAATTTCAAAACTGGGAAAGCACATTCCTTAATTATTTGTTTAAAACTGTGCCTTTGTTTGTATCTGTTATTATTTGTTTGATTATCTTATTTATTACCTTCTTTTAATCATAGACATTCACGTGCAGCATTAATAAACATTTTGTTTGCTCAATTCTGGGAATTTTACTAAACCTTTCTAATAATTTGGCACGCTCAAATCACAGTGCTGATAACAAATATGGCGCCAGTTTGTTTACATTGCGCAGATCAGTAAGAAAATTTCAGTGATTGCGCAGGTCAGTGTTGCCAACATTTGTGTGAATTGATTGAACAGTTTTTGAAATATTAGAAAAAAGTTATCTCGATAATAATTTGGCACGCACTGTATATATATATATATATATATATACACGTACAAGGCCCGGCTGCTACTCGAGGAAGATGATTACAGAGAGGCACAGAAGATAATGGTTAACATTAGACTTGAAAGAGTTAATATTGTAGTGATCGGGAAAACATCCCCTTGGGAGTCGGTTCCACAGAGCAGCGGGTTGTGGGAAGAAGCTGCGCGAGTGGAACTTACGTCTCATCAATGGAATACGAAGATGGTTAGCGACAATGTGCGTGGTATGTCGGGTTTTAGCCGTGAAGGTCAGAATTGGTGGGACTAAACTTAACCTGGTTTAATGTTGCTTAACTTCGGTGATCGTACGAGAATCAGTGTTTCAACGTGACGTCGCTGTATGCCATAGCACCTGCACATCCAAACTTAAAGCACCTGGTATTTCCAAGTGGTCACCCATCTAGATACTGACCAGGCTCGACGTTGCTTAACTTCGGTGATCGCTCGGCAACCGGTGTTTCA
Source organism: Acanthosepion pharaonis (assembly GCA_903632075.3). Classification (NCBI taxonomy): domain Eukaryota; kingdom Metazoa; phylum Mollusca; class Cephalopoda; order Sepiida; family Sepiidae; genus Acanthosepion; species Acanthosepion pharaonis. The sequence continues at coordinate 65,272 of CAHIKZ030005515.1, read as the reverse complement.
ACGTGACGTCTCTGTATGCCATAGCACCCGCACACCCAAACTTACGGAACCTGATATTCCCAAGCGGTCACCCATCTAGGTAGTGACCAAGCTCGACGTTGCTTAACTTCGGTGATCGTACGATCAACGCTTCAACGTGACGTCGAGTTCGTTATATTCGCTTACGCCGAAATACTCTTAGGAAAAGTGTGAATCATCCCCCTATGGGTTAATTGGTAGGAATTGTATCAGTAAATCATTAGTATCGCAAAATAATCCCACAAATAAAAAAAAAATTCTGGCTTTAAATAGCCTGCAAAAGGTTGATAACCCATCAAAAGCAAATCAAAATCAATCAATCAATAACATCATTAAAAATGGTAGCGATTCTATGGAGAGAACAGGGGGATCAGAAAGACTTGCTAACGAGATTGTCAGGTAGGGTGAGGGTTATCAGTGCGAAAAACGGAACCAGCAAACCGACTTCAATCTCTACCTCGTATTTATTTTCCATCTATGGGTTAAATAGCAGGGTAAACTGAGCTTTACTAGCCTTGCTTAGCAAGTAGTCTTAACCATAAAAATGTTGAATTTAGAATCGGGGAGAATGCAAAGGGAAACCGTTACATAGTCATTACTAAAATGTCATGGCAATTCGCAGATATTAAAGAAAAAGAAGATGTGGAGTGCCACGGTCGCCTGTGTCCTGAAGATGGCATTAAAAGAAAAATGATAAAGACTATGCTTTGCATGTGAAAGAACAACTGATTTGCCTCGTATGCTAATTCTAAGGAGGGGGGAATCTTCGTATAAAAATTCGAATTCAAACGCTGGCTGTTTAGGAAATAATCGATTTTTTCATTCTTCTACGGCAGTTTTCATGTAGTTTGCGGCCATTTTCTACTTGCCAGAGTGAGAGCCTATAGCTGGCTGCCACGAATAGGCAGGAAGATTCTATTGGCTAGTGTGAGAGCCAACAGCTGACTGACACGAATGTTAACTAGCATGCTAGCATGCAAAAAAAAATCGATAGCTACATTTGTCACAAGTGGGAAAAATTTAAATCTGCATAGCACTTTACTCCAATTGGCTCATTCGCTTGCTTAAATTCAACGTTGATTCTGATTCCGTAGAACTGGGTTGGGTGTGAAAAAGTATTTGTTGTTAATATTCTTTTTTCATTCGGTTTTTCCAGTTACGAGTCCTTTTTTTAAAGCTGAACGTTTTGTGTTCATTTTGTTTATTTTTTTTTCGTAACAGATTTAATGTTTAGTATAGAGCTTAGAAAAAAATTCGCAGTGTGAGATAGGCAAGAAGTAAGGCATGTAGCAACATCAGCACGGCAAAGGGCACTCCTTTAAAGGCAAGGAAGGACAAAAATATTTTAAATCAAGTGATGTATGAGTCGTACGATTTTTGAATCAAGCACGGCCAACGCCGGGCCATGCTGCTAGTTTAAGGAATATTGGCTAATTTAATGTGTAATCTAATTTTAAACAAATATTACCTACTTTAACGTTAAAATATCGCAGGAATTTCATTTTTTAACACGGCCGTAGAAGTTTCTTTAAAATGTTGACAGATTGACTGTCAGACGGAAGTTTATCTAGTGTTTTCTACGGTGGAGATATCTGTAAAAATTGCTCAAGGAATATAACGTGAGCGCCTTTTTCATATATTTTTTTCACTACCCAGTAATCTTAACAATTCACGAAAATATTCTCCGCATTCAAATGTTGTATTGAATTTTAGGTACTTTGGCTTAAATTTACTTATTGCTCTTATTTTCTGATTATGTCGAGTATGGCCGTCCTGATTAACATAAATGGACACGTTTATACACACACACACACAGAGAAAAAAAAATTCAAATTTCTTTTTAAAACATTTCGGGTTGTTGTAGTAAGCTTTTCTATTTATGATTACTAAATATAGATCTTAATCACCTAACTTCTGAAAAGTATGACAGAATTTTTAAAGATTTAAAACTATAAATTATTATAATTAAAATAAAAAGAAATGAAAACAATTCTTGTAAAGATTCAGTATTCATCAATTTTTTTTTCTTAAGACAATAGTATCGATATATATCTTATTCATGAAAATAATTAAAAGCTTTACAAATAAAATAATGTCTTAATTTTATTGCATTTTTATTATACGATTCAGAGCAAATTTTCAGTAACTGGGGGTCATATTTTACAAAAAAATAAAAATAAAAAAAAAAAAATTGAGGATTTAAGACCCGATTTTAGCTAATATAAACATTAAAATCTACAAAATTTAATTTCTCGAAATTTCATAAAATTAACTTAGTGTAATGTAATATGTAAAAAATATTTTAACCAAGATTTTCTAAAAAGAACACATTTCTAAAATAAAATAAAATCTATTAATCACCACATAGATCCTTCTCTTCCCTCCATTAGAATGTCTGACGCTCAACTTCTCGAGAGCACCTCTCTGCGGCTGCTCGGTCTCACGTTGACTGCTGACCTGAGATGGAATAAATACATTGAGTCAATTGCCTCGTCCACTGCAAGGAAAGTTGGCTCCCTGAGCCGCGTTAGGAAGTTCTTCTCCCCGGAGTCGATCCTCCAGATCTACAAATCCACAATTCGCCCTTGCATGGAGTATTGCTGCCATATATGGTCTGGTGCCCCTTCTGTTTGCCTCGGGGTTCTTGATAGGCTCCAGAGGCGGATTTGCAATGTAGTTGGCCCTGCCCTGGCGTCTCGTCTACAGTCACTTTCTCACAGACGCGCCGTCGCCTCCCTCTGTTTGTTCTACAAATACTTTCATGGCAATTGCTCCGAGGAGCTGCATTCGCTGGTTCCCAGACGTCATGAGTTCCAGCGCCTTACGAGGCTGGCATCCCGCTCTCACCCCTTCACTGTCGAAACTCCTAAATCTCTTCTACTCCAATAGCTTCATGTCTCGCACCTCTCGCCTGTGGAACTCCCTTCCCTATTCCAGTTTCCCTGAGAGCTATAATCTCCAGCTATTCAAATGTAATGTCAAACGACATCTCCAGTTGCCTTGATCTATCCACTACCCTCATCCTTTTTTCTATCACACCTATCTGATCTTGCTCTAAATTTTCTGTAACCCCTTGCGTCCTAGTGGCTTCCCGCCTTGCTTGGGGTGAAATGCTTAAAAAAAAATGATAATAATTTTATTCATTTGTGAATAAGACCTGAAAGTTTCATTAAAATCCGACAATTATTTCATTTTTCTAAGAATTTCCAAATCAATGTGTTTTTTTTTTTCACCGCAAAAAAAGACGCTAAAATTTGCTATACTTATTTTTGAAACCATCTCCCCAACCCGGACGCCTCCGCTCCCCAAAAGAAAAAAACAAGATATTTAACCAAAATTTCGAACGTACTAAAAAAGATAAAAAAATATAATTTAATAATAAAACACTTCTTTGGTCTTTCCTCAATAATAACATAACGATTTTGACGATAAAACTTTTTTATTTTAAGTTTGGAACATTTTTCATCATGGTATGCTAATTAGCGAATCAGTGGTGGTAACTACTTTGAAAGTATTTTCGTTTATCTACGACTCAATTGATAAGTCACTCTCTATAAATGATCGTCTTGCTTTGACAATATGTCGCCGTGACAAACAGGTGAAGAGGAATTTTTAGAATTTGCAACAAATGCAATAGAAATGCAGAGAAACAAGCATAAAAACATTATCTCAATCACCAAAATAGTTCATTAGTAAATAAATATTTATAAGTCTACTATTCGTCCTTACTTTGAATATTGCTTTCACATCTGGTCTGGTACTCCTGCTATATATTTAAAGATTCTTGATCAAATCCGAAGAAGAGTCTGCAATGTTATTAGTTCTGACCTGGCATCACGTCTTCAGTCACTTTCCCACCGCAGTAATGTAGTTTCCCTTGCCTTTTTTATAAATACTTTCATGGTAATTGTTCTGATGAACTTTCCTCTATGGTATTGGGGCTAGTTTTTATAATTGCTGTTATAACACACAAACAATGAATTGTAAATATGGGGGCTAGTTAGTATTTTCATAGAGACAAAGAGGTATTATAATGATTGTAGTAAGAAAGGTACGTATGTGTTTTGGTGTAAGGAATATTGTTTGTGCGATTGGGTCAGCGTTTGTGGCTAGCTAAGTTATAGTTAAGACAGAAGAAGACCGTCCTTTCCCCAATCCCCCACCCCTTCGGCCATGTGCCACATTTCTGAATAAGTATCATTTTTGTCTATGGTACATAAACTTTATGAAGTCAAGCACAGTACTAGATTAGAGGCAAGGTCTCATCTTTTAGAGTTGAAATGGTTTGATGTAACCGTAAGTTCTATGATAACAGTTTCTTCTCTCTCACTTCTCGCTTGTGAAACTCTCTTGCGGCTTCTTTCTCCCCAGTCAAAAATTTAAATGCAATGCCAATCGTTATCTTTTGTCTTCTTAATTTCTGTTCTTTTATTGTCCTCTCTCCTTCATAGTAGTTTTTCTCATATTCTTTAACACTCAGTAACCTCTTGCCTTGGCCTTGTTGACTTGCTTAGGGTAAAATGATTAAAAAAAATATTATTCAATGAAGCCTTTTTCAGTCACGACACTGCAAACCATCTCAGCATTTTGATCACAGCAAGGGATAAAATGAAAGGTAGTAATGCATAAAGGGGAGTAGGCAATGTTGAGAATTTTTAAATGGTGAGATGTAACCGCAAGTTCTATACCAACGGTTTTTTCTATCGCACTTCTCGCTTGTGGAACTCTCTTCCGGCTTTTCAACTCTCAACTTTAATAATCAAAACTCAATTTCAATCCTTATCTTCTGTCTTCTTGTTTGTTGTCTTGTTCTCTTTCCTTAATAATGTTTTTTTTTGTATTCTTCAACACTTAGTGCATCTTACCTCTTAGTGGCTTTATTGGCTTGATTGAAATAAAATTATTAAATAAAGAAATAAGCAAATAAAAATGAATAAGTTAAATCCAAACGTACGGAGATCAGTTCGAAATTATGAGAGGAAGACTCGGATATCACTCCGGTCTTTTTTGAATGTCTGTGCACTTGATACAACGGTATATGGGGGTCCCTCCAAAGATCTAGATGTTATTTCCTCTGATCTCGCTTTAACGGGGAACAATAGCCTCCGTAGCTTTTTGCGGCTTGAGAGAATCGCGTTATTCTTGCAAGAGAATTCGGGCCCAAGCATGAAATCTGGAATTGGAATGCTTATTTTTCTGTCAACCGTTCCTTATTTGTAAATTTGGTACGACTCAGTACTTCTAATTCTAAATGTCCTCCGATCTTTAGATAACATTTATGCAATTTATGCTGATCTCGCCCCTGATCTAGCTCTCTGTTATGCCATAGTACCTATTCTATTGTAATGGACTCTCCCATAGATAATAAGTAGGAGTAGCAGTGGCAAATCTGGCAGAACGGTGTTGAGCGGTCTCTGACTGCGCACACCTTCTGTCGAACTCTCTGCATTAGCAGAGAGGAACCCGGACGAGGCTTTGCCGAAGGGCAAGGTTTCGTCCGGGGAGGTAGACAGGGCCTGAACCCGTCTAATCGGCTTCAAAAGGCTATTTTTTTGGCCGAGCCTACGGGCTCGGAGAAACCCACAATAAAACCGGCCTTGTGCCATATTCGTTTCTCGTGGGTGAAATGATAAATACCGAATGGTGTTGAGCGGTCTCTGACTGCGCACGCCTTCTGTCGAACTCTCTGCGTAAGCAGAGAGGAACTCGGACGAGGCTTTGCCGAACGGCAAGGTTTCGTCCGGGGTGGTAGACAGGGCCTGAATCCGTCTAGGCGGGTTCAAAGGCTATATTTTTGGCCGGGCCTACGGGCTCGGGGATACCCACATTAAAACCGGCCTTGTGCCATATTCGGTCCTCGTGGGTGGAACGATAAATACTGAATGGTGTTGAGCGCGTCAGTCGAGATTCGGACATTTGAAGTACCAACCATCACAACTAGATTGCTGCGCCATTGACTCTTATTTTTCCAAGTTCCTAACGTTTTGCACGTCGGACCTAATTTAGGACGACTTATTAGAAATACAAGCATCCACTGTGAAAATACTCCACAACACTCTCACAGCTCAACGGGGGAAAAACTGGCTGGTTACATTTAATACCTGAAAAAATCAAATTTGTAACGTTCGATCACCACCAACCAGAGTGAGACCATTCAATTGTACTCTGGTTGGGTTGAATTTTGCGATCCCCCCAGATGTGAGCTGTTTCTAAGTGTGGGCCTCTTGCTTTTCTCTATATTTACAAGAGTCAGAACAGGCCAAAAAAAAAAAAAAAAAAAAAATTGGGTCAGGAGCTTGTCCAGACTTCACTCTCCAGTCGTGATAGTGTCCAAAAGAGTACTTGTGGGTGACGAATTATTCTCCACCTTCCGAATTTTCTCCCACAAGCGGGATGAGGCAAGCTTCTCGCTGTTCTATCGTTACTTCAACGGAAAGTGCTCGGACGAACTACATTCCGTCATCCCGCCAAGTCAAACCTTCACGGCAAGCACAGGCTATGCCATTTATATAGTGATTTTCCAACCGTAGCCCAGATCTGGCACAAGGCCGAAAGTATGGGGCACCCAGTGAGGATCGAACTCAGTATTCAGTCGTAATTGTACCAACAAGACAAGCTTACTAACCATTACATCACCTTGAGGTGCCCAAATGCCATTTTTATAGTGATTTTCCAAGCGTAGCTTAGATGTGGTACAAGGCTGAAAGTATGAGGCACCCAGTGAGGATCGAACTCAGTACTCAGTCGTAATTGTACCAAAAAGACAAGCTCGCTATCCATTACACCGCCTCGAGGTGCCCAAGTGCCATTTATATAATAGCAAACTACCTACATTCCTTCTGTATTTCATCGATGAGAAGTAAGTTCCACTCGAACCGTTTCTTCCCGCGAACCACTGCTCTGTGGAATCAACTCCAACAGGATGTTCCCCTGATCACTACAATCCTAACTGTTGTAACCTTAGGAAGGTTACTGGATAGAATAATCAAACGAAGGTTCGTAATGAACGATAATACTTAGGACAAGAACCACACATACAAGATTCGCCAGCGGAGCGTAGAAAAAGTAGTTAATTGCTAGAAATGAGTCAAGTGAATTCCACAATGAATCTCCAACTGCTGGATATCTACCAACCACCCTACGCGGTCAGATGTGTCACAAGGCCGAATTTAATGTGGGGTATCCGAGCCCGTATGCTCGGCCCAAAATTCCCCGTACACCCCGTATTAAACAGGGTTGAGTAGCTGCTTCTCGAGACAAAGCCACGTCTGGGGATCCTCTCTGCCCGGAAGCAGATAGTTTGACCAGCACAGCTGGAGATGAATCTCCAACTGCAGACCAACATACAGTATTTACTACTGTATTTATATGAATGGGGGCATATCCCTTTTCGTCCGTATGTATGCTACAACATTAAGCTTAACCTTAAAGGCTAGTGTTAACCGTTATCGTCCACCTCTACCCCCCCCCCAAATTGCCTCCTAACGTAACCACCTACTCGAGTGGCTTCCGGAACTTGTAAAGGGTTACCTTTAAAAAAAATGTAGCCCATGAAATTCCTTCTATCATAATGAACGCTTGCTCTCTTAAAGAGTGCCCTTGAGCGCCTGTTGCGACTTAGGCTTCCCATAGACGTTAATATTTAACAGCCCACCCCAACGAGGGATATATGTAGCACAAGGCCGAGTTTAACGTGGGTCATCCGAGCCCGTAGGCTCAGCCAAAAAATTCTCGTATAAACGGGTTCGGGTCTGTCTACCTCCCCGGACGAAACTCTGCCCTTCGGCACAGCCTTGTCCGGATTCCTCTTTACCCAAGACAAAGAGTTCGACAGGAGCTAGGAACAGTCACAGCCTCGGAAGAACAGTCTATCACTGTTTTCCGGCTTCCCACAGACGTTAAGTGGAACTCGTATGTATAATCCATCACGATGCTGGAAAAAAGGTTGGTTCTTTATATCACTGCATTAATAGTCTTCCACCCTACAACCTCTTTTCTCACAGACAAAACGTCGCAAAACTTTCGCTATTCTACGGCTATTTCTATGGAAAATGTACAAACGAGCTACCTTCCTTAGTTTCTAACTATCCGAGCTACCCCAGCCAAGACGCTCCAAGTTGCGCAGATTGAAGGAGACTTCGTATTCCATTAGTAAGGAGTAAGTTCCACTCGGATAAGGACTGTTGCTTTGTTGAACAGAATCCGAGGAGGATGCTTTCTTGTCACAGAAATCTTAACCTTGAAGTTATCTTTCTCACATATCCGCATAAACTGCACCCCTTACAACAACCGCCTTCAGTAACGGTCTACCTTGAGTAGCCCTTGGGCCTTGTATAGCGAGGACATTATTGAGAAAATTCAGTACAATCTTAACCTTCAAGTCTAGGTTTAACCGTTATTTTTCTTACATAACATCATAAACTGCCCTTCTTGCCTTGTCTTACGCGTATACAGTCACCATCTACATTGACTGGCTCTTGGGCATTCTATTTGGTGAACATTAGTATAAAAAATATTAAACTTGATTTACACTCAGCTAAAGTTTATATTTATTCGAGTTAAGATAAAATCTAAGATTTAGAAACTTGCTTTTTTCTTTTTCAAATCTATTTGTAAAAATTAAGTAACACAGTCTTCCTACTCATTTGTTTCCTTCCTGCTATGCTAAACTAGACTTAGTAACCGTTTGGACATGGTTATATGAACACAAGTAAATTGACGTACACGATTTTATGAAAATTAAGTATCACGTATATTTGTGCCTATCGTTATATAATGATAGACATTGTTTGCATGTGTCGATGCACAGAGAGTTATTTGTGAAAGAATGTAGACAGAACGTACGAGAAATTCACAACCACAAAATGAAAAACAATGACGCCATGCTGGTCGTGTCCCATGGACGAGTGCATCGAAGGAAAAACAAAACAAAAAAATAAATAAATAAAATAAACGTGAAGAAGAGAAAGATAGCCCACAGCAATAACAGGTCGCCAGTCTTCCGTGTCGAGTTTTTTCTATTTTTGCTTCTTCATTTTCGTGTGTTTCTGTCAGGCAGTGGCATGAGAAAAACAAGTAAAAGAAAATGAAAGAGAAAAGAAAAACCAAAAAAAAAAAAAAAAAAAAAAAAACGAAAAAGAAAAAAGAAGAAGGCAGACGACAATGGGAGCTGTATGGATTCACAAATAAGAATGCTCTCACTGCTGCGCGGTTTGATTGGGAGGCAGGCACATTTTTTCACATGGCCGCGCCTGGCATATACGAAAATGCAAATCGGAAATCTTTTCAGGAAGGAATTCCTTTTGTTTCGATAAAGAATAGTTTCACTTCCCAGGCATTTAATCCGTAAAGAAAAAAACAAAATATATAACCGTGGAATGATAATAATAATAACACCACCACCACCAACACCACCACCAACACAAAAACCACCACCAACAACAACAATAATAAACATATAAAATAGAAAATAAATTAAAACAAAACGAAAAAGACACTGTTTTTGAAGGTACATAATTACGTTTACCTAGTTTGACACAAGTTTACGACAGTTGAACGCCCAATTAGGATTGAATATATATACACCTATCTGTTTTGTTAGATTTTTTATCATATGGATTCTGTCTTGTAGCATTTATTTATACACATACACACAGACATACACCCACGCCCACAGATATCTATCTATCTATCTATCTATCTATCTATCTATCTATCTATAAGGCAGGGTGTGTGTATGTGTGTAACGAATGCATGGCCGCAATTTTCGACGGATTTGCACCAAAATTTACATGCACATGCTCCAAGTTAGCGGGAAGGCCAAGAACGACTTTGCATTTCCCAACTCTCATCGATAGTGGAAATAATCGATTTTTTCATGCTCCTATAGCAGTTTTCATGTAGTTTGCGGCCATTTTCTACTGACCAGAGTGAGAGCCAATAGCTGATTGCCACGAATAAGCAGGAAGATTCTATTGGCAGCGTGAGAGCCAAAAGCTGACTGACACGAATGTTAACTAGTATGCTAGCATGCAAAAAAAAACAACAAAAAAACAACAACAAAAAAAAAAAACAAAAAACGATAGCTGCATTCGTCGCAAGTGGGAAAAATTGAAATCTGCATGGCACTTTACTCCAATTCGTTTGCTTAAACTCAACGTTGATTCTAATTCCACAGAACTGAGTTGGGTGTGAAAAGTATTTGTTGTTAACATTCTTTTTTCATTCGGTTTTTCCAGTTACGAGTCCTTTTTTAAAGCCGATCGTTTTGTGTTCATTTTGTTTAGTTCTTTTTTCGTAACAGATTTAATGTTTAGTATAGAGCTTAGAAAAAATTCGCAGTGTGAGATAGGCAAGAAGTAAGGCATGTAGCAACATCAGCACGGCAAAGGGCACTCCTTTAAAGGCAAGGAAGCACAAAAATATTTTTAATCAAGTGATAGCGATTGTTGTATGAGGCGTACGATTTTTGAATTAAACACGGGCAACGTCGGGCCATACTGCTAGAATATATATGATTGAATGCTAATTTTTAACAAAATCCGTTCATACTCACGAATAACTTTCTGTGTATTGATGTTGAAGGATAAGAGAAATGTGCTATAGCTGTTTAAATTTATTTTATTTTCATTTCCCAAATATACATATATATATATATATATATATATATATATATATATATGAAGAAATATAGTTTTAAGGCGTGCTATATTTATGGGATAAAGTACCCAATATCAGAAATAGAGCGTATGTAAATATAAATATAAAAGTGAACATTGAAGTCAACACTCAGAGGCGACAGTCTGTTTCATGCTGGACGCAATCGTCATGTGCCCCGATTGCGTCCAGCCTAAAACAGCCTGTCGCCTCTGAATGTTGACTTCGATGTTCACACACACACACACACACACACACACACACACACACACACACACACACACACACATATATATATATATATATAATGGGATTGATCATAATTTTGATTTAAATAAAGGATAAAGCAATTTCCTAAGGTGGAAATGTATAGAAAGTGCTTCAATCACGAGATCATCCACAGTAAATTTGCGTTCACAATCTTACAATGTTTCACCATTCTTAGCAGATCGTCTATTATTACAATGTGTGACATTTAATAACAAAATTGATGGGGACATAAACAAAAAGAAGAAGTATCCAAAGGAAATTGGCTAGATTATATACACAAATAAAAAAAATGAATTTAAAATTCTCTGTTGGTAGTAACGCACGCGCGCACATACACATACACATATATATGTATGTATGTATTTACGTATGTGTATGTACATGTATGAGTGTAAGTTGAAAATATTGAAAATTAAAAATAGAGATCCATTTTGAAAATCACACTGCGTGAAACAGATTGTTAATGGCTAAATAATAAAACCTATTGTTTATATGTGTATTAAACATTATTTTAATAATGTCTTTAAAATAGTCCTTCATTTTTACACACTTTTTTTTCTTAGTACGCAAGGGGCTACAGAGAGTGAAAATAAGGGAAAAGACTGAGTATGGGGGGGACTGAAGAAAGGATAAAACGAAGAACGGAGGATGATCAAGTTAACAGAAGATGTCGATTGACATTACATTTAAATTTTTGAAGATTATAGTTATCAGGGAAGCAAGTAAGAGGAAGGGAGTTCCACAGTCAGGAAGTACGAGAGAAGAAGCTGTTGGAGTAGAAGAGGCGGTTAGATTTAATTTTGTTTCGACGGTAAAAGGGTAAGACCGATATGCCAACCTAGTAGCACGCTTAAATTCATGCAGTCGGGGCCGCAATGAAAATGCGCTTCAATGCAGATGCCCTGAAAATATTTATAGAAAAGAGAGAGGGAAGCCACACTACGTCGGCGAGAAAGTGACTAGACCGAACATATTTGAAGAGAGCAAGGAAGATACCATGGTTGTATTTATTCATTTTTATTTTTCCGAGTACTTTCGGCATATTCTAATATCTTCAGGGTTATGTTGGCTAAGACAAATAATTGTATTTTTTCCGAAGTAGATTTTTGCTTTTGTTGTTAAATCGCTAATAGTTTCAGCCATGCGCAAAGTGACAATTGGTGATTTAAAATTTTTTTCCATGTTGTAAAAATTTTAATATGAGTGGGGTAACTTAGTTCAGAATTGAATTCTTTTTAGGAGATTATACTTGTTTTTTTTTTTTTTTAATATTTAGTTTTAACAGATATTTCTAAAGAACATTTGTACTATATTCATATAATTAACTTTGTAAAGTGTTGGTTTTAATTTTTTTTAAAGACGATAGCTACGAGAATTTGTAGTTTCTGCTTATTACGTTCTTGGTGAAGTATAGAGGTATTGTCGACTAATATTCTTCTAAATTGTGGATGTGGGTAGGAATGTTATTGCAGATCTTGTGCAATGAACAATGAATGATTCATATGTAGTGCGAGCCGTCTTGATAACGTTATTGTAGAATAACCAATATATACATTAGTTTTTTTGTCGGAGATGCAATCTCCCAAGAGACATTTAAATTGATATGTAGTGTTGGTTTTCTGCAATAAGTTAATTGGTGTTTGGGAGTTATTACAGGTGATAAAGTTAGTTGTATTAGTATATATATTTAGTATAATATATAATTAATTTCATTTTTGTAGTATAATGTATGCATAATTTAATTTTTTTACTGGGATCTGTGGTGGATATATTAGTATTTAGGAATTTTTTTACGATTTTTTTCATTTATTTTATTTAGAATGCATCTGATTACGATGAAAAAAGATTGATATGTTTAGGCTTATTTGAGGACATATGTTCTATTCGATTTATATCAAAATTTGTAATAGATCGCCTTATTTGTTCATCAACAATGTAGTTATTATTAATAAGAGTTTGTTTAATCTTTTTTTTAGTTCGGACAAATACAGTTATTTGTGTTAGGCTTCATAACCCTGAAAATGATATTGGAATATATCGAAAATACACGGAGTATTATATATATATATATATATGTATAAATAAAAAGAAAGAACAGTAAGATATATAATCCGGTGGTCTTATAGATATTTTTATTTTTACAAAATAGTGCTCAATGTAAATTTACAGAGCATTAATATTATAAATTAATTGATTTAAAATATAATTTTTTTTCGCCTAATATTATAAACTAATTGATTTAAAATATGTTTTTTTCGCTTAATACTATAAATTACTTGATTTAATTTATAATATATATATATATATATATATATATATATATATATATATATATATATGAATTTACAAAAGAAACTTGGAATGAATTTCAACAAATATTCTTAAATATTCATTATTTAAGTTCCAGCGGAATAGAATACTAACGCTACGAGTCAGACTTTGTTAGAAACAGCTATCAAGATGTGCAACAACTTATTCGAGAATTGGAGAAATACAATAAAACAACAAAAAAAATGGTAACGTTTTGGAAAATATATTTTGTGTCTTTATTTATCATGTCGAACACAAAATTAGAAATTGAGTGATATACCAGCATTCCAAAATCAACCTGCTCTCATGCTATTTGTGCCGTTTAAAATAGAAGAGATTGACATAAAATTAGGAGGTCGTAGCGTGGATGATTATATAACTTTTCTATTATTACGTCCAGGGTTTCTTCAGCTGGGACATTAGTAAACAGATTAGACGTTTTGTACTTTTTATGTAAAAAATTAAATCTAAGGTGTGTAAATTGTCGTCTAAATTACGCAAAAATCAAAAAAAAAAACACTGACATCTTATTTTAACAGATATATTTACCAAAATTACACAAAAATATCTTCAAACACTAAAGAGTAAATTTATTCAATAAAATCGCCATTGGATTCAATCACGACTTCGGAATCTCCTGCAATTCTTCTGGACTGTCTCCTTGTTTGAATTAGTTAATGCTGCCATAATCCTTGCTTTTAGTTCGTTTTTAGTGTTATATGGAGATTTGTTGGTCTTTCGCTCAACTGCGCCCCACGCATAATAATCACGGAGGTTGCAGGCTGGGGAGTTAGGTGACCAGATGTGAGGGGTGGTGTGGATGCAGAAGTTGTCTGGCAGCCATGACTAGGTTCTCCTGTTTGGGTGTCATGATTCAGAGTCCTGTTTTCAGACATAGGGTTTTAGAAACTACCTTCTTGACACAGGGCAGAACTAACTTCACAAGGCAGTTGATAGAGGCCTCCATGTCTGAGGCCCTGTAGGAAGATGAATGGAGGCATAACAACGCCATCATTAGTGATCATTTCAAACACCTTCGTAATCACCATTAAACTCATCCAAATCTTTCCGAATCTCGTCCACTGTCCCCAGATTAACATCCAAACATTCTGAAATGTTCGTATTGGAGCTTGTTGCAGTTTTTGTGTATATGTGTGTACTAGTGAGCCAGTCCAAATGACTTGACTCATTTTATAGTCCACCAATAGAAGGTTAACCAATCAGAAGACGTAAAATATTCAATGCGTCGTGTATAAAGGCGGCCATTTTGTTTACTCTCTCCGAATGTCTAGTGCCAACTTGTCAGGCGAAAGAACAGAAGGAAGAACTACTGAACTACGCTCTGCTAACTTCTAGATTCTATACTCAAAGACGACCGTCATCATGAACAACAGAGCTTCCAGCACGAATGCCAAGTTGTATAGCAATTTCTAGCGGAGTGAATTAAGTCATGTTTCATTTTGCTCTTTTTCTCGCAGGCATTGCCCAACTGACCCTATTATTCTGTGCAGTCGACAAAATCAAAAACAAAAAACGCGCATGCGCGAAATTAAAGATATAAAATGGCGACTATTTACTCATTGCACCATGTGTGTGTATATATATATATAAAAAAAAATTTCGCTTGAAGATGGAACAGAGCTTATTTTAACTCAATTTAATTTAAATAATTATATTGAAGTTTTCGGCTCTCGTTTTGAAACATGAGACGTTTAGCGTTTTGGAATCATATTTTTAAATAAATAATATATATATATATATATATATATATATATATATATATATATATATATAAAAAGAAATAGTCATACATAGAATCAATCAGCAATATTAATGCGATTAATGGCGAAATCACTTCGCTAGTAGAACATAATATATGCATTAAAATACTGTTAATCCATTGAATGATGTGATTCTCATTTATAAAACTGTTGTCAGATGTTTCTAGTGTATATTTTTATAAGCTAAGCGAGTACTTTCCATGTCTTCATCATCAGGCTGTATTTTTTTCCTTTAATGTACTATTTATTGACGGTTGTACAATCTCGGAACTAGAAATATATATATATATATATATATATATATATATATATATATATAGTCGTTGACAGAACTCGTTGGTGAGTATTGGGGCGCTCATCAACATTTCCTTCTGTGTCAAATGAGTCCCATGTTGGATCTGTAGAGACGTACGCAGCCACAGCATGCTAGGGCTGTAGGGTTCCGGGCATAGAGAACTCTGACTTTTCTTTGGCCCCTCTTCGTCTCTTTCATATGTCTTTTGGTGTTTTCCAAGGATGTTCTTTTTTCGTGGACAGCTCTCCTCCAATTGGTTCTTTCCGCAGCTTCCGTCTCCCAATTGACCGGATAGATAGATAGATAGATAGATAGATAGATAGATAGATAGATAGATAGATAGATTTGTTTCGTTGAAGGCACTTCTGTTTAGCATTTTATTATGTTTTTCCTTGTATACGTACAATTATCTTCTTTTCTGGATTTAATGAATATAAAAATTGTCTAAACATTTTTGGTTTCGCGCGCTTTCTGTTATACAACTATTATAAAAGGTGTGCATTCTCTTACACACTGATATTTGCAGACGTTTTCTGTGAGACGATAAGGAGCTATCATTTTTAACAGCTATAAACACATTTTCATCAAATTTTTAGCGGGTATGATTAAACTACATGATAAAGATCTGCAATGGGCCATGTCATACTTAAATCGAGATGGCAGTCCAGTTTTCCTATTACCGGTTGGCATATTATTATTTAATAAAACTGCCTTAAGATATCTTAAGTAAGATAACCTAAAGAGGTCTTGTTAAAAGAAATATGTCTCCCAACAGGAAACGAACCTATATACTCATTTTAGATAGTTTTTCAGATTAAAAAGGGAATCACATCTTCTCGAATAAGACTTTCGATCAATATGTCGATAGACATTAATTTACTTTTTTAAAAAGGGATTTCTGCTTAAACACTTGTATCCAATTATAGTCAAAATCTTATGACCAGATACAAAAAGGTTAAAAAATATAAAATACTGTTACTTTAATCAAAATATATTTGCGAAACATTTACATTTAATTAGAAAATGTAGTTTATCAACAAACAAGTGAACATTTTAAGCTTTTAATTTATTAATTTAAACAAACATTGAAAAAAGGATTTTTTTGGTTGGTCGTAAAGATAAGACCATGTAAATAAAAATAGCAAATACAGAAGAAATAAGTCACAACGACAATTTAATATTCAGTATATCCTCCATTTTGGCGAATTACTTCGAAAAGTCGCTTTATTAACTTCTGCATGATAGTGCTTGAGATGATCGCCCAGGATGCATAAACTGCAGCACGAAGAGCATCCACAGTTTCAAATTGTGTTCCATGTTTATAAACATCCTTTGTCATTCATCCCCAAACATTATCGATTGGGTTTCGATCTGGAGAGCGTTGTGGATTGCAGCATTGACCTGCTGGAAAATCCTGTTTTCTCCACATAGATGAGGGCCTTTAGTAATTAGCGATGCCTTTCTTAACATGTCAGTATAACTAGAAGCTGTCTTTCTTTTGGGACATCTTTTGCATGCCAGTAACGCTGAAAACTGCCTGGGCAATCAAGATTGAATTTTTTTCTCGTCTGAAAACAACACTTTCTTCCATTTATCCACATCCCAAGTTTGATAATCGGAAGCAAATTGTAAACGGGAGGTTTTATGGCGAAGAAGAAGGCGAGGCCTCTGCAGCCGTTTCAAGTTCTTAAACCCTTTCTTATTTAATTGCCATCGAATTGTTCAAGAACTGCATTCAGCATCTGTATTCGCTTTTATCTGATTTGATGCTAGGCTTGAATCTCTCTTAACTTCTCGCCTAATGCGTCTGTCTAGAGATAGTGAGATTTTATTGGGGTGACCGCTTGATTTTTTTAGAAGCATACGCGTCCAGATTTTTAATGAAGTTAGCAATGACAGTTCTGCAATGGCCAATTTTATTTGCAATGGCTCGTTGCGAAGGACCACGTCTTTGAAGTTCAACAATCCTACCCTGTTCGAACTTTGTTAAAATTTTACCCTTAGCCATTTTAAAATCTGGAATTTAATACTGGAAATGAGCTACGTTGATGTCTACACGCCTGAAGTTTTTCGTTTTTATAATCATGATCTAACAAATGATCTAAAAATCTTATTCATTGAGTATCCGTATTCGTAATCATTTACAATTTTTCACAGATTTTATCGAATACGGTAAATATTGCATATTTTGCTTGTGGTGATTCATAATTAGAATTCTGATTTGAATATATTTTCTATGCAATGTATCTAATACAATATCAACTTTATTTGGATTTATTCTTGAAATAGTAAAATTTTGAAGTCAGTTTCTAAGCAAAATCCTGCAGAAATTAGGTGTTTTTGTACATTTTTTCAGACAATATTTAAAACAAAATGCTCAGAAATAACTAAAATTTATGAATCTAGTATTTGGTGCCAGTACTTATGACATCAAACTCCAGCTCTCACACCGAGTGTAATGTTAATTTTCTACAAAAAGTGAAAAGTCAACTTACACTAATTTTAAGATCATTATGGCAATATTTACACACAAAGACTTAGCTATCTTCTATCTATTTTCTACATGCCCTTGTAAAAAACAAAATCCCTAATAATTTTGTCAAACCCTCCCTATAAATAAATTTATATAATGACCCCACACTCCCATCACGTAATAAGAGTCAAACATTTACGTAAACTTCTATCTTGCACAGCAGAAGCACCATTTTACAATCATTTTCAGACAATATTTCGCTTGATAATAACAGACAAACATATGGCGGTGTTAGACAAGGTGTGGTTCCTCGTGTTTAAAAATCCTTAGATTTCTTTAAAAAATAAATGCCTAATGTTTGTTCCCCACTAACTTGAACAGAATATTACAAAATCATTTTTTAGCAAATTCTATAACAGAAATTTTCAATGGTTAGTTTGCTCTCCAACTTTTGCTATCCTAAGTGAAAAAAAAGAAAAAAAAAAAAGATGTGTACTGCTTTGTTGACATACGAGGCAAAAAAAAAAAAAAAAAAAACTCACCCATAGAAAGTCGATTTTTGTATTTTTACCAAGACAAGTGAGCAATAGAATTGGTTGAATGTTGTTGAATTGATGCTGGTTCATGATTCCCTTGATTTTATACATATTACCAATACCTGATGCTGAGAATGCACCTCAAACCTTGATTTTTTTTAATCGTGTTTAACAGTGTCCTTGTTAGTCACTAGAGTATTCGTTTCACCGGGCATACACCAAACACGTATTCGTCCTTTACAGAAACTGATGGTATAGCTATGGGCTCTGAGTCCCAATTTATTTAATCTCTACATGACCCATATAGAAAGCTGTCAATAAACCCTGAATGTATTGACGACATTTTCATTTTGACAGAAAATATAGATGAATTAAAAACCCTTAAAGAAACATTTAAAAGTAACTATTGTACAATTCACTTATGAACACAACATTAAAAATCGAATCTCTTTCCTGGACGTTCTAGAAGATGCCAATAATAATGATTTTAACACTTCACTATATAAAAAACACACAAGCAAAAAATTGTATTTTCTTAATTATAAAAGCAGGTGTCCCATATAAAATAGAAAATATGTGTTATAAAAGACACGATTAAGTGCGAAAATGATTTCTTCTTCAGGCACAGTATTTCATAGAGAATTAACCAACAGAAAACAAACCACTTACCAAGAATAATTTCCAAATACATGTCGTTGATAAAGAAATAAAAAACAGCTTTAAAGAAATTTATAAAAAAATGTCATAAGGGATCATCTTGATATAAAAAAAAAATAAAGACTCCATAAAATTTTTTTATTGTAACCAGATGAGCCCTAATTATAAAATAGGTAAAAAAGCCATTAAAAATAAAATTCGCCGGTATATCACAGTTAACGATTCTCACAAATATCTTAGACTAGCAGTAGAGCCCGGCATTGCCCGGGGATGTAACAGTAAGAGATAGATCAAGTATCGACCACCATAAAGACTGAAAAATAAAATTCACAAAGATTATTGTTTAAGGTTGACGGACAAACATGTTAGAATTAGTTTTTTTTTTTTTTTTTTTTTTACGAATTGGTCAAACCCAAATTCAAACAAAAACATTGTTTTCAATCGTTATGAATCTATCGATTGAATATAATTTTATTATAAACAATTGTCTTGTAAATGGAATTTTTAAAGCATTCTGAATGTAAAAATAAAGAAAAAAGTGTGCAAGACAATAAGAAACACTATCTGCCAAAAAAAAAGCGAAGTTTTGTTGAAATCGGTTGAAAAATGTAGGAAATCCGATCCCATATATAAACGAACGCACACACACACACACACACACACACACACACACACACACACACACACACACACACACACAACTTGGGTTTTATAATAAGTATAACTCGATATGAGTTGTCCCCCTTTCATTCTAGCGACAGCGATGTCTCTTAATCGTATTTTCAAATTGATTTCATGTAAAAACAATTGTATTTTTACAATTTTTGTCGCTGTCAGAACCACCACAAGGTAATTTTACGTACTCCTGTGAAGTTTTGTTTAAATTGGTTGAAAAGTGTAAGAAATCCGATCCAATATATAAACGAACGAACACACACACACACACACACACACACACACACACACACACACACACACACACACACACAACCTGGGTTTTATAATAAGTATGATTTATCAATTACTATAAAAAAAGTTCAAAACCTCTAATTTAATTCTATAAAATTCACCCTATTTAAAATAAATTCTCATGTGTTTCTGTTGTGTCGGAAACCTACCACCCCTTTTGAAGATGAACTTGTCTGCGAACAAAGACTTTAAATAGTGGCATGTCAAAAGACAGAGCAGTTCTTAGCTGAGCTAGTTATTGACTATTCAGGCGATTTCTGTACCTTTTTTTACCAACCTATTAAAACCCTTTTTATTGTTACGTATTATTTGGCGTTTGACTCTACTGACCCCAAATCAACATCATAACAGTTTCGAAGGTTGTATCTCCAATATTGATAATCAAGAAACATTAAATTATTACATTGGCTATACATGCAGCACACACTCTCGTGAGTTCACTTGTCACCTGTCGAAATTTAGTGTAATTCGTGCACATCACAATCAAAATACTATTAATACAAGACAAATTTTAATAGATAACATCAAAATATTATACATGAATCATATCAAAGAAAGATTCTAAATTCTAGATGTAATTATAGTACGAAGGAAACTAACAGCATTAAATAAAATGTATTTCTCTATAGGAAAGCGCATATTGAAGGGTGTATAAATGAACAAAGAAGCATGATTTTCCATTAATCTATTACAGGTGCTATCACTTTACTTTGAACCAATTCCAATAATCTGAAATGCGAGAATTTAGTCAAATAAATCTTGTTTGTCCTAACACTGATTATACGGAATTCTTAAGAATGACTGCCACAACCCAAAGCACGTGAATATGACAAGAAAAAAGAAAAATGTATTCATGACTTCAATCCCGATGAACAAAATCTCCAACTGGCAATATATGATAAAAAACTGAATAGATAAACCTTGTCGGTAAAGTTTAATAAAACTTGTTTGTATATATAAGATAATCCTAAGGTGTCTAGCTTACATTAGGTTTTGCTCTGCTTAGTGTATTAAGCACTTTACGTAGTTGTCTTTTTACTCATTTTGGGGGCTTTTTTCTTTGGACTTGGAGCTTGAACACTGGACGATTGTTTTCGCTTTGTTTTAATGTTCTTGGTTCTTTCTTTTTTTATTCCCAATTTTTCTCTGGGTACCGATTTGTTCTACTGCAAGTCGAGCTATCCTTTCGCTATGGTACCTAGACTTTGTGAATTTAAGCGCAGTATTAGACTGGCGTCGAGATCTCATCAATTTACAGTGAAGTTGGATAGATGTAACCGTAAATTCTATGCTAACAATTTCTTTTCTCGCACTTCTTGCTTGTGGACCTCCTTTCCGGATCAATGCTTTCCAGTCAACTTTAATCTGAAAAAATTAAATGCGATGTCAATCGCTATCTACTGTCCTCCTGATTGCTCTTTCTTCTTCTCGCTCATTATTAATATTTATGTTTCTAATTCTTCCTCACCCTGCAAACCCTTGTGTCTTAGTGGCTTTATTGCCTTGCATGGGGTGATACCGATTAAAAAATATCTGATAATAATATAGTTTTAATTTATGATAGAACGTGTGTAAGATGTAAGAGTGGACACTGGGGTGAACACCGAATGGCGACAGTATATTTCACGCAATCTTCAGGCCATATGGATTGGTTGGTAGCTTGACTATTTAGATATGCTCGTCAATGAAGAATTATGGGTAGCAATAATGCTCCATTGGGCAAAACACATTGCCTTAAGATTGCGTTCAAGCATGAAACAGACTGTTGCCACTCTGTGTTGACCTTAGTTTCCATTCATATATATTTATTTTATCACTTTTGTTATGGTCCAAGTTCCTTGCACCACGGTGATGGTCCAAGGTTAGAACCAATGAAAGAATAACACGAACACAGGTATGGAATACAAAGATATATTACAACAGAAATATAATACAAAAGAAGTAGAAGTATTAGTAATGACTATCAGATTTGGTTAGAGTGAACTATGTTGTCTCGACAAGTATCACTATTCCAATGTCCTTACAATATGCTCTCAATTATCTCTCCTCGTCTTACAATATAGCGATTTTCCAAGCGTAGTTTAGATGTGGCACAAGGCCGAAAGTAGGGGGCACCCAGTGAGGATCGAACGCACTACTCAGTCATAATTGTTTTAGCGAGACATGCTTGCTAACCATTACGAGGTGCCCCATAGATATTTTCTAAACGTAGCTTAGGATGTGGCACAAGGCCGAAAGTATGGGGCACCCAGTGGGGATCTAACTCACTACTCAGTCGTAATTGTTTTAGTGAGATAAGCTTGCTAACCATTACGAGGTGCCCCATAGAGATTTTCTAAACGTAGCTTAGGATGTGGCACAAGGCCGAAAGTATGGGGCACCCAGTGAGGATCGAACTCACTACTCAGTCGTAATTGTTTTAGCGAGACAAGCTTGCTAACCATTACACCACCTCGGCGTGCCCTCCTCGTCTTACAATATGCTCATACCTCTTGAGAGGCGCAGTATTTTTAATGTCAAGAATAGTCCATTATTATTATTATGGGTAAATTCCCATAACAACTTTAAACGATATTTTAGCGGAAATTCATATTTGAGTAGTTTATATATTAAAATTTTATTTTTTATTTTTGTCCACCGGCCTGAATATTCGAGAAATTCTATAAAGAAAGAGATGCGTCCTTCGGCTTGAATCGAAGCTGCACCCCCTTTACAGGAGAAACCATCATTAGATCCGACGAGATTTAGAACAACTTGAGCATAAAGAGTTTTACTGATCAAACAAGAACAAATAGGGCCTTGTAAGCTCAAATCCTTCAGAGTCTCGAAAGTTCATATCTGCTCATGTTCATATTCGAACGTAAACGAAGCAACTTCTAAAGAAGTAAGCAGAGGGTCTATTTAAATATGGGTATCCAGTAGAAATTACGTTTAATGTGATAAAATTTGTCGGATTAATCAAGCCAAGAATTCCCGCTTTTTTTTTTTAATTCAACCTATCTAAAAATAAATTCTCATCAGATTCATACTACTCAATACTACTCAAGAAACATTAAATTCTTATACTGGCCATGCATGCAGCACACACTCTCCTGGATTCACTAGTCACATGTCGAAATTTAGGGCATGTATTTACTCTGTCCTCCGACTAGGACGAGATGTGACACAAGGTCTATTTTTAGGTGGGGATCCGAGCGCATACACCCGGGACAGGAACAAAAATCCCCTCAGCCCACGCAACCGTCAGTTCTTTGGTCTCGGTGCGAGCACCGATCCCTCCCTTTGGTGCAATGAGAGGACGCGGCCTCGGGCAGCTGTTCCCCAGGGCTGGGCATCTCTCAGTATGATTTTCTCAGGTGTCCTTTGACAGAGAAGTCCCGGAGCGCACTCTGTCCAAAGACAGAGACGCAACTTAGAGACGTGAAACTACTCAAAAAGAGTAAGTTATAAACTATTGAAATTTAGGGTAATTCTCGCTTGTTTTTTTTTTTGTTTTTTTTCATAAGTTCTTTGATATTAAATGTTCCGATGGTGAAGTCTTTTGATGTGATTGGAGGTATTTACAAAATTTGGAATTAGAAGTTGTCAACTTTTAAAGATTTATAACTGGAGCAATCATTAGATTCTTCGCCTAAGCTGGGTTTTTGTTTATGGCTATTTGTAACAGAAAACCGGGTCAGCCCGAGAAAAGACTCCGAGTTGGAAGTCGGTGGTGCTGGATGCATCAAGAATTGCGTCCTCTTTCACAATAGGCTGTTGAGAAAAGACCTTCTACGTAAAGTAGGTGGCGCTGACTATTTGCATATGAACGACACTAGGCAGGTATTAGCCCATAGTCAACGTGAGACTGGGACTGGGAGACCTATATAACACCAGTGATTTTCTCAGTCGGGATAACTACAAAAAATTTGTTCCCACTAGTACAGCTCACACCTTCTTTGTTTATTTTTTTGTATTTCTTTAAGGCATGGGCTTCCATGAATCCATTCAATGAGTCTACTGGAATCTTTTCCAACCAATCCGCGGGATCCAATTCAAGAGAGATTGTTGATGTTCCCATGTGCTACTTTTTTGAGATTTCCATTTCATTATTATTATTATCATTATTATTATTATTATTTTTATTTCCTTTGATTTCTGGCGTTTACACATTTCTTTCCGGGTCCCGTCCAGGGACCTAAGGTTAGAAATGGCATCATGACACTTTCCACTGACAGAAAAAAAAATTACATAGATAAAGCCCTTCATAAAGTGTGGGCTGTATTTGTCAGAACAATTTTTTGTGTATCTTTGAGGCATGGACTTCCAGGAATCCCTTCAATTAGTCTACTGCAATCTTTTCCAACCAGTCCTAGGGCTCCAACTACAACAGGGATTGTTGATGTTCCCAATATGCCACATTTTCGTGATTTCTATTTCAAGGTCCTTGTATTTTGACAGCTTTTTGAATATCTTTAAAGATACATTGCAGTCAGCAGGGACTGCCATGTCAATAAGGAGGCACTTGTTTTGTTTGTGGTCTTTAATAACAATGTCTGGGCGGTTGGCTTTGATTGTTCTGTCAGTGTGCATTGTGTAGTCCCATAAAATTGTAACAGGTCCTATCTCCGTAACCGGGTCTGGTTGGTGTTCATACCAGTTCATTTCAGTTTTCTTCCTGTAGAAGTTACAGATTTTCCAGTGCAGATATTGGCCCACTCTGTTATGCCGGGTTTTATATTCAGTGGGTGCCAACACCGTACAACCTGATACAAGATGATCAATCGTTTCTGGATATTTATCACAGAATCTGCATTTTGGGCTGACACAATATTTCAGTATATGTGCTTGATAATTCCTAGTTAACAAGCATTGGTCCTGTGCAGCAAGGATAAAACCTTCAGTTTCAGCTTTCAACCCTGCACTACGTAGCTATTGATGGGTACGGGTTTTGTCTACGTCAGCTTGTTTGGTACGGGCAGAGTATTGGTCATAAAGCGGTTTATCTTGCCATTGTTTCTCTATTTGGTTTATTATTATTATTATTATTATTATTATTATTATTATTATTATTCCTGTTTGGTGCTTATCGCTGCAGTTTTCACTACAGCAAGAATTATCTTAAAAATCTCCAGCACCTTCCTCAGTATTCTGGACAATCTGATTCTGTCCCACAGTAGAAATTGGTAGCTTTTGTTGGAGATCAAATGGCATCAAGTTTCTTGCATAATTTTACACTTTTCCCTTGCTGACTTCAGTCAGGCTGATGAAAAATCTATAATCTTCTTTCATAGATTTCTATTTAATTTTTATTTGTACACAACCCTTCGGAACTGTTTCAAGCACTTCGAGGCTTCCATACTCTTATAGTTCTTTTATTCTTCATATCATTTTGATATCAATTTAGCTTTTTATTTTCTTTCCGTTCCACTGAGACTCATTGAAATTATCTGACAGCATTTTGTTCACATTGACTAGAATCTGTTTCTTGATTTAGGTGATTTCTTACAAAGTTTTGCCCGTCCTGGGTATGACGATAAACTACATCCGGCAGCAAGGCCTTTAATCGGGAGACTCGAGGTTTTGAAAATAGTGGAGCCCTTCTTAACTGCTGTTGTTTCCCCGGTCCACCCTGACCCAGGGTAGTAGTAGCACCTGTTAGGGTCGCAGCTATGGCCAAATAGTTAACCCCCAAACGAAAATCAAAAGTACATTTTTATAATAATATGACCAACAAAATGACAACCAATACAACACTAAAAACTTATAAATAATGACAACCAATGCAACACTTAAAACTTATAAAAAATAAGTACCAGTAATACTTTACTTATAAAAATAAGTACCAGTAATACATTTTTTTATAAAAATTACCTACAGAAGATTTTTGTAGTAAAATTGCTCGCAATATGTTTGGTTTTATGATCTACAAACTATATTTCTGAAAACATGCGTATATCATTATGTAGAAAATATTTAGATTTTGGCATCAAATAACGCATAAAGATGTTGATGTGCCGCTAAATAAAATCAACTAACAACCAACAAAGTTTCGCTTTTGTTATTCATTTAGGAAAGATTTCAAATCGAGTTCCTAACATTATTTTGAAAACCACTCTTCTTTTCATAATTCCCAATGGGTTACCGTTTCTCACCAGACATGTCTATTCTAAACTCATTTGGCACGACAATGTACAATATAATTCAAATTTTATTTATGTTTTTGCAAAGGCAACATTTGCTATTGCGTTGTTTATCTTTCCTTCGGTGCGTTTGAACATATTTCTTCTGGAGCAGTTATTTTTATGGACCCTGTTTCCTTTTCGCTTTTCGTTTTTGTAAATGTCATTTTTAGATGCAGTTTCTTTTGTCTGCCGTTGGAATTCTCTATGGAGTTGTTTCCAGTGTTTAGCATTTATTTTTGCGTTCATTTTTGTTTTGTTTTTTTAAATCAACATTTGTCTTTTTTGTCAGTTTTATAGTAATTTCTCTACTTAATCTATTGCTGCAGTTCGCAAGAACTTTGCAAATCCATCAACAGATATCTCAAATTATTTACAATATTACTAGCACTCATATATATATATATATATATATATATATATATATATCGGAGTAGAATTATTGCTAATAATCTGAAGTATTTTTTGGAGGGTTTGTAAAGGTATTTTGTATAATCAGGATTCTATAACCATAGTTTTAGCGACAGAAAAAAAAAACACACACACAAAAAAAACCTCAAGCGACCTACGTAAGCAAGTGGTGCAGATGAAAGCATCGAGTAAGCTACCTAACGAATTGTGTAAATGGATGGAAAACCAGAGACTGGGCGGGGGATACTAAGGAAGCAATCATTGCTTCGATCTACAAAGAATAGGACATTGTGGAGGGACATTATCATACAGATCCCGAAGGGACAAGGCAAATAAAAGAACGATAATTCATTTAGATATTTTCTGGTTGCTCCTTAAAATGATTTTTAAAAAAAAAATCATTTCACCCCAAGCAAGGTGATAATGTCACTAAGACGCAAGGGGCTAGTGGAAGTGAAAGAGAACGAGAAAACTTTAGAAAGAACCGGAAAACAGGAAACAATGGATAAACCTCTATTCCTGTTTAAAAGACAGTGGAGGAGTGTGATCCGGGCAGTAGGCGAACTTATCAATTTATTTTTAAGAAATAAACAAATAAATACTACAATTCTGGGGAAGAAGTTGTCTGAGTGAAACTTTCTTCTTACTACTGGAAGTGAAAGAGAATGAAAACATTTTAGAAGGAACTGGAAACTTAATCCAAGACAGAAACAAGGGATAAACCCCTTCTCCTGTTTAAAAGATCAGAGAGAAGTGTGACTCGGACGATAGTCGAATCTATTGAGGAAAAATGTATAGATAGATAGTAAATTTTAGAGTTTAGGCGGAGACGTTGGAAATAGACATTTCAAGTAGACTTTAGAAAGAGATTAACTGTTTTTTTTACGGATTATTAAGTCTTTGAGGATTATTTAAAGCCGAAACGTGTTTCGGATTATAGGAATTTGCTTACAGTATCTGTTGTTTCCAAATTGTCCCCCCCCCGCATCCAAACACTGACCAGGAGCTTTAAATGAGAAAAAAGAACGAAGAAATGAGGTAAAAGTAAAAAGAAAAATAACATGCCAAATATATAAGGAAGACAGAAAACAGCCGTGATAACCGACGTTCTTAAAAGAAAAAAAAAACCCCAAAAAACAAAAACAAAAAACACGGCCAATTAGAACAGATACTACACTTTGATTACAAATCATTACGCCAACTTGCACCTAAAGAGGTTCTTATTCTTTTATGTGACGTACATAAAAGAACAAAAAACCTCTGCAGGTGCGAGTTGTTGTAATGCCTTAACTGTAATCTAAGTGTAGTATCTGTTCTAATTGGCTACAGATACTTCACAAATGTTTTAAAATGTGTACAATAGATAGTTTGAAATGCCAAGGTTTGCACTAATAGTTTTTTATACTACTTATTAAATAAAAAATTCTCCACAATTATACTTAGTTACTGTTGTAGAGTAGTTTTCACAGTGGAGGCTTGTATTTCGCTAAGTCGGTCCTAAAAGGGTTCGACATACAAAACGTTAAGAACTTGAAATAAGAGTTAATGACGCAGCAATCTAGTTGTGATGGTTGATACTTCAATGTCCGACATCGACTGACTCACTCAACTCCACTGAGCTCAGCTGGCGACCGCTACTACTACTACTACTGTGTGGGAGAGTCTATTAATAATAGAATAGGTACGTTCAGGTATAACAGTTACCTCCCTTGAAACGGTGTCAGCGATAAGGCACTGACTCTGCATTCTTCACACCACAAGTAAGAAATTGAACACCCCCATATTATGAAAAATACTGAAATAGGCTGTCTTCGCTTAAACTAGTTAAAAGA
This sequence comes from Acanthosepion pharaonis, assembly GCA_903632075.3. Classification (NCBI taxonomy): domain Eukaryota; kingdom Metazoa; phylum Mollusca; class Cephalopoda; order Sepiida; family Sepiidae; genus Acanthosepion; species Acanthosepion pharaonis. The sequence continues at coordinate 36,903 of CAHIKZ030005515.1, read as the reverse complement.
TCTCAATTTAATTTCCCATCGCTCGCCAGAAGAAAATGGCTAAGACACCCTTTGAATTTGAAGCAGGAATTGAAGATCCAGAAATTATTGTCCTGGTATTCAGATTTGGTTAACTTACTTGGACAGAAGAAAACATCTATGTAAGCACATTCACAAAGATACGCTGATGAGCATATATTTAAAGTCACTTCCGGAAAAAAAGCCCGACACATGCGCATAGAACGGTTTTTCATCAGTGTCGATTTAGTGTTATAAAAACACGCATCCATAAGAAGAATCAAGCAGCTGTATTAGCAGACATCTACCAGATTTATCGTTTGCTTTTGCTGGTGTTCTCATTTCCAGTCTTATCTTCGAATGAACTATTTTAAGTTTCATTAGTCTTTTTTTTTTTGTTTACTGTTTTCTTTCTTTCTGATTTATATGTATATCCTTATAGTACGGCCCTTCAGAGGGAAGGTACTCTGGACCTCTTTGGATAAAGCTTAACAGAAATAGTTGTACTGGAGGAAAGCAGGAGATAATATCTGAACATTTGTTTCTGCTATACTCAGTATCTATCTATCTATCTATCTATCTATCTATCTATCTATCTATCTATCTATCTATTTCAGTCTATTCATATGTTTAGTTTGTTGCTATCTATCTATCTATCTATCTATCTATCTATCTATCTATCTATCTATCTATCTCCGTCTGTTCACATCTCTTATAGATTGTTGCTATCTATCTATCTATCTATCTATCTATCTATCTATCTATCTATCTATCTATCTATCTATCTCCGTCTGTTCACATCCCTTATAGATTGTTGCTATCTATCTATCTATCTATCTATTCACAATTTCTTCACTTCTTTAATATCTATCTATCTATCTATCTATTTATCTATCTATCTCAGACTATTCATATGTTTAGTTTGTTGCTATCTATCTATCTATCTATCTATCTATCTCCGTCTGTTCACATCTCTTATAGATCTATCTATCTATCTATAGATTTTCCTATCTATCTATCTATCTATCTATCTATCTATCTATCTATCTATCTATCTATCTATCTATCTATCTATCTATCTATCTATCTATCTATCTATCTATCTATCTATTCTATCTATCATCTCCGTCTATTCACATCTCTTATAGATTGTTGCTATCTATCTATCTATCTATCTATCTATCTATCTATCTATCTATCTATCTATCTCTGTCAGATCAAAGTGGTATGCATCGAGACATGTTTTAGCGTATACTTATACATAAATAAATCTATGGTTACAATATCTAACCTTATTAAAATTATGCATAATAAATTGTTTAGGTGGACATTACGGTTCATTTTGCCAATAAACGAAGTACAACATAAAATTTTATTTATAAATAAATGTAAAATATATTCATATTTACTCTCTCTCTCTCTCTCTCTCTCTCTCTCTCTCTGTTTGTTATTGTTCTTCTACTGCTTGGAGAAGTGGACAGATGGGGTTTAAATAAGTTTGTATGATCCAACAATACCCCCTATATATATTCACCTGCTGGGGGACAGCGGGCTCACACGTCATTTACATGTCTGAACCAGACCGACAATTCTAGTTGTTTGATATCCAGGGTAAGATTTTAAAAATATTCTATGTTGAGGTCTGAAATCACAGGGGAATATAGGCGTCTTCCTCGATGCAAATCAAGCTAAATATATTTAACTGTACAAATAAGAATTAATGTACACATCCAGCCTTAACAGGCCTATGTGGACGATAAATTAATTTCCACACTACAATCTCTTTCCCCACAGACGAAAAGATGCTCGCTGTTTTCATGCCAGATGTTTAAGCGAACTACACTTCCAGTTCCACTAGTTCAGATCTTCAGGGCAAAGGCCCACCAAGTCATGCACCCTGAGTTGACTCATCCCCATTCGTTTCATATTCCATTCGTAAGGAGGAAGTTACACTCAGACTGTTTCTTCCCTAGAACTGTTACATTATGGAACTGACTCCCAACCACTATAATCTTAACTTCTTCAAGCCGAGGGTCAACGGGTATTCTAGATAAGTATATATATATATGTCCTTTTCCCTTCCTGTAAGCCCTGTAAATCACCTCATTTAGTAAATACTTAATTTGAGTAGTTCTTGGCTTTTAAGTGAGGTCAAATATGACGCTAGCTAAAGTTGTAGAGGAAATTTACGCCTGGGGTGTAGAATAGGCTACTACTTCTACTATTGCTACTATTAGTAGTAGTAATAGTAATATTATTAGGAGTGCTACTATTAGTAGTAGTAATAGCTTTTCTAAGCGTAGCTCAGATGTGGCACAATATGGGGCACCCAGTGAGGATCAAACTCACTACTCAGTTAATTGATCTAGCGAGGCAAACTTGCTAGCCATTGCACATCATCCAAGTGACCAAATATATTGATTTTCTAAGCGTAGTTCAGATGTGTCACAATAGGTGGCACCCAGTGAGGATTATACTCACTACTCAGTTAATTGATCTAGCGAGACATACTTGCTAGCCATTGCACATCATCCAAGTGACCAAATATATTGATTTTCTAAGGGTAGCTTAGATGTGGCACATCGCAAAAAGTATGGGGCACCCAGTGAGGATCGAATTTACTATTCAGTCGTAACTGTTTTAGCGAGACAAGCTTGCTAACCATTACACCACGCCGAGGTGTCCAAGTGGGCTTGTTATGGGCCATGCGTGATACACGCTTAGGTGATCATGTATCTTTTCGATACATGACTGACGAGGCAGATTATTTCTCGCAGTAGGTTGCCATTTCTTTCTGCGGTAGACCAGTTGCCATCGAAGGCTATAGAACCCGGTCTTTCCTGCCATTTACCCATGTCTTTAGAAGAAGGGGATTCATCCCTTTCCCAAGGGTATTAGCACGGAAGTTAATTCTATAGATCCGATCACGGCTCTCCGCTATCCATTACACCACTATGTCTTCTACTATTATTAGTAATATTTGTAAAATGTAGTTACAGGCGCAGAAGGTTGAATTGGCATACCTCGTTCGAATTTCAGCCTTATTTGTTGTGTTGACTTTCGCATTAAAACATTTTCTCTTTTCCCCAACTATGGGTTAAATACCTTTGGGTAGCAGCCATTGTAGGTGAAAGGCAACTCTGAATTCAAGTCCGCGTGCACTGAGTCGACTCATTTTTATTCCCTTCATATTCCATTGGTAAGGAGGAAGTTTCTTCCCCAGAACTGTTGTATTTATTTATTTTTTATTTATTTATTTATTTCCACAAGATGAGTTCGCCAACTGTCCGGATCACACTCCTCCCCTGTCTTTTAAATAGGACTAGAGGTTTATCCTTTGTTTCCTGTTTTCCGGTTCTTTTTAAAGTCTTCTCATTCTCTTTCACTTCCACTAGCTCCTTGCGTCTTGGTGACATTATCGCCTTCCTTAGGGTGAATCGATTAAGAAAAAAATAAATAAATAAAGCAATAATAATAATGATCTGGAGATTAGAGAATTTCAAGGCTTCACTTGGCATCCTCTATCTTTACAAGCCTCGACTGAGTTGAAAAGTCTTTACACGGCCTTGTGGGTGATGAATTGTTTCAAATCCTACAACTCCTTTCCTACAGGCGAAACGTTGCTAGCCTCTCGATACTCTATCGCTAGTTTGATGGCAAACATTGGGGCTAACAACATTCCAGACTTTCGTAGCTATGACTCGCCACGTCACGTTCATTGAATCGACTCATCCTCATTCCTTTCATATTCCATTTGTAAGGAGGAAGTTACACTCAAGCTGCTACCTACCTAAAATTGTTTCCTCGATATCAACAATTTTATCCTACATATCCTCATAATATTCACATCTTTCTCTCTTCTTGTGCACTTAAAACAAACTTATTTAGTAACGCTCTACCTTGAGTGGGTCCCGGGCGTTATATTCAGTGAACACTCGTAACAGAAATAAAAGCAAAGATAAATACAAATTATGATGAGGTTGTACTTTCGGGACACAGATATACACGGATCACAAGAAGGTAAGAGACTCTTTGCTTCTTCCCACTCGAGTGGGTGTTTATATATCTACCTGACAAACTGTATGGCACACGAGGGCACATTCTAGAACAATCCTCCATTAGCATCTAGCGAAAACCCTGATCTTCACCTGGTGAATGAAGGGTGTCTCGCAGGTTAACTCTCTGATGGTATGCAAATTCTACCTATGGCGTCATCTGAAGTTGGTGACAATATCTGTGTTCAACAGTTGACGATGACACACACACACACACCCACGCGCGTGCGCGCACACACACACGCACATATATATATTATGCACTGTTGCATTAGAAAATGTACATACCCACTACAAAACTGTACATCTTGTTTCAACGTTAAAAAAATTAACATTTCTTCAGGTGGGAAATCACGATGTTACTAAACAAGATGTACTACATTTTGTATTTTAAATTAATGAACGTTAAAACATTACTTTTCATTTCGGTGTATATATATATATATATATATATATATATATATATATATATGAAAAATTTCTCATAATTAACCGGTAGAAAAAATACAATATCTATAAATGTAAAAGACAAAACTGTAATATTAGCCGACGCGTTTCATTCAATGTGGACTTTTTCAAGGCAAAAAATGAAAATTTTCGTTTTTGCCTTGAAAATGTCCACATTAGACGAAACGCGTCGGCTAACATTACAGTTTTCCTATTGTCTTATATATATATATATATATATATATATATATATATATATATATATATTGCTCTATTGTTTGTTTAATACAAGGTCTAATAGGCATTCAAAGAGGATGTAAGACTGCAAAATATGAGGATATGTAGGATAGATAATGGTTTTCCCTAAACTGGGAAGAGCTTAAGACTGACGTGATTGGGGGATCTCTTATCGGGAGTCTCACGAAAAGCTACTCACGGAAAAGAACCTTTCCGAAGGGAACTTCATCTTTATCAATGAAATGCGGAAAGAAGGGAGATAACTCGACTCTTTTCACGTGCCATCATGGATCTAAAACTTTAAAGTTTAAAATGGTGAAACTAAAGGAAATAGGTTACCAGAACCCCTTGTATGCAAATAGCAATGGTGTAGCGATAATCCTAAGACGTCCCGTCCGTGGGAATGGCAGTGTAAGGAGGAAAATAATCCAGCAACCACGTAGGCTCTTTTCAGCCCGCTCAAGGCTGGAAAGAGGATTGGACAACTCTAGTTCAGATATGGCGGCATTTTTTTTTAAATGATCTGATTTATAAAGATAGGACAGGTTCGGTGCAGTCAAGTACTTTCTGGAGCCGTATAATGAGCGGGAGCTTTTCCAGAATATCGCGCGATTAATCTACTGTTCTGTATACTTATCCATGGAACGAAACGAGTTTTTTCTATCTATCTATCTCCACCTTCACTGTTCGTATCTATCTATCTATCTATCTGTTAGTTTTGTCTTTTCGGTTATATATATATATATGTGTGTGTGTGTGTGTATATATATATATATATATATATATATATATATATATTTCTCAGTCTTGTCCTTTCCTATCTATCTATCTATCTATCTCCACCTTCACTGTTCCTATCTATCTATCTATCTATCTATTTGTTAGCTTTGTCTTTTCGTATCTATCTATCTATATATATATATATATGTTAAGAAATGGACAAGGTCCGACAATTTATTTATTAAAGACATTTTTATTTATGTTTAACGTTGTTATTTTATAGATACAAGTATTTAAGCAAATGCTCTGTTTAAGATAAACAGTATTAAATAACATTTACCGGCCTGAATGTCCGAGAAATTTTCATAGAAAATATTCGTTCATAGACAGGATTCGAACCTGCATCCTATACGGAACTGTCATATACGCTGACATGCCTTACCACTCGGCCACCATGAACCTTATGGTAGACAAGGTCGAATTTACTGTTATAAACTACAATCTTCCATGAATCTCGTACATTCATAACTGCTCTGGCGTATCGAATAACAAATAAAATAACAACGTTAAACATAAATAAAAATGTCTTTAATAAATAAATTGTCGGACCTTGTCCATTTCTTAACATATGACGTCATTTGTTTACATTCGATACGCCAGAGCAGTTATGAATTATTTGTTTACAGACAGGAATAAAAATGTCGGAGCAATTATGTTATTTTCCGGTATACATTGACCGACCATGACTATTACTTTCTTGCGCTTCCACACAAACATCACGGTGTTGGTTCACACACACACACACACACACACACACACACACACACACACATATATATATATATATATATATATATATAATAGATTTATTTTAATCCAGCATTCTCTTACTTCAAACTTATTCATAGTGGAAGTTTGTATTTTAAGTAGAAGCCCTGTTTTTATATTTTGCTTTGAACAGTGTGTTTACGTCTATTGGTCTGCGTATTCGAGAAATGTTTTAAAAAATGGGCTCTCCGGAGGAAATCGAACATGTGTCCCCCTTTGTAGGAGAAACCACCGTTTGATCTGGTGTGCTTTTACCACTCGGCCAGGATGTTCACGGGTTGGCGCGATTGCTTCCACGACCAATGTCTGAATTAGGATCCCATGATAACTAGTTCCATCTGCTTTTGTCAGAATTTTCCTTTTCCTTTGTTTGTGGTTGAAGAGTCTAGTCGGTCCTAATATTTAATGTATAACTGTGGCTGGGTAGGAGAGATAGATTCATGGATCTCCCAAATGAATTTTCGTGAAAGTGGATACAACGAGATTTGCCTGGAATTCGAACTCGATTTACAGATTTCTCGTTCATAGCCGATAACCACTACACCACCCGCACATCTAATATCGTAGCTTGTATTTGGCCTAACTTAGCGATTTGGGCTTAATAGAGATTAATATGTATATTTATCTCAGTTTTGCCTTTTCATATCTATCTATCTATCTATCTATCTATCTATCTATCTATCTATCTATCTATCTATCTCCACCCTCTCTGTTCGTATCTATCTATCTATCTATCTATCTATCTATCTATCTATCTATCTATCTATTTGTTAGTCTTGTCTTTTCGTATCTATCTATCTATCTATCTATAGTTGTATATTTAGGCAGCAATCCTTCTTTTATTCATGTTTCATTAAAAACGACAGACAAGGTACTCTGGTTAAGCTTTTTATTTAATTTTTCTTGTGTTCGAACAAGAGCTTTCTTTTCTGGACAAAGGGTGTGTAAAAACTGTCCAAATGTTTTATATTTCCGAGCGCTTTCGGCTATACATTTAGCCATTATCAAGGATGATTCGATTATCAGCTTAATTGAGTGTGCGCGTTCTGTGTACGTATCAGTGTGTGGTAGGGATGTTTTTAATTTCCGAATACGGTTAGCACATTGTGGCTTTGTTCGTAGTTAATATTGTTAAGAGTTGGCTTTTTCTTTTTTATTATTAAAGCTTCCATTATTTTTAGTCTTTTTTTGCAGGTGGATGCAGTTAATATATTTGAGTTTTCTACTAGTATGTTCCTAATGGTGTCGGGTAAATCTGAGTGTGTGTTTAAATGGGTTCTAATGGAGCTGTGATCAGATAGGTGTATATGTATATATATATATATATATATATATATATATATGTGTGTGTGTGTGTGTGTGTGTGTGAGTGTGTGTTTGTGTGTGTGTGTAAGCAAATATATGGATATAGATCCGACAGTATGAGGAAAAAATATACGGAAAAAACAAACAAAAATCCTAATATGCAATTATGCTGTTTTAATGTTAATATAATGTCAACGTCGGATGTTTCGAGCTAGTAGACCATCTTCAGGACATCTTCATAAAACATAATTAACATTAGACTATATTTAATTCAACATGAAAAGACGACGGACATATTCGTATCTCTGTCTCACACTTGTTTTTTCGTATCTATCTATCTATCTATCTATCTATCTATCTATCTATCTATCTATCTATCTATCTCAGTCTTGTCTTTTCGTATCTATCTATCTATCTATCTATCTATCTATCTATCTATCTATCTATCTATCTATCTCAGTCTTGTATTTTCGCATCTATCTATCTATCTATCTATCTATCTATCTATCATCTATCTATCTCAGTCTTGTATTTTCGCATCTATCTATCTATCTATCTATCTATCTATCTATCTATCTATCTCTATCTAAGTCTTGTCTTTTCGTATCATCTATCTATCTATCTATCTATCTATCTATCTATCTATCTCATATTTTCTTAATGGCTATTGTCAACAGCTATAGCATTTATTCATGAATGGCAAACGCATTGGAGTAACAACACACACCGCAAACTGTTTGAATTGACGCCCAACCTAAGAAACTGGAAACATGTCACCCTGTCCTAACTACGTGTCGGCCATACGAAAATCAAATTTTCTTTTATTACTCAGAAATCAGGAGCGGCCGGAATGTACAGAATACTACTCTCTATATACGGCAAAGCACATCCTGATCACGTATGCCGACCTCGCTCGAGAGCAATTTTTAGCGCAGACAACTTGGTGAACCAATTCGTAAATGTCGATGTACAGGACCAACACTCTATCCTTCCTGATGAATGTCGCTCTATAATCCATAGTTTGATGGCCTAAATATAGTGTCGTTACTTGCAAATTATTTTGTACTCGAAATATATAAAATATTACGGGCATATATTGTTACGGTTTTTTTGTGTATATAATATATATAACTAGTGAGCGAGTCAGAATGACTTATTTCCCTTTATAGTCTACCAATAGAAGATTAACCAATCAGAAGCAGCAGAACACTGTATCCGTCGTGTATAAAGGCGGCCATCTTTGTTTACCCTACCGGAATGACCAGAGCCAACATGTCAGGCGAATATACCAGAAGGAAGAACTATACTTTGCTGTGACATCCACTGCGAATCTGCACTACGCTTTCCTACTGTCTCCGAAATATTCACTGCCAACCTCTGGATTCTATACTCGAAGACGACCGTCATGAAAATGTCTAACATATATTTGACTAGAAAATTTATTTTTCCGTCCATAAGTCCTGGGTTCGAATCTTACCATGGTCGATTTGTTAGTAAGGTAACTTCTTGAATGTTAGGATTCTGGGAAGGCGATTCCATCATGCGGCACCTTTGAAAAGTGTCTGAAAAACCATACAACATGTTAACCGATGCCTTGTGTGGGAAATTGGTTAGAAGGAACTATTTGAGAGCCGTCGATTGTTGTACAAGCACAAAGTCACAAGTCATCGTGACCGAAGGTTTGAGAGTACTGGTCTTGCTAAGGCTGTTGATCAGGCCAGATAATGCGCTCTCGCCCTGAAACTGTGACCAAGGCCCGCTCAGCATAGTTGCAGTATAAAAACATTGTTGCCCTCGGTGGGTGTTAAACAATAAAAAATCTACCAGAGCAGGCGTCTTCAACAGGGATTTGCCAGCCGTCCTAGTAGATGGGGATACTCGGATAGGAGTGGACAATAATTATTATATAAAAGGAGAAAAAGAATATTATGTGAATGGTTTTTATGGAAATTAAAATAGAAGAATCATATTAAAGCCTAAAAAATATTTCCAAAATTAGGGGTCGACCATCTGTCTACTTATATGGCGGTTATAAAATGCAGACCTCTACCAGCGAGTTGTAAACAAGTTGTACAGTACCCTTAACAATTATTGTACACTATTAACTGAAGTACCGTATTGTACACTGACTGAAGTACCGTTTAACAGAGCTCTTTATTCAATCTACAAGGGTGGAGTTCTCTCATTTCCTCAGTAACGCTGATGGACACGATTCTCTTCTAGATGTCTTCTTTATCTCTATCTTTATCCCTGACTCATGTCATACTCTGCAGCTCTGTTCCCTTGGCAACTCTGGTCATTCGACAGTATCTGTAAACATCTCTTTCAGCTCCAAAACCAGCCAAGAACTTCTTATCAACAGAATAATAGATAATAATAATAATAATAATAATAATAATAATTTTTCTATTCCAAGAAACGACATTGTTAGTGAAGACACGTGTTTGAGTAGACTTCCACATTTTTTTCAAACGAACTGAATGTGAAATTAAAGTCCACCGACTTATACAAGGACCGCCAACTGTAAGCAATCTCCAACAATCCGAACAACCGTAAATATAATCTGAAATACCGTAAATTGCGGCGTACAAGTCGAGTTTTCAAGCCTAAAAAATATTTCCAAAATTAGGAGTCGACTTATAGGGCTGGTACAGGATGAAAGCCTTTACCAGCAATTTGTAAATAAGTGCTTCAGCACTCCTTGTTGACCATGTTTGCCGTAGTCTCTAAATATGGAATCCAGTGAAGTCCGTAATCTCTTCAATATCAGAGATTGGCAGTGAATATTCGGAGAAAGTAGTGGCTGTTAATTCTTTAAGTCTTCGATATCGGAGGTTGGTAGTGAAGATATTTTGGGAGAAAAAACAAAATGGTTGCCTTTATACATTCTATACTATCTATCTATCTATCTATCTATCTATCTATCTATCTATCTATCTATCTATCTATCTAATCTATTCCATATCTATCTATCTATCTGTTATTTCTGGGATCTGTTCGGTTCATCCATAAACCCGAATACGCCGATAATGGACTATTCCCAGAACCCGTTTATACGGGTTCAAATAAAATGGCTCCGGACAGCTTGTGCCACATGACACCCTCGTAGGGGGTGACTGAAGTCAGTCTCTCTCACTTTCTGAGCGACTGTTCGGTTCAACTCTCTTCCTACGGGCGGAGGAACCCGGGGAGGGCCGAAGGGCGGAGTCTCCTTCGGGGAGGCCCAGAACCCGTTTATACGGGTTCAAATGGAAACCGAAGGAGGCTCCTTCGAGCCTAATGGCTCGAATGCCCACGTTAAAAAGGCCTTGGCCACATGACACCCTTTCTTTCTTTGGGTTCAAATTCTTCTCGACTGTTCGGTTCAAGCCTAATGGCTCGGGAATTCCCAAGGGCGGAAAAGGCCTTGTGCCCAGAATGACGGGTTCGTGGGGCCGAGCCTTGACTGAATATCGTCAGTCAGTCTCTCACTTTTGTCAGTCAGAGCGACGACTGTTCGGTTCAACTCTCTTCCTACGGGCAGGGAGGAACCCGAAGGAGGCTACGCCGAAGGGCGGAGTCTCCTTCGGGAGGTTAAACAGCCCAGAACCCGTTTATGCGGGTTCAAATCTTTTATTTTTTGCCGACCTTCTGGGTCTATTTTTTAAAAAGCCTTTGGTACCTAATGGCTCGGGAATTCCCCAGTTAAAAAGGCCTTGTGCCATACCCGAAGACACCCTCGTGGGGGGTGAACCTTACAGGTTCAAATGTCAGTCGAGTCTCTGGCTCCTTTCTGAGCGACTGTCATATCGGTTCAAGCGACTCTTCTTCCCTACGGGCGGGAGGAACCCGAAGGAGGCTACGCCGAAGGGGCGGAGTCTCCTTCGGGGAGGTTAACCGGCCCAGAACCCGTTTATGCGGGTTCAAATGGGCTATTTTTTGGCCGGGCCTAATGGCTCAAGGATTCCCACGTTAAAAAGGCCTTGTGCCACATGACACCCTCGTGGGGGGTGACTGAATATTGTCAGTCAGTCTCTCACTTTCTGAGCGACTGTTTCGGTTCAACTCTCTTCCTACGGGCGGGAGGAACCCGAAGGAGGCTACGCCGAAGGGCGGAGTCTCCTTCGGGAGGTTAAATCCCCAGAACCCGTTTATGCGGGTTCAAGTGGAGCAACTTTTGGCCGAGCCTAATGGCTCCCGAAAGGAATTTTCACGTTAAAAGGCCTTGTGCCACATGACACCCTCGTGGGGGGTGACTGAATATTGTCAGTCAGTCTCTCACTTTCTGAGCGACTGTTCGGTTCAACTCTCTTCCCTACGGGCGGGAGGAACCCGAAGGAGGCTACGCCGAAGGGCGGAGTCTCCTTTCGGGGAGGTTAGTTCGGCCCAGAACCCGTTTATGCGGGTTCAAATGGGCTATTTTTTAGCCGGGCCTAATGGCTCCAGGAATTCCCACGTTAAAAAGGCCTTGTGCCACATGACACCCTCGTGGGGGTGACTGAATATTGTCAGTCAGTCTCTCACTTTCTGAGCGACTGTTCGGTTCAACTCTCTTCCTACAGGCGGGGAGGAACCCGAAGGAGGCTACGCCGAAGGGCGGAGTCTCCTTCGGGGAGGTAAAATCATCCCAGAACCCGTTTATACGGGTTCAAATGGGCCATATTTTTTGGCCGAGGAAAATGGCTCAGGAATGCCCACGTTAAAAAGGCCTTGTGCCACATGACACCCCTCGTGGGGGGTGACTGAATATCGTCAGTCAGTCTCTCCTTTCTGAGCGACTGTTCGGTTCAACTCTCTTCCTACGGGCGGGAGGAACCCGAAGGAGGCTACGCCGAAGGGCGGAGTCTCCTTCGGGGAGGATGCCTCGGCCCAGAACCCGTTTATGCGGGTTCAAATGGGCTATTTTTTGGCCGAGCCTAATGGCTCGGGAATTCCCGTTAAAAGGCCTTGTGCCATGACACCCTCGTGGGGGGTGACTGAATATTGTCAGTCAGTCTCTCACTTTCTGAGCGACTGTTCGGTTCAACTCTCTTCCTACGGGCAGGGAGGAACCCGAAGGAGGCTACGCCGAAGGGCGGAGTCTCCTTCGGGAGGTTAAATCGGCCCAGAACCCGTTTATGCGGGTTCAAATGGGCTATTTTTTGGCCGGGCCTAATGGCTCGGGAATTCCCACGTTAAAAAGGCCTTGTGCCACATGACACCCTCGTGGGGGGGTGACTGAATATTGTCAGTCAGTCTCTCACTTTCTGAGCGACTGTTCGGTTCAACTCTCTTCCTACGGGCGGGAGGAACCCGAAGGAGGCTACGCCGAAGGGCGGAGTCTCCTTCGGGGAGGTTAAACCGGCCCAGAACCCGTTTATGCGGGTTCAAGTGGGCCTTTTTGGCCGAGCCCTAATGGCTCGGGAATTCCCACGTTAAAAAGGCCTTGTGCCACATGACACCCTCGTGGGGGGTGACTGAATATTGTCAGTCAGTCTCTCACTTTCTGAGCGACTGTTCGGTTCAACTCTCTTCCTACGGGCGGAGGAACCCGAAGGAGGCTACGCCGAAGGGCGGAGTCTCCTTCGGGAGGTTAAACTCGGCCCAGAACCCGTTTATGCGGGTTCAAATGGCTATTTTTGCCGGGCCTAATGGCTCGGGAATTCCACGTTAAAAAGGCCTTGTGCCACATGACACCCCGTCGGGGGGGTGACTGAATATTATTGTCAGTCAGTCTCTCACTTTCTGAGCGACTGTTCGGTTCAACTCTCTTCCTACGGGCGGGAGGAACCCGAAGGAGGCTACGCCGAAGGGCGGAGTCTCCTTCAGGGAGGTTAACTCGGCCCAGAACCCGTTTATGCGGGTTCAAATGGGCTATTTTTTGGCCGAGCCTAATGGCTCGGGAATTCCCACGTTAAAAAGGCCTTGTGCCACATGACACCCTCGTGGGGGGGGTGACTGAATATTGTCAGTCAGTCTCTCACTTTCTGAGCGACTGTTCGGTTCAACTCTCTTCCTACGGGCGGGAGGAACCCGAAGGAGGCTACGCCGAAGGGCGGAGTCTCCTTCGGGAGGTTAATCGGCCCAGAACCCGTTTATGCGGGTTCAAATGGGCTATTTTTTGGCCGGGCCTAATGGCTCGGGAATTCCCACGTTAAAAAGGCCTTGTGCCACATGACACCCTCGTGGGGGGTGACTGAATATTGTCAGTCAGTCTCTCACTTTCTGAGCGACTTCTGTTCGGTTCAACTCTCTTCCTACGGGCGGGAGGAACCCGAAGGAGGCTACGCCGAAGGGCGGAGTCTCCTTCAGGGAGGTTAAATCGGCCCAGAACCCGTTTATGCGGGTTCAAATGGGCTATTTTTTGGCCGGGCCTAATGGCTCGGGAATTCCCACGTTAAAAAAAGGCCTTGTGCCATGACACCCTCGTGGGGGTGACTGAATATTGTCAGTCAGTCTCTCACTTTCTGAGCGACTGTTCGGTTCAACTCTCTTCCTACGGGCGGGGGGAACCCGAAGGAGGCTACGCCGAAGGGCGGAGTCTCCTTCGGGAGGTTAAACCGGCCCAGAACCCGTTTATGCGGGTTCAAATGGGCTATTTTTGGCCGGGCCTAATGGCTCGGGAATGCCCACGTTAAAAGGCCTTGTGCCACATGACACCCTCGTGGGGGGATGACTGAATATTGTCAGTCAGTCGCTCACTTTCTGAGCGAGTGTTCGGTTAAACTCTCTTCCTACGGGCGGGAGGAACCCGAAGGAGGCTACGCCGAAGGGCGGAGTCTCCTTCGAAGGGTTAAACCGGCCCAGAACCCGTTTATGCGGGTTCAAATGGGCTATTTTTTGGCCGGGCCTAATGGCTCGGGAATGCCCACGTTAAAAAGGCCTTGTGCCCTGAACCCTCGTTTGAATACAGTCAGTCGCTCAAAGCGAGTGTTCGGTTAAACTCTCTTCCTACGGGCGAGAGGAACCCGAAGGGCTACGCCGAAGGGCGGAGTCTCCTTCGGGGAGGTAAAACTCGGCCCCTGAACCCGTTTATACAGGTTCAAAAATTTTGGCCGAGCCTAATGGCTCGGGAATTCCCACGTTAAAAAGGCCTTGTGCCACTGAATGACACCCTCGTGGGGGTGACTGGATATTGTCAGTCAGTCGTTCACTTCTGAACCGACTGTTCGGTTGAACTCTCTGCCTTCAGGCGGGGAGGAACCCAAACGAGGCTACGCCGAGGTGGAGAGTCTCGTTCGGGGAGGTAAACCGGCCCTGAACCCGTTTATACGGGTTCATTGGGCATATTTTTGGGCCGAGCCCACGGGCTCGGAGAACCCACACTAAATAACCGACCTTGTGTCACATGATGCCCCAGTGGGGGGGGGGTGACTAAATACCGTCAGTTCAAGCCGAGTCAAGAGTCGATTCAGAGGCAGTCCGAAACAGAGTCGCGTTCAGACAATTACTGCAAGACATTGGAATAGTGATACTGGTCGAGACTACATTGTTCTCCCTACTAAACCTGATTGTTCGTACTAACACTTTCTACTTCTCTGTATATATTCCTGTTTGTAATATATCTGTGTTATTCCATATACGTGTTCGAGTTCTTCTTTATTGGTTCTACCTTGGACTATCACCGTGGTACAAGGAACCGGACCATAACACTATCTATCTATCTATCTATCTATCTATCTATCTATCTATCATAATTTCTTCATTATCTATCTATCTATCTATCTATCTATCTATCTATCTATCTATCTCAGTCTTGTCTTTTCGTATCTATCTATCTATCTATCTATCTATCTATCTATCTATCTAAGGAGTAAGATAATAGTTACATTGAGAGAATTGAGGACACGGAGAGATATTTCTTGTGTGTGTGTGTGTGTGTTTGTTAATCTTCACCCATGCGCAGAGAGCACTTCAGCTTTCCGATTCGGACTTTCCATTTTTTTTTCTTTTTCATTTCCTATTTTCAGCCGCCGATCATGCAGTTTTTGTATGCTTGGTCGTTGAAAAAACTAGTTTTACTTGTAGGGAATGAAGCAATACCGGTGGCGCCACGTGATGGTTGAGGCGCCTAACCTGTTGCATGCTTTTAGAAACGGAATCACCTCAGAGGGCGCCATTCTTATTGGAGTAGAACGGTGATGGGTGCTAATGCCGGCTAAAGAAGCGGATGGGGTGTGGGAACAATCCCAACGGCCATTTATGTGGCAAATTCGGAGAATGAAGCAACTTTGGGAATGTCACTTTGAGATTATGAAACACAAGAGGGTATAAAGACATATATATCTATCCACTTATCTCTTTCTCTCTCTCTGCGTCTCTCTCTCTCTCTCTCTCTCAATATACACACACACACACATATATATAAATATATATATATATATATTAGAGATATCAATAGATAAATAGTTTCAGTCAGTCTCTCTCTCTCTTTCTTTCTCTCTCTCTCTCTCTCTCTCTATATATATATATATATATATATATATATATGCAGGTATGCAGAAAATAGAAAAGAACACGTTGGGTGCATAATCCTGAGTTCCTTAGTATTTTTGTTTTTATTTTTAAGAAAACAGAAGTAGAGCTTATATTGTAATATTTTTTTTTGTTTAAAAATATGATTCCTTCGCTACATAAGAGTTCTCATGTTTCAAAAACGAGAGCCGAAACCATCCAAATTATTATTAAAATTAAGTTGAATTGTGGTGTTTAGTCCCGTTTCATCTTCAAGCGAAATTTTAGGAAACTAAAACGGTTCGGCTCTCGTTTTTGAAACATGAGAACTCTTATGTAGCGAAGGAATATTTTAAACAAAAAAATATTACTATACACACACACACACACACACACACATATATATATATATATATATATATATATATATATATATATATATATATATGAGAGTGAGTGAGATATACGTTACCTGGATTTATAAGATTATTAGTATTATTATTATTATTATTATATATATATATATATATATATATATATATATATATATATATATATATATATATATATGTATATATAAAAGGTAAAAACAATAGGAAAACCTATTATTAGCCGACACGTTTCGTCCAATGTGGGCATTTTCAAGGTGAAAAACGAAATTAGTTTACTGAAAACAAAGTAACTATGAACAACAACAACAATAATAATAATAATAATAATAATATTGGAATAGTTGTCTTTTTCCTTTATACATATTGTCTTTTTCTATAGGTTAACTCTGAGAAATGTTTCATAATATATATATATATATATATATATATATATATATATATATATATATATATGAATCTAAATGAAATAATAATAAAAAAACGAAAGAATATTAATCTACAAACCCAGTGTGTCTGAAGATTTTAATTTTTAATATTTTTTTATTGTTCAATATATATATATATATATATATATTGAACATGTGTGTCTTTTTTCATATCTATGTAACTATGTACTTCAGATACTTTTTCTGACCATATCTGTTGTCTTTGGTTTCTTGCATCTGACTTTTCTCTCTCTCTTTCCTCTCATCATATATATATATATATATATATATATATATATATATATATATATATATATATATATAAACATAAAACATTAGGCAGCATATGATTTACATACAAAGAATAATCACACATAGAATTAATCAGAAGTATTAATGCGATTATTGGCGACATCCATCGCTAGAAAACATAATATATGCATTAAAATCCTGTTCATCCAAAGTGCGAGTTTTGATCCTTGAAGAAAAACTTGTTGTCTGTAGTTTTTCAGTTTATTTGATGTTAAAATGCTAGTACTTACGAACGGCCTTCCATCCATCATCAGGCATGTGTTGTTTATCTTATAAAATCAAAAACTTGAGACGATATATCTGTATGTCGACCGAAAGATGTTTTTTGAATATCTGCTATAGTTGACGGGTGTGTAAGATCGTGGAACGCGCAAAGACGCAACGCTAAATTTCAAAATTTTTTTAAGTGAGAATTTTATTTAAATATTTCTTGTGATGTGTTAAATCCACATATTCTATTTTACAAGTGTATTAGTTTTTATGTCAAATTTCAGAGGTAGAGAATTCACCCTTGAAGATAAACATCGAACCGAACGTCCATTTGAGTTTGCTGAAAAGCTTCTTGAAGCAGCCCTTGAAGAAAATCCTGCTTTATCAGTTGAAGAATTGGCAAGTTCAAACCATACAACTGTTCATCATCTTCAACAACTTGGAAAAGTTCCTAAACTTGGAAAATGGGTGCCTCATGAATTGTCTGGAAAAAAACCTCAAATTCCGAGTTGACATCTGCTCGTCTCTCCATTCTCGCCAACTTGTTTCACCTTTTTTGGATAGACTTGTGACTGGCGACGAAAAATGGAACTTTTATCGACATGTTAAGCGTCGTAGACAGTGGCTTGGTAAAGGGGAAGGACCCCAGCCACAGCCGAGAAGGGAACTTCATGGGCAAAAAGTTCTTCTTTCAATCTGGTGGGATCGCCAAAGAATAATCCACTTTGAATTCTTACCATCTAATGCAATAATTAATGCTCAAATATACTGTCAGCAATTACAGCGTTTGAACCAAGCTTTGAGGGAAAAAAGACCTGCTCTAGTGAATCGAAAAGACGACCCCACACAGAAAGAATCACATCACAAAAAATCAAAGAACTTGGTTGGGAGAAAATCCTCATCCAACTTATTCTCCCGATCTTGCTCCTTCAGACTACCATTTGTTTCATAGCTTACAGAATAATTTGGAAGAAACAGCTTTTGTAACACAGGAAGACGTAAAAACTGACATTTGTGAGTTCTTCGAATCAAAGCCAAAAGAATTTTACAGTAATGGAATTAGTAATCTTGTTAATAGATGGAAGAAAGTCATAGATAATCAGGGAAAATACATTGTTGATTGAATCTGTAATTAAATGTAACATTTGCGCACTTGTTTTCTTTATTCAAAATTCGAACAGAACTTATGGACAGAACTTATGGGATGGCCTGATATATATATATATATATATATATATATATATATATATATATATATATATATATATATATATATATATATAAGGAAAATTAAAAATTTAAATTTAAAAATTGTCGTCGTTCCTATCTTTCGTGCGCATATATATATATATATATATATATATATATATATATATATATATATAGAGAGAGAGAGAGAGAGAGAGAGGGGGAGAGAGAGAGGGAGAGGGAGAGGGAGAGGGAGAGATAGATAAATAGTCATACAGACAGATATGAGCAAACAGGCTGATTGATATGAATATGAATATATGCATAATAGATTGAAGATACGAACAGATGTTAGCATACCAACCTCTGAAACTGACAATCGTCATGTGTTGGTTTGTGTGTCCACACTGTTTATATCTTCAAAAGTTCGATCTCTTACAGTGAACATTTCTCTATCTTTAGACCCCCATATATATATATATATATATATATATATATATATATATATATATATATATATTGCTAACTTTAAACAATAAGTGCTGAATGTTTTAAAGGATATTTTGGGACCGATACATTTAATACATACAGATATGTTATATAGAATTTTGAGTCTTGTCTTGCATTGGGGGCTGTAGAGTATTTTGGTGTTAGCTGCTAATATTTGTCTGATGTTGATATTTACATTTTGGTCATTCATGATGTGATGTTCGATGTGTACATGGATTGCACTGAGTTTTGACAAGTGACAGAAGAAACTATTATTATAAAAAATAAGCAGCACACTTGAAATAAAATATCTATCTATCTATCTATCTATCTATCTATCTGTTTCAGTCTTGTCTTTCGTATCTATCTATCTATCTATCTATCTA
>CAHIKZ030005515.1:0-15000 GCA_903632075.3 Acanthosepion pharaonis | reverse complement strand
CTGAGATAGATAATGATCAGATTGAGATAGATAGATAGATAGATAGATAGATAGATAGATACGAAAAAGACTGAGATTGATAGATAGATAGATAGATAGATACGAAAAGACAAGACTGAGATAGATAGATACGAAAAGACAAGACTGAGGCAGATAGATAGATAGATAGATAGATAATGATCAGACTGAGATAGATAGATAGATAGATAGATAGATAGATAGATAGATACGAAAAGACAAGACTGAGATAGATAGATACGAAAGGACAAGGCTGAGATAGATAATGATCAGATTGAGATAGATAGATAGATAGATAGATAGATAGATAGATAGATAATGATCAGACTGAGATAGATAGATAGATAGATAGATAGATAGATAGATAGATACGAAAAGACAAGACTGAGATAGATAGATACGAAAAGACAAGACTGAGATAGATAGATACGAAAGGACAAGGCTGAGATAGATAATGATCAGATTGAGATAGATAGATAGATAGATAGATAGATAGATAGATACGAAAAAGACTGAGATTGATAGATAGATAGATAGATACGAAAATAGAAGACTGAGAAATGATACGAAAAAGACAAGACTGAGGCAGATAGATAGATAGATAGATGAATAATGATCAGACTGAGATAGATAGATGAATAGATGGACGAAAAGACAAGACTGATAGATAGGATAGATGAGATAGATAGATAGATAGATAGATGGATAGATGATAAATAGATATAGATAGATAGATGAGATAGATAGATAGATAGATAGATAGATACGAAAGACAAGACTGAGATAGATAGAAAGGACAAGGCTAGATAGATAATACTGAGATAGATAGATAGATAGATGATAGATAGATCAGAAAGAGATAGATAGATAGATAGATAGATAGATAGATGATAAGAATAGAGGACTGAGATAGATAGATAGATAAGATAGACTGAGATATATAGATGCAGAAAGACAAGACTGGGAGATAGATAGATAGATAGATGGATGACTGAGATAGATAGATAGAAAGATAAGATAGATAGATAGATAATGATAGATTGAAAAGATGGATGGATGGATAGATGGATACGAAAAGACAAGACTGAGATAGATAGATAGATAGATAGATAATGATAGACTGAGATAGATAGATAGAAATAGAAAAGACAAGACTGAGATAGATAGATAATGATAGAAAGATAGATAGATAGAAGATAGACAAGACTGAGATAGATAGATAGATAGATAATGATCAAAAGACTGAGGATAGATAGATAGATAGATAGATAGATAGATAGATAGATAGATGGATAGACAAGATAAGATGAGGATAGATAGATAGATAGATGGATGGAGATAGATAGATGGAAAAGACAAGACTGAGATAGATAATGATCAGATTGAGATAGATAGATAGATAGATAGATAGATGGATAGGATAAAGATGAGATAGATAGATAGATGGATAGACTGAGATAGATAGATAGATAGATAGATAGATAGATAATGATAGATAGATAGATAGATACGAAAAGATAAGACAAGGCTGAGATAGATAGATACGAAAGACTGAGATAGATAGATAGATAGATAATGATAGATAGATACGAAAAGAGAGAAGATGAGATAGATAGATGAATAGATGGAAAAGGCAGATAGATAATGATAGATATAGATAGATAGATAGATAATGAGACTGGAGATAGATAGATACGAAAAGATAGATTGATAGATAGATAGATGAAAAGACAAGACTGAGATAGATGATACGAAAAAGATGAGATGATAGATAGATAGATAGATAGATAAAAGACAAGACTGAGATAGATAGATACGATAAGACAAGACTGATAGATAGATAGATAGATAGATGAATGAGAAATATGAAAGATAGATAGAAAAGACTGAGATAGATAGATAGATAGATAGATGACTGAGATAGATAATAGATAGATAGAAGACAAGACTGAGATAGATAGATACGAAAAGACAAGACTGAGATAGATAGATAAAAAAAGACAAGAGATAGATAGATGAAAGACAAGATTGATATAGATAGATACAATAGATAGATAGATAGATAGATAGATAGATACGAAAAGACAAGACTGAGATAAATAGATAGATACGAAAAGACAAGGCTGAGATAGATAGATAGATAGATACCTAGCTAGCTAGCTAGCTAGATAGATAGAATATTCTCCTACAAATAGAGTTACTATTGAAATGGTAATGGTGAATGAAGTGTTAATAAAGGAGCAATGAAAAGTGAAAATTATTTTCCCAGTATAAGACTGAACAGCCAATCAAGTAAGAAGGTTACTGTTAATATGTTAATAATTGATGACGTGTGTTATATGAATGTCAGAGTGGCTCGATGTAAAGATTAAGAGGATTGATAGCGTCTGATCCTTCATTTGATCAGGTTAAGATTATAATGTTTACGGAAATACTGTTCCAACAAAGTGGCAATTTTAGGGAAAACATTTTTTGGATGGAACCTTTTTTTTTACATTTGAAACCCGGGGGAGATGACGCTGATTCAACCCCAAAAAGTAGAATGGCGTGTCTTAGCTGTAGACGGCTGAGCTGGTGTAACTGATGAATTTGCTTCTTTTTAACACTTGCTATGGAAATAATTTATGTGACTTCTTCTAATAGATTCGCTACACCACATTCATCCAGTGTTGCCCAGAGAGCTTCGCCTGGGGTGTTAAGGTTTCAAGGTCGTTAAGTGTTGTGGATTTCGGGATGAGATCCGGTCTCAAATGAATGACAAACGCAGGAATGAAATATAGCAAATAAATGTATCGACGTAATAATACAATTGGTTAGTAGATCCATAAATGCGGTTAGTAGCAATAATAATATATATACAGTCTGGGAAATTCAGTATCGAAGTAGGACTTACTTCTGAATCTACGTGCTCGCAACTGTGACTCCTACAAAGCGGCTACCTCACACTCTCATTCTCTCACTGTATCACTCTCTGAGTGCCTGACTCTCTGACTGCCGGGTATTCACAGCAGTGCAAGTACACACTGGGCGAGTTCACTTGTATGAAAAAGGGGTGCATCCCTTAATAGAGAGAGAGAGAGAGAGAGAGAGAGAGAGAGAGGAAGAAAGAAAGATTAAAAAGAGATTATATAAGAGAGAAGAATAAAGACGAAGAGAGGTGAGAGAGAAAGACAGAGAAGAATAAATATAGGAGAAATATCCGATAGAGAGAGAGAGAGAGAGAGAGAGAGAGATGTGGGGGAGGGAGAGTCGAAGCGAGAAAGTAGAGAGATGAGGGAAGAGACGACAGGAGATGAGAGACGGGAGGAGAAAGACGGAAAGATAGGAAGGAGATGAGATAAAAGAGAGACGACCGGAGATGAAAGAGAGAGAAGAATAAATATAGGAGAGATATGAGAGGAGAGAAAATGAGAGAGATGAGAGATCGAAGCGGAAAAGCGATGAGGGAGAGAACAGGAAAAGGGACAGAGAGAGAGAGAGAGAGAGAGAGAAAGTTGGAACGAGATAATAGAGAGATGATGGAAGATATAGAGGAAGATGAAAATGTGAAAAGAGGGAAGGAGATGCAATAAAAGAAAGCGAAGGAGAGAGATGAGAGAAGAGAGAGAGAGAGAGAGAGAGCTAGAGAGTTGGAGCGATAGACATGAGAGAAGAGAGAGAGAGAGAGAGAGGGAGAGAGAGACGAGAGAAAAAAGTAAGTTAGAGACGGGAATGGAGAATTAAGAGACAGATTTAAGCTAAAAGGGAAAATGAAAAATTCATATGTTTTTTAATTTTGAAATTAGGCTCCTCCTCCTCATTTTTAACTCTTAAATGAGTTAATGATTTGTTTTCAAGTTTCTCAAATAAATCCTTAAGTCATCATAAGTATCTATCATCGCCTGATGAAGGAACATTATAGTTCCGAAACATAAAAGTTTTTGTGCAGCGATAATATAATATTATAATAATATTTTACTCTACCATATATTGAGCATTTTTAAAAAAAAGTAAATGCTAAGAACTGTGAATTCTTAATCTGTCTGTTCACTAGGTGCCCCATACTTTCGGCCTTGTGCCACATCTAAGCTACGCTTGGAAAAACACCATATATATATATATATATATATATATATATATATATATATATATATATATATATAAATTCCCAAGAGGATAGAATCCAGGTAGAACTCAATGTCCAGGACAGAGTAAGAATATAATATCAAAAGTAAGAATATAATATCAAACCTAAAATTGTAGGTCTGATGAATTGGATTGTGATTACGATTCAATGTAATAAATTGTAACCATGGAATATTAGTGTTTGAGCCTTTTATATATATATATATATATATATATATATATATATATATATATATATATATATATATATATATATATATATATATAGTCATATTAGGCGTTTCCTTAGTAGTTAATATTCGGCATTCAATGATTGTCGGTTGAAATTTATAAAATCTTTCTCTTACAACATTTTTTAGGAGAATAGGTTTCTTAAGTCCAGTAACTCTCATAGCTCTTTCTAATATTAATGAGGGTTTCCTCGCCCAAGGCCTTTTTTCACTATTGATCTTAAAAGCGGTAAAATACAGTTGATTTCTGAATGGATTTGGCGCCATCAGATACAGAAATATTTTTGCGATAGAAAATAACTGCAAATATTTTTTAATATAGAAATTAGTGAAATTATTTTACTGTAGTAAAATATTTTACGCTAAAAAAAGTATTGGAAATCGCTCTATAAAGGAAATCGAGAAGATTCAATACCAAAAATTTATTTGTAACTAGCAGCATAGCCCGGCGTTGCCCGTGCTTGATTCAAAAAACGTACGACTCATACAGCAATCGCTATCACTTGACTTAAAATATTTTTGCCCTTCCTTGCCTTTAAAGGAGTGCCCTTCGCCGTGCTGATGTTGCTACATGCCTGACTTCTTGCCTATCTCACACTGCGAATTTTTTCTAAGCTCTATACTAAATATTAAATCTGTTACGAAAAAAGAACTAAACAAAATGAACACAAAACGATCAGCTTTAAAAAACGGACTCGTAACTGGAAAAACCGAATGAAAAAAGAATGTTAACAACAAATACTTTTTCACACCCAACCCAGTTCTGCGGAATCAGAATCAACGTTGAGTTTAAGCAAGCGAATGAGCCAATTGGAGTAAAGTGCCTTGCAGATTTAAATTTTTCCAACTTGTGACGAATGCAGCCATCGTTTTTTTTGTATGCTAGCACGCTAGTTAACATTCGTGTCAGTCAGCTGTTGGCTCTCACGCTGGCCAGTAGAAAATGACAGCAAACTACACGAAAAACTGCCGTAGAAGCATGAAAAAAATCGATTATTTCCACTATCGATGGGAGTTGGGAAATGCAAAATCGGTCTTAGCCTTCTCCGCTAACTTGGAGCATGTGCATGTAAATTTTGGTGCAAATCCGTCGAAAATTGCAGTCGTGCATTCGTTACACACACACACACACACACATACGCGCACGCACACACACACACATACACACACACACACACATCCTGCCTTTTATAGATAGAGATTCTGTAGCACCAGTCCACAAAGTTCGAAGGGATATTGTCATGGCCAAGACGCACCAGCTTCGCTCTCTTAAAGATATTTTAACCATTGGTCAGAGAAAGTATTTGCATACAGCCGACAGTTTAGTGATTTCTGAACGGAGTTGGCGCCATATATGACATCCATATGAAAGTATATATATATATATATATATATATATATATATATATATATGATGTGTGTGTCTCTTTCTTTCTCTCTGTCTGTCTATGCATGTGTGGGGGTATCTATCTATCTATCTACTATATATATATATATATCTATATATATATGATGCGTGAGTCTCATTCTCTCTCTCTCTCTGTTTATGCATGTGTGGGGGTACGTTCATATTTATGAAAGTGTTTTATATCGAAGTGTTTGTAGATATAAACAGCTTAAGCACAGAAATCAATGATGCATATCTATCTATCTATCTATCTATCTATCTATCTATCTATCTATATATATGATGCGTGTGTCTCTTTCTGTCTGTCTGTCTGTCTGTCTGTCTCTCTCTCTCTGTCTATACATGTGTGAGGGTACGGTCGCGTGCGTGTGTGTGTGCAGACATACATAAATAATTCTATTGTTAAAAATGTAATATATTTATGCGTGAAAGTGTTTTATATCGAAGTAAAGTGTTTGTAGATATAAACAGCTTAAGCACAGAAATCAATGATGCATATCTTTCTATCTATCTATCTATCTATCTATCTATCTATCTATATATATATATATATATATATATATATATATATATATATGCGAACGCACACACACATATATAAACAAGTTCATAGAAAGATCAAATTAAAATTTATATATACCTATGTAAGAATATCTTTATCTCTCCCCACCTCTCTCTCTCTCTCTCTCTCTCTCTCTCTGTGTTTGTGTATATTTGGGTGTTTGAATGCGTGTGTGTGTAAATGCGTGTTATAGAAAGAGTAAAAAAAAAAAATAACATGGAGCAGAATAATGGTGAAATTACCAAATCGATAAGCAGGAATGAGAAAATGGTAAGTTTGGGAAGAACATTGAAGAGCCAATTGCAATGAATGTAGAATCTGAAATGCAAGCAACATAAAAAGTTTCCAGGCCTTCATAGAACGGATGTTTCAATAGCCTTTGCCGCTTTTGGCGCCAAACTGTGATACAGTGTTTCCTTGTAAGACTCTCTAACCTGGTGCCGAAGAGACCAGCATCTTTTCGAAAATGGTAACCAGGACCGAAAGGTGCTCGATGCGTTGATTCTCATCAGCAAAAGCCAGGATATTGTGCGCCCGACTGACTTATGAAGGCCCTGGAGATATGTTTGGTAGTTAAAAAGACAGAGGTTAAGAACGTGAATAGACAGGCTCTAATCGATACACAGCTCGGTAAATAAAGAAAAAAGTGCTTGGCGTAATTCTCATAAGTGTTGTGGAGTTTCCTATCAACCAAGGTGTATAAAGGATTTTTTCCTAAGTATGAGAAGACATTCGAAATATCTGCACACGCGTAGAACGGGTGCAAATACTGTCATGTGCATTTGTTTAAAATTGTTTCGACTGGCACAAGGTCACTATTAAGGAGCATGTATAGCTGGCAACTCGTATTCGAGGATACCCGTCTACTAGGGTGGCTAGCCAATCCCTACTGCAGACGCTTTCTCAGGCGCATTTTTGTTTATTCAACACCCACAGAGCTCACCTGTGGTTTATACTGCAACTATTCTGAGCAGACGTTAGTTACGGTTTCTGGGAAAGAGCGTGTTATCTAGCGTGATCAACAATTTAAACAAGGCCAGCATGCTCAAGCCCTCGGCCACGATGACTTGTGGCTTCGTGCTAGCACAGCTATCGACGCCCCACCACAAGGGCTCCGTCTACCCAATTTAACTCACAAGGTTTGGGTCAACCCGTGGTATGGTTTTCAGGCACTTTCCAAAGGTGCCGCACGCTGGGATCGACCCCTCAACTTCAGGAATTCTCCTTCCTGGTAAATCGACTATGGTGAGATTCGAACCAGGGCCTCATGCTCAGAATGCGAACGTTCTAACATTCTATCAGTCGGCCAGGTGCCCAATTAAGAAGCATAACTTACTCAGCACCGACAAGAGATTTTCAACCGACGTAATATTATTTCTTTGTACCTTTTCTATAAATAATAATAATGGTAATTATTCTGATGAACTCTCTTCTATGGTACGACTTAATATGATGCCGGTTAGGCATCAGGGTATTGGGAACTCTATATTGAACATAGGCAACCCCGCTCAAAATAGGGTAGATTTGGTTTGTTTAATCCTGAGTTTCTTCCATGAAGTTAACTTACATAAGGAATGTATGCTCATTGGCCTCTTTTATTTCTTTAGTTTAATTACCCCTGCTCTCCCTCATTAGATGACAGAGATGTCAGTTCTCTGGTAGATGCAGGGCACTTTTTTTTACGTTTTTTTCTTTCCTAATTGTTTTTTTCTTCTTCTCTGGATTGGTGTGTTTTTGAGCAAGTGTTTGGTTGAATGGGTGTTGCTAATTTCGTCCAGTTAACTGCTTCTTCTGCCACAATTAAGGACTGTTTTGTTTTTGTTTTTTTATTACTAACACTATTTTGTTTAGTTTCTTGTATATAAACTGTATTCCTTGTAAATATTCGTTGGGGTTAAATTTTTAAAATGTTGTTATTTTTATTCCCCACCCCACAGATAAATTGTATATATGGGAACTAATTAGAACTTCATAGAGACTTGAGGTATTATGGTGACTGTATAAAGAATGGTAATAAGAATGTGTTGTTTTGGTGTATGGAATACTGTGGTATATTTGGGTCAGTAATCGTGGTTAGCTAAGTTTAAGAAAAGACAGCTTGAAGACCCGTTTAAGATAAGACTGATTGAAGATCCACCTTTCTAGCGTTGTGCGACACCTTTGTATTATAACAAAGGTGTCGCACATTATTCTCCTCTAGGGTACCCAGGTTTTACGACTTTACGCGCAGTATTAGATTGGCGGCATTTTACAGAAAAAGTAGATATAACCGTATGTTTCTTTGCTTTGTGTTTCTTTACTTGCACTTCTCGCTTCTGGAAATCTCTCATGGCTTCCTGATTTTCTTTCATTTATAATCTTCAAAAATTTAAAGGCAATGTCAATCGTTATCTTCTGTCTTCTTTAATCATGTTCCGTTAATGTCTTCTCTGTTTCTTTCGCTCTCAGTAACCCACTAATGGCATTGTCGTCTTGCTTGCAATGAAATGAGTTAAAAAAAGAAGTTTCGCATGTGTGTGTGAGGGGGAGGGGGCGAGTGTATTTATAGAAAACCAGAATAAAAAGAGAAAGAAAAAGGTAAAAAAAATGAAGACATTGGCGAAAAGAATGAGAAAAAGAGAAAACGCAATTGAGAAAATTAAAATATAAGAAAAATAAGAGAAAACAATATATATATATATATATATATATATAGAGAGAGAGAGAGAGAGAGAGAGAGAGAGAGAGAGAGAGAGAGAGAGAGAGAGAGAGAAAGAGAGAGAGAGAGAGAGTTATGAAAAATTTGCGATTGAAAATAAAATATGAGACAGGCAAAAATCAATCAGTGATGCCAGAAAATAAAATACCACATGAAAATCGATGCTGGATTTAGAAAATCAAGAAATGTACAACCAAGTTAGCTGCAAAGCAAGTTCAAACCAATTTTCTTAGTAATATCAAAGAGTTATTTTAAAATCTCCATTTTTAAATCCAATCCATTTTTCTTTTAATTTTTAACGATTTTTCAAATTCTCTTTCCTGTTTAACACGTTTCAATTTCCTTCGACTCATTGTCATTTATTTTCTTCTCTTGTTTTCACTGTTTTTTTTTTTGTTTTTTTTCCGGTTTAATTTATTCTTTTGATTCTTCCAAAGCAGCGGTCGTTAGCAAAAGAGGCAGCCGACAAGTTACAAATTGGAGACGTCGGAATCAATAAAGTACAAAAATTTAACCATATGGAAACGGTTATAAAAGACAACAGAAAATGTTACAGGTATCTGAAAACGCATTGGAATATCGAAAGATACCATTCCACCTCCCATCAAAATGGCTTAAGTATTAAGAAAGATGAAAATTTCATTAGTGCGTTAAATTGCTATGTAATATCAGCCGTCCTATATGGCAGCGAAACCTGGACAATTCCTTCACACTGGAAGAGGAAACTGGAGGCAACGGAGATTCTGTTCTACAGAAGGATACTGAGAAAACAAAGGAAGTTTTAAAGAAAAAGGAAACAAAAAAAAATTTCACTAGAGTCAGAAAAAAAGACAGTTGAAATTTCTAAAGCATTGATTGATTGATTGACTATTTTTTACGGCTTATCAACCTTTTGTAGGTTACTTAAAGTCGAAACATATTTTGGGGGGATTGTAAAATTCTTTTTTTTTTTTTGCAGGTGATTTTTTTAATTTCTGGGAGATAATAATTAATTTCTGATACATATCTTGCTATTTGCACCCATAGACGTGAAGAGAAATAGTGGATTCATCCCTTTCTCAAGGATAATCACGCATAACTGAATTTAATGAACCCGACTGAAATTCGAACTCGGCTTTTCGACTTCTCATTCCGAGCCCCTATCACATTACTCACACATCCAAAGTTACAGACACTGGTATTCCCAAGCTGACATCCATCTAGGTACTGACTAGGCTTGACATTGCTTAATTTCGGTGGTCGGGCGGGAATCGGTGTTTCAACATAAGGAACATAACGAAGAAAGATGGCTTGGAGAATTTGACACTCATTGGATGCAAGAGGAAAACTGAATAACCTATTTAAAGAGATTATATAAATCAATGATAGAACAGGGGCTGGGTGGGGTATTTACCAGGGCTCCCACCATGTGTGGCAAAAGGTCGAGGTTTAAAGTGAGTTTAACGGCCATACAGCGCAAAAATAGGCCCCTCAGCAGATCCCCTACTGGGTACGCTTAAGGTACTGGGCAATAAACCCAGTCCCCTTCCGAGGTAGAAATACTTGCATGAGGGGAAATCCCCTCCTCGGGGCTTGGGCTAATATTTAAAGAATACAAATCCCAGCTAAAACGTTAAAAGGCATTTTGAGAACTTCAAAGGATAGGAAATTGTGGAGAGCAATTGTCGTTCACGCCCTGAAGATAATTTTCTACTTTTTAATTTTTTTCTTTTCATTTTCGTTTTTTTCCTCTTCACATTTTTTTACCTTTCTATTTTTTTAAAAAACTAAACCCTCTTTTCATTTTAAGTGAAATTCCTTTTCTTCGGGATCAGTATTTGACTAGAGACATGCCAAATCCACCCCCAAGTAGAAAATTGAATTCGAAGATGCCATATTATCTACGATAGTTATTCTTTCCAGCCTGCTTCTTTTACAGTCGTGTATATATCTTGAGTTTTTATTTCTTTTCTTACCTCTTAGTTTGAAAGGCTAACCACCCGCTTCTCATACTATCAGGTCGTCCCATAAGTTCTGTCTGAGTTTTAACTTTTGTTAAAATTTTAAAGTCTTCAATTTTTTCTTATTTTCTAGTGTATTTTTTTTCTAGTGTAGTTTTCAAAATCGTGTGTCGATGTTGCGAAAAATTATAATTATTTTCAGAAACGTCCGCTCTTGTCACAAATGCCGTCCATCAGAGCAAGAGACTGACTCAGTGAATTCAATAGATAGATAAGCCTCGTACAACACAGAATTTAGAATACTGTACATTAATATGTATAAAACTATATATCAGGTCATCCCATAATTTCTGTCCAAATTTTAACATTTTGTTAAAATAAACGAAATTTAAAGAATATTTTATAATGTCTAATGGAGCTGAACATTATTTTTATGTTTAGATGCATTTAAACTGATCAAAATTTTATTTCAGATTAAATTTTGTTTGATTAAAACCCTGCTAACATGGAAGTTCATTTGAGGCATAATGCTTTTTACGAGTTCAAGAAAGGTTCACTCAGTTTATGGAGAATGTGTGAATGGAAGAACTTGCAGAAGATGGTTTTGCAAAATTCAGGTGGAAATTTCATCCTTGAAGATGAAGATCGAACCGGACGTCCAGTTGAGTTTGATGAAAACTTCTTGAAGCAGCCTTGAAGAAAATCCTGCTTTATCAAGGAATTAGTGGTTCTCGGTTCAAACCATACAACTGTTCATCGTCATCTTCAACAACTTGGAAACAAACTTGGAAAATGGGTGCCTCGTAAATTGTCTGAAACAACCTCAAATCCCGAGTTGACATCTGCTCTTCTCCCCTTCTCATAAATTGTTTCATCCTTTTTGGATAGACTTGTGACTGGCGACGGAAAATGGATCTTTATCTGTTAAGTGTCGTAGACAGTGGCAGTTACCCCAGCCACAGCTGAGAAGGAACTTCATGGGCAAAAGGTTTTTCTTTCAATCTGGTGAGATCACCAAAGTATAATCCACTTTGAATTCTTACCACAATAAAAATTAATGCTCAAATATAAGAAATTAGAGCGTTTTGAACCAAGCTTTGAGGAAAAAAAGACCTGCTCTAGTGAATCGAAAAGAGGTGATGTTTCATCAGGACAATGCGCGACCACAGAAAGAATCACATCACAAAAATCGAAGAACTTGGTTGGGAGAAAATCCTCATCCACCTTATTCTCTCTCGATCTTGCTCCTTCAGACTACCATTTGTTTCGTAGCTTACAGAATCATTTGAAAGAAACAGCTTTTGTAGCATAGGAAGAGTTTAAAACTGACATTTGTGAGTTCTTCGAATCAAAGCCAAAAGAATTTTACAGTAATGGAATTAGTAAGCGTGTTAATAGATGGAAGGAAGTCATAGATAATCAGGGAAAATACATTATTGATTGAATCTGTAATTAAATGTAACATTGGCTCACTTGTTTCTTTATTCAAAATTCGGACAGAACTTATGGGATGACCTGGAAGTAAAGGTAGATGGAAGAAAGTTATTAATCAGGAAAATACATTGTTGATTGAAATTAATTAAATGTAACATTGCTCACTTGTTTTCTTTATTCAAAATTCGGACAGAACTTATGGGATGACCTGATAGTAAACTGTTAATAGATGGAAGAAAGTCATAGATAATCAGGAAAATACATTGTTGATTGAATCTGTAATTAAATGTAACATTTGCTCACTTGTTTTCTTTATTCAAAATTCGGACAGAACATATATGACCTGATAGTAAACTTGTTAATAGATGGAAAAAATCAAGATAATCAGGGAAAATACATTGTTGATTGAATCTGTAATTAAATGTAACATTTGCTCACTTGTTTTCTTTATTCAAAATTCGGACTCAAGAACTTATCCAAGCTTAATAGATGGAAAAAAAGTCATATAATCAGGAAAATACATTGTTGATTGAATCTTAATTAAATCATATTTATTTTTCGGACAGAACTTATGGGATGACCTGATAGTAAGTTGTTAATAGATGGAAAAAGTCATAGATAATCAGGGAAATTTTGTTGATTGAATCTGTAATTAAATGTAACATTTGCTCACTTGTTTTCTTTATTCAAAATTCGGACAGAACTTATGGGATGACCTGATACAAATTCACCTTTCTGCTGTTCTAATATTCCACGTTCTACCTTGTCTTCAATTCCCTCTTAATTTCTATAGGCGTGGTTTGTATCCAGAATTTATACTGTGACTGAAAAGTTGCGTATTCATTGCCTAATGATTCTTGTTGAACTTCTTCCGTTTTAAAGGCTAATTTTGAAGGTGACATCCTAAAAGATTTATATAAATACCATCTTTCCCGGTTTATACCTCTTATTCGGTATTGTAACTTTCTCCACAGCCTGCCTGAGATGAGGTAGTTTCTTACTACCACTGGCACTGGGATCTGTCTCTTCCATTGTAAACTACCGATAACAGATATACATATATAGAAAAGGGTGTAAGACGAGGATGTGTTTTCTCATCGTTCTTATTCGACCAATACCGCAGTGGTTCCCCAAATTATTTTTTCTCTGGGCCGCATTTTCGGAATGAAAATTTATCACGCCTCACCAAGGAAAGTCCCGTGAAAAGGCACAAGCATTCCTCTGCAAAGAAGGTCCAGCGAGACGGTTAAAGAAGAGATAACCGCGGATATGAAACATTATTCATTATCATTGATAACTCTCATCCAATTTGCGGAGCCTAGTTATATATTCATAACACTTGATATAATGCAAAAATATCACTGATAAAATCGGTCAATAATTATTTATAACTATTTATACTGGGACTCATGCATCCAATTACAATGAATCCATAATAATATTTTAAATTTTTAAATCATATTTATTTTTGGCATATTTATTTTTAAAACTGTTTCTAAATGTTTGATTGTCCTTCAATCATTCCGCCTCACCTGCTATATTCTTTCCGCTCCCTGCTATCCTCTTCCGCCTCACCTGCTATCCTCTTCCGCCTCACCTGCTATCTTCTTCGTTTCACCTGCTATCCTCTTCCGCCTCTTCCATCTTCCGCCTCATCCCATCTTCTTCCGCCTCAACTACCTCCTCTTCCGCTTCACAGGCTATCCTCTTCCGCCTCACCTGCTATCCTCGTCCGCCTCACCTGCTAACCTCTTCCGCCTCACCTGCTATCCTCTTCCGCCTCACCCGCTATCCTCTTCCGCTCACTGGCTATCCTCTTCCGCCTCACCTGCATCCCTTCCGCCTCACCTGCTAACCCCTTCCGCCTCACCTGCTATCCTCTTCGCCCCACCCACCATCCTCTTCCGCCTCACCCACTATCCTCTCCTGTCTCAACGACTATCTTCTTCCGCCTCACCTGCCATCCTCTTCGCCCCACCTTGCCTCCTCTTCCGCCCTCCCGCTATTCTCTTCCGCCTCACCTGCTAACCCTCTTCCGCCTCACACCTCTTCTTTCCGCCTGACCCGCTATCCTTTTCCGCCTCAACTGTTATCCACTTCAGCCTCACCTGCTAACCTCTTCCGCTCACCTCCTCTCCTCTTCCACCTCACCCACTATCTTCTTCCGCCTCACCTGCTATCCCTTCCGCTTCACCCTGCTAACCTCTTCCGCCTCACCAGCTATCCTTTCCGCCTCACCCGCTATCCTCTTCCGCCTCACCGACTATCCTCTTCCACCTCACCTGCTAACCTCTTCCGCCTCACCTGCTATCCTTCCGCTCTGCTATTCTCTTCCGCCTCACCTGCTATCCTCTTCCGCCTCACCTGCTATTCTCTGACGCCTCACCTGCTATACTCTTCCGCCGTATCTATGAGGTTCGCCACGCCTTTTTCCCAAAAGGCGTGGCGAACCTCATATACAGTGATTCATTCTGATAGAATTAGAAATCATACCAGGTCACAATCTTAACAACGTAAGATATGCCGACAACACAATGTTCACAAAGACACAGGAAGAAAATCAGAAGTACTCCTACGGAAGGTCG
>CAHIKZ030005514.1:1242500-1244700 GCA_903632075.3 Acanthosepion pharaonis | reverse complement strand
TATGCCTTCAGGAAATGGGTTATCATGGCACTCCACAACTTCCTGTCATTTTTATCTCTTAGCAGTATGTTTCTATCTTTCCACACTTCCTTTTCTGTCATCCGTTTGCACAAGCTGGTTAGGTACATTAATTTCTGGTTGCCTATCTCCGTATTGCTTTCAGGATGTTCTGTGAGGGTCACATTCTCCAAGACTTTATACTTAACCATGATTCCAAGAAATTTCAACGGCCTCTTTCCGATTATAATTATAGTTGTCCTTTTTTTCTACAGTTTCCTTAAAGATTCTACGTTTTTTCCTCGCTCCGTATATGGTATTCTCAACATCCTTATGTAGAACCACATTCCTTTTACGATAAGTATCCTCTTCATCTTTGCTCAAATGTTAAGAAAATACGACTAGAAAGATGCATTTCGAAAGCTAAGCAGAATATTAAGAGACAGAAAAATGTCGTTAGAAACAAAGAAAAGAGTGCGGCAATGTTACGTGATATATATCCTCTTGTATGACAACTAATGCTAGACAATCACCTCAGATTTGAAGAAGAGACTTGAAGCAACAGAAATATCGTTCTATATAAAGATGCTGAGGATATCTTGCATCGAATACGTGAGCAGCAACGAGGTTTGGGGAGAAAATGGAAACAGAAAGGAAATTTATACTTAAAATTATGAATAAGCAGTTGAAATTTCTGGGGCACGTAATGAGGAAGGAGGGCTTGGAAAACCTGATACTCACAGGACAGATTGAGGAAAAGAGGGACAGAAGAAAACAGCGCGTAACATACTTGATGAGCTTGCGTAGAACAGGGAGAAATAACAAAAAGACAAAACATATTAAGAGCTACAAGGGACAGGAAGATGTGGAGGGCCATGATAGCCTACGTTCTGAAGGGACACGGTTCATCAAAGAAGAACATTTTCTCTTCATCTATGAGGAAATTGCCTAGCATTCTCTGCCCTATAAGAGGAATGATATTAGATAGAAACTTTCTGTTTGGTAATACGCCTTCGTATTTCAGAGACGCATTTTTCTGATCTATAATCGATTGTAAAAGAAAAAAAAATATTTAGTAAAACGTAATTCCTGGCCACTTGTATTCGAGTATACCCGTCTGTTAGGGCGGCTAGCCTATCCTTATTGCAGACGCTCGTGTTTGTTCAACACCCACAGAACCAATCTATGGTTTATACTGCAACTATGCTGAGCAGACCTTAGTTACAGTTTCTGGGAGAGAGCGTGTTATCTAGCATCATAAGTAATCTGAATCATCAGTAATCTAAACAAAACCAGCACACTCAATCCCTCGGTCACAATGACTTGTGACTTCGTGCTAGCACAAGGGTTTCGTCTACCCAGTTTTATTCGCAAGGCTTGGGTCAACCCGTGGTATGGTTTTCAGGCACTTTTCCCACCAGACCGATAACATAAAAAAAAGTCTATTTTCTGTCAAATATGGTGAGATTTGAACACGGGCCTCATGGTCAGAAAGCGAACGTTCGAACCACGCGCCCATAAAACGTCTTGTACTACGAAAGAAAACGTTTATAATGTTTGATAATTTGTAGTTAAGTGAAATTTACTTAAATTGGATGGCATTAATTTAATGATTCATTTCGGTTTCTTGATAAGAAGTTTAGATTCTTATATTACAAAAGCAAATAGGGAGACATTTTAGTAGGATGTTTGCGAAGATATACCTGTCAGAAAATCATGCTTTCGAAATTTCAGACTTTGTTTACCTACGCTTAAAAATCGACCAATGAAGCCGGGAGGCCATACGAAACCGTCGCATCACCAAAGTAGGCTACGCTTCAGTTTCACATTTCAATAAGATTATAAATCGAACATCTAGCTGTCAATGAGACTCGAAAAATTCGTTATGTCTGATTCTGTAAGCAAGGCCCTGCCACTGTTAAAACAGCATTTTATTAGCATTATACTTTACCACCTTTGCCTAATCTAACTTTATTAGCTGGGATATTTAAAGACTTGTGATGCACTTGCTCAATTTTACGCCTTACGCTTCCTGTCACCTGTTGTTGAAGGCGAACAATACTAGTTCCTGTCGAATTAGTAACACATAAACGAGTCGAAATTTTACTTCTCTTCTCCAGTTGCTGTAACCAACAAGCCATTTCACCAATTGTGGAATATATTCAGGTCCCAAACGTTAGCGCAATTTGGCGTATGAGTAATT
>CAHIKZ030005514.1:1225000-1237500 GCA_903632075.3 Acanthosepion pharaonis | reverse complement strand
TTCCCTCTTGTTTCCATTTTCTCCAAACGGTCAGAAAAAATAGGTTTCTCAAGTCCACTCTTATCGCTATTTCCATTACTGATGTTGGCGTTCTTGCTAGCTTTTTTTTATTTCAAGCCCTGTAGAATGACAACATCTTAATTATGCTATTATTTTCTCTTCGATGTGATATCCATGTTAGATTGTGCTGCTGTTAACTTTCCCGAAATGATGTAATTTCTGTTATCTGGTACATATTTTTGTATGTGGTTCTGTAGAGGCAGTCTGCAAGGTTCATGGAATGGTGGTATTCTCCAAGACGCAGACGCTTCCCTCGTTCAAAGTCATTTTCAAACATTGTTCTGAGAAATCGGTTGCATACAGTTGACCGTTTAGGCATTTCTGGACTTGTTTGGCGCTAGGCATGACACCCATATGAAATATTCGATCTGACGAGGATATTTAAGAAAATGACTCCAGTTTCTATGTGAACAACTTGATTTCATAGCAATTTTCGGCGTTCGGCGAAACTAGCGCAGCCTATTCTACATTCCATTTCCTTATCTCCCATGCTTAATTTGTTATAACGGATTACAGCAATTCTTAGCTTATAATGCCAAGAGTGTAACATTTAAAAACGAAATTACCCTCTGGATACTGCCTGGGAGCGCACGCATTAACATCCTGTAGCGTATATTCAGTCCTCCTCTATGAAATGTGTAGCATTATAATTCATACATTGTTTTATTAATTTATGTATTTTATCTAAAAATCATGCTTTTTTTTATTCAAATAGAGAAAGGAAAGAATATCGAAGGAATAACTTTGTTTTTTTAAATAAAGCAAGCGCCTTGCAAATTTAGAAGGTATTATACCAAAGAAATACTAAACACAAAATACAAACAATACAAAGTCTATGAACAAATACTTAAAATGAATAAATTGATCAGAAAATGAAGGGTTTGCAGGAAATGTTACTCAGTTAATTTAAAGTAATCTGATTCGAATAAAACGGTTTACGATGAAGGGAGATCGTAGCAGTTGCAAGAAGACGGAAATTAAAAAGTTTTTTCTTCATTGATTTGATTGCGTTGTTTCTTTGATTTTTAAAAGGTTTTCGATGGCTTCCTTGCAAAAAGCACTGATCTCAAGAATTGAAAGCCTCCAAATTGATTCCATCGGCTCCGT
This sequence comes from Acanthosepion pharaonis, assembly GCA_903632075.3. NCBI lineage: Eukaryota > Metazoa > Mollusca > Cephalopoda > Sepiida > Sepiidae > Acanthosepion > Acanthosepion pharaonis. Next base: position 1,236,333 of record CAHIKZ030005514.1, on the reverse strand, counting down.
GTCAAAATGTCGTTCGAGGTTTTGTTTTGAATTTCAGAGATTTTTTTTTTTTTTTGGCGCTTTTCCAATTTTTGTAACTATTTTTTTTTTTCATGGTGTCACTTCAAGTCGGTCCCTGGGATATTTCATCTTCATAAACTTTGTAAAAAATGATTATTTGAGAAAATGGTTTTGGATTTTTTTTTTTATCAAGAAAAATACTACTGAAATCTTACAGACAATTTTAGTGCAGGAAAATGTTGACAGAAAATGTCAGAAAATAATAAAACAAAGAATTCTATAAAAAAATCATGTGATCAGGTCGTTATTCTCCAGTTTATTAGCTATCATTTATAAATTCAGATCCGGCTAAATTTTATCTGTGTCTTCCCAACTTACATCGATCGAAGAAAACAGACCCTAGTTTTGGAGTTACCATCAGCCTTATAAATATCACTAAGAAATTGATCGTACTGCATATACGTTTAATTTGCATAAACATTTTAAAAAGCATATAACAAATATCCCGTGTTATTTTTAATTCAATTTTTTTAGAAAATACCATATAATGGGAATGTTTCAACTGATAATTTTTAATTCATTGTGTTTGTATATAAGAAAATTATAAATGTCTTGTCAAAAAATCATTTGAAAGTTAGCAGGAAAAATTTCAGAGTAGTTACATTTTCAGGATGTGGAAAAATCAGTGTGTATTAATGTGTTCACTTTTAAAGAAAGAATAAAATAAGGCTAATCATGGCTTCTAAAAATATATTATTGTAGAAGTAGGCATGGATTAAATAATTTTAATATTAAACTTTTATAGAATTCCATAATTTTAAGTCCTGCAAACGATTCAATTTCCTGTACCCTTCATAGTAACCATTGTAGTCATCTGACATTATCGCAACTTCATCAGTCAAGACCTAACCATTGCGGAATTTTATAAATATGTCCTAATAATCTGTTTAATTAGGTTCTCTTAAAACTGTATCGAATTATTTAAACAACCGCAAACAAATCATAGTAAGTTTGCTGAATTACATTTTATTAATAATATTCGAAACATGAGGAATTATTAAAATATTTCTCTCATCTCGACTAGGAAATTCAAGCAGACTTAGCATAATGACCAAAGGAAATAAAAAGAAATGTTTTTTTCTTCTGAAAATACTCTTTATACAGAAATTTTATAGAAGTAAGAGTTCTATTACGACTTTTTCGTGTGAAGGACGGATATCATGCCAATGCTTTAAGATATGAAATATTTCAAATTCATAAAGAATAATCATAATATATTTAAAATATATTAACAATGGTTTCACTTCCTCCAGGAAAAAGGTAATATATTGTAAATCTCACGAAAATGTTTCTTAACATTACTCGAGTTAAAAACACATTGGGCAAAAAACATTAGTCATAAGAGAAAAAAAGTAAGCATTAGTTGTAAGAAAAAAAAAGGACCAAAAAGTTAGTTATTTGTAAGAAAACAAATTAGCTTCAACAGAAAGAAAAAAAGTACCCCATTCCGAAGAGAATGAAGAGAATATTAATCATAAGAGAAAGAAAAATAGAACATTAAGAGTTGGGGAATAAATGAGAATAACATTCAGAAGTAAAAGAAGAGAAATATTAATGTCAACCAAAAAGATAGTGAAAAAAAAATGAACGTTAATCGTGAGAGAATAAAAAGGAAATTACATTATCCATAAGAGAAATAAAAAGCGACCGATTTTTTTTAAAGAAAGGAAAAGGCAGAAATAGTGTCGAGAGAAGGAGAAAGAGGACAATAGTCTCGAGAGAAGGAGAAAGAGTAGAATGATCTCGAGAGAAGGAGAAGAGCAATAGTCTCAAAAGAAGGAGAAAGAGGGCAATAGTCTCGAAAGAAGGAGAAAGAGGGCAATAGTCTAGAAAGAAGGAGAAAGAGGGCAATAGTCTCGAGAGAAGGAGAAAAAGAACAATAGTCTCGAGAGAAAGATAAATAGAGCAATATTCTCGAAAGAAGGAGAAATAGGGCAATAGTCTCGAGAGAAGGGAGAAGAATGTAATAGTACCAAGAGAAGGAAAAAGAGTTTAATAATATCAAAAAAAGCAATTGAATGTAATAATATTAAAAGGGGAAAAACAAGAGTTATCGTAAAAGAAGACATTAATAGCGACAGAATGATAGTTTGTCGGAGAAAAAAGAAACAAATCGTCGTAATAGATTTATTGATTTGTTTCTTACGGTTTATCAACCTTTTGCAGGTTATTTACAACCCGAAAATATTTTTTAGATTGTCAGAAATTTTGTGGGGGAATAATAATAATTTACTGGTAATATGCATAATTAAATAATTAACTCACAGCTGGGGAGAGGAAACGTGGGTTCATACATTTTCCAAGGGCACTTGCGTGTAATTGAATATGATGAACCTATTTGGAATTAGAACTTGTCTCTCCGATTTTCAATTCAGAACCATTATCCGTTACACCACTCGCACATCCAAGCTTACGTCAACTGATATTGTGACTCGATGCTGGTGATCCTACGAAAACCGATGATTCAACGTGATGATGTCACCTTAAACCCCACCCCCATCTCGACAAAAAAAAAAACATTTATCATAAGATAAAGAAAAAAAAATATTAGTCATAACAGAATGGAAAATAAAATGATAAGACAAAGAAGCATCGATCGTAACTGTAAAAAGTAGATGATTAAAAAGTAGAAAAATAGAATATGAGACTTAAGATATAAAAAGGCCCATAAGCTATACGAGAAGGAAAATAAAATTATCAAAAACAAGAAAATATTAGTCATAAGTATAAAAATTATATTCAGAGATAAAATTTGGGAACATTATCTTTCTGATGACGAAATAAAATATCAATCAATCTTGAAACACGAGGACACTACGTTGTAAAAGATAGAAAATATAAATTAGTTTTCAGATAAAAAGGACGTTTTTGTAATAAAATAAATAGAATATTAGTCATAAGATATAAATGAAGAGTAAATTAGTTCTAAGAGAAAATGGAACCTTAATCAGAAGTAAAGGAGAAAAACATGTTATAAAAGAAAGAAAAATAAAAGTTTGTCGTTAGACAAAGTAAAAGTGAACATCAGTCATAAAACAAACAAGTTACTTATAAGAGAAAGAAAAATAGAAGTTTAGTCATTGGGAAAAGTAAATTGAAGCATCAGTCGTAATAAAAAGAAAATGACTATTAATTGTAAAAGAAAGAAAAATAGAAGTTTGTCTTTGGAGAAAGTAAAAGTTAACATCAGTCGTAATGCAAAGAAACTAAATATTAATTGTAAAAGAAAGAAAAATAGAAGTTTGTCTTTGGAGAAAGTAAAAGTTAACATCAGTCGTAATGCAAAAAGAAACTAAATATTAATTGTAAAAGAAAGAAAAATAGAAGTTTGTCTTTGGAGAAAGTAAAAGTTAACATCAGTCGTAATGCAAAGAAACTAAATATTAATTGTAAAAGAAAGAAAAATAGAAGTTTGTCTTTGGAGAAAGTAAAAGTTAACATCAGTCGTAATGCAAAGAAACTAAATATTAATTGTAAAAGAAAGAAAAATAGAAGTTTGTCGTTACAGAAAGTAAAAGTTAACATCAGTCGTAAACCAAACAAATTAGTTGTAAGAGAAAGAAAAATAGAAGTTTAGTCACTGGGAAAAGTAAATTGGAACATCAGTCGTAATACAAAGAAAAGGAATATTAACTATAATAAAAGAAAAATAGAAGTTTGTCGATGCAGAAAGTAAAAGTTAACATCAGTCGTAATACGAAGAATAAGAAAATAAGTTGCAAGAGAAAGACATAAAGAAATCTCAAGAAGCCGGACCAAACATGCTTATTGCAGAAGGAATTAACATCAAAATAGAATTAAAGAAAGAAGAAGGAAAAGCCGAGCAGTAGGACTGCAAAAAGAAATGAGTAACATTAGGGAGACTAAAAGAAAATTTCCTTTTTAATGAGTCTGTTCTGAATTGATCAGAAAAAAAAAACGCAAACGAAATAAAGAAGCAAAATTTAGTTAAATTTCAATCGTGATTAACCTTCGTTTGTTTTTCAACCATTCGATTTTACTTTCTATCGCCACGAAAATTTCAAAGAACACATTTTCTTATTTTACTGATTTGTTTGTTTTTCTGCTCTTGCGTTGAGAGCCGAACCGGTGAAAAGAAATATTTGTTCTTGTATCATTGTTTCTTATTGGCAGATCCTGAAAATGTCAGAGAAATTCGACTCTAAACAAGAAGAGATGATGATCCACAGAAAAGCATCGACCCTTTAATGGATCACAAAGGAAATTAATTGAACTCATCGCTGATAGAAAAGTTTCCAACGTCGGTAATTCAAACACGAAATTCAATGCAACATTGATTTTGAGTACAGTTGTTGTGAAGCTTGAAACGTTGTAGACATTTTTTTTCGGAGGTAATCAATAACACTTTATGGCTGTGAAGTGTAGCTATATCCTTGGAGAATACTACTCGAGTCGAACATAACATCTTTACTCTAAAACATAATGGATATTTCGTAACTCAAACTTAGTTGCTTAATTATATAATGTACCGTGGCAGAAATGTAGAATAATGTAAGCACGGGTTAAATTTGTACGAAGATTAACAGCAGTAAAACTGGAAAGAAAATATAAATTTATTGTTATTAACCTAACAACAATTACTGTGTCCTTAACAAAAATTACATCAAAAAAGGAAACATTAAATTCTCGTGGTACATCGATTGTTCGATGCGCTTCGGAGTGGTTAGATGATTAACGTTCCGTTCATGATATCTTGGTTACTAACTAGACATAATCGATTCGATAAAGAAAGTGACTTCGTGAGATTATCTTCCTGGGAAGACTATCATTGCATGTGACACTATTGGCAAAACATTTGGCCAAACCAAACCAAACCACGTGTTAATCCAAATCTTGCGAGTGATAGCCGTCGATGGTTGTACTAGAGAGAAGACCCCAAATGATAGAATATTACTGCAAGTTTCATACCGCTAATTCTGTTCAGTTAATTGTAATTATATAGCATGGTAGATAAAACCAGGTACTTTTAAGGGTTTATACACACACACACACATACATACATATATATATATATATATATATATATATATATATATATATATATATATATATATGTGTATTTTGCGCAGCAATTTTTCATTGATGCATATTTCATTAAATAATATAGACAAGTTTTGTCTATTTGTTATAGGCAAATTCCTTTCATGTTGTCTGATAACTTGTCTATATTATTTAATGAAACATGCATCAATATGCATATATATATATATATATATGTGTGTGTGTATGTATATATATACATATATATATATATATGTGTATATATATATAAGTATGTATATATATATATATATATATATAAATATATATATATATGTAATATATATAAGTATATATATATATATATATATGTATGTAATATATAAAAGTATGTAATATATATATATGTATGTAAATTATATAAGTATGTAATATATATATATATATATATGTAAATTATATAAGTATGTAATATATATATATGTATGTAATATATATATATATATGTATGCATTATATATATGTATGTAATATATATATGTATACAGATATTACTACTCAGTTCTTAATAATGACCGAGATGCCCACGAGAGAGATAGAGATATAGGGATTGGGAGGGGCGGATCACCATTGATCACGGTATAAGTAAAAAATCTGACGTACTCTTACAGTTATTTCCACTATTGGCTCATGCCTTCATTTTACAGAATGTAATCAGATGTTCTAGTCGCAAATTTACATACTAATATCCATTAGCTGCAAATATACTAATTTCAGTTATTACTTTTACTGTTCAAAGTTTAGCTTGTTTGATTTTTAGCCATGTTCACCTTATACAAAGCCCAAAGGTCACGCAAGGTAAAGGGTTACTGAAGGCGGGAAGTAGTTTATGATAGAATGTAGGAAATATAACTTCTTACCCTAGACTTGGAGAGGTTAAGATTTGAGCAATCGGAAAATGCTTAGAAAAGAAATGTAGAAACGAAGAAATACTAGCTGTACAAGTATTTTTTTTAATCGGTATCACCTCATGCAAGGCAGTACAGCATCTGGCAAGCAAGGGGTCACAGCGTGTGGATCAATTAGAAACAGAAACATTTGTAATGAAGAGAAAGGAAAGAGCAGTCAGTGTATTTGTAAAATAGGCACAGAGAGACAAATTTAGGACGGTGGACAAGTGACTGGAATCGAGCCCCGAAATCAAGCTCAATAATTAATAATACTTCCTCATCGAAGAGCTCCAATGTGATATGCATACAAATACAGACATCTATACGATATCTTCCCCTTTCTTTAAATCTACGAAAATTACATATTGTATTATTCATTATTTAAAAATATATATATATATATATATATATATATATATATATGAAATTCTTCGGCATTTGTTCTTAAAAACCTTACTGTCTTATGAGCGACTTTCAGGAAATCGGTTTTCAAATGCGACACCAATAAAAAAAGTATCGATTCGAGAAAACTGAGGATTATGTTTGGTTCAATAGAGTCAAAAAGACTTCGCAAATCGAAGTCTACTGTCTGTCCTATTGAGAAAATTCGAAAAAAAAAGCTGCAAGGATATCATTTTTCAATAACGGATGAGCATGCGTATAACTATCGATGGAAAGAAAACGTTTCCACTCAGTCAACTGAAGGCCATTGCTTCGCCGAGACAAGCATGATAGTCAAACCGACTTTATATACATTTTTATTATAGAACTTGCCTTACTCCAAATTTGCACGTGTTAAACTCTTTATTCAGACCGGGGATTTTATGTCAAGTATACAGCTTTTATATCACCGAGGGAATTTGCACGAAGAAACTAATAAAATCATACGTGTATTATTTTAATTTAAGTGTAATTTAAAGCCGCAGGTGTGACCACCGAGTAAGAATCGAATCCACATGTTTATTAGCATCGAGTGTGTGGTTATAAGAAACAATGCATACAATCTTCAGACCATGTGTCACTCTTTTCTTAGCGGACTCCCCCCTCTCTCTCTCTCTCTCTCTCTCTCTCTCTCTATATATATATATATATATATATATATATATATATATGTATATATAATGTCACTGGTGGATTAAGGATAAATGAGAATGGAAGAAACATGTTATTTCACGTTCTTTTTTTAGGGCCTTCTTTATGGTCATGGCCCCTATATTTCTTTATCTTCTTTTTTGGCTCCTTTATAATCTATTCCTTTGTATATTTTATTTATTTTGGGCTTATATATTTTATTTACACTATTTGTATTCGGACACTATACATGTTGTAAATAAAATATATAAACCAAAAATTAATACATGAATTATACAAACGAATAAAATATAAAGAAGGAAATGAAGAAGAAAAATATAAAGGTCATGATCAAAAATCTTATATTTGGACAACCAAGACTGTAGAACACTTTCATCCATAAGAGTGGGGAGAAGAGGATTCATACCTTTCTCAAGGGGCTATATATATATATATATATATACGCATGCAATGGATCCAGCTGGAATTCGAACTCGACTCTCCGATTCCTCAGTCCGAGGCGCAACCCATTATTCTACTGTGCCTTCTCATTAAGTGTTTATTAAACTTATATAAAGATTACCAGTGAATATTTATTTGAACCAAGCACGCTTATATTATCGGTTGGAAGTTTTCTACTGTTGTTACCAAAAGACACTTGTGTTTGGTAGAGTACAACATTGGCAGTCAGTTACGTGCCATGCGGGATACACGCTTAGGAGATCTTGTATTTTTCGATACGTGACTGACGATTTTTTCCCCGCAGCAGCTTGCCATTACTTTATACGGTAGGCCAGTTGCCATCTAAGATTATTGCCATTACTTTCTACGGTAAACCAGTTGCCATCTAAGATTATTGCCATTACTTTCTACGGTAAACCAGTTGCCATCTAAGATTATAGAACCCGTTCTGTCTTAATACTTACCCATAGCTGTAGGAGAAAGAAGAGGATTCATACCTTTCCCAAGGATATTAGAACGTAAGTGAATGTAATGGATTCGGCTGGAGTTTGAACTCGGCTCTCCTCAATCCGAGCTGCTATCCATTACTCCACGGTACACAGATAATAAATCAAGCCCATTTTTTTTATCTAGATATAAATTTAATAGCATTTCCTTCACACTCTGTAGCATACAAAGATTTTTCAGTTCTAATTGTTTTCCAGCTGATCCTTATGGTTTAATTAGTAACTTGCCTTAAAAGATAGATTTGTCCATATTTGGTAATGTACATACAGGTGCACACTTGCAAGACAACGAATAAATATCTGAATCTTTTTATAGATTCCAATGATATAGATCTTTGCTGAGTTTACGTTTATCCCCACCCACTACCGTTAGTATCTACTGTCTGTATTTTGCCCATAACCGGTGAAAGAAGATGGTCGAAATGAAGTAACATTTGGCTTTACAAATCAATATCAACGTTCATCACTATTTTTCCCCTATTTCGTTGATTAAAAAACTAGACGCCAAACGTCTTCTGAGAAGAAAAACACAGCGAATAACCTGAGACAGGACCCGTGTATATGATGGGATATGAGTCAGAGATTAAATCTGTGTTGTTGCTTGTTCATCTATCGAAAGATGTTGTGTAGGATTGCCTTTTATCACGATAATTACAATGTTTGGAGGTAGAAGAATAGGAAAACTATGGGAGGAAATAATAACAATTTATCGGCGTCTACGAATAGGGAAACTTCTTTTCTCTAACACTTGTCTTTCGATCAATTCAACTAAACAGCCTGGAACAAGGAGTTGCTTTGATAGCGAGCCAAATCAGAATACAATTTCGAAAATGACGCATCTATTTTCGACAAAATTCCGAGATTGAAAACAAGACGTGATAGTGACGTCCTTACACATAGATTATCTTTTAGGATATGGCAAATCTTATGAGTTCAATCGAAAGAAAAAAAATGACGTGGTGTTGAATATGGTGGAGAGTCGGTGGAGCAATGGATATTGATTCGGATTAATGAATCGGAGATCCGAGTTCGAATTTCAGTTGAATTTATTACATTTACATATGTGCTAATTCCCTTGGAAAAAGGTATGAAGCCACCATTCCCTCCCTCAGTTTTGGGTAAATAACAGGGAATACTGGGTTCTATAGCCTTGGTTTGCAAGCAGTCTACAAGAAGGAACTGTGCCGAGCTATATCGCACATACATACATGCATACACAAATACAAATCATATACAACGACAAGCATTCATTGGTTAATTAATCGCCACTAAGTTATTATAGACAAATTACAAATCGCAGTGATGCGACAATTTTGTAATCGCTCTATTTTCGTGTAGTCATTTTTTTTGCATTTTGGGGAGAAACGGATCACTGAAGTTTTCTTAAGTCTCCAGAAAAACTCGCTCGCTGATTGGTCAATGCCAACCAATCAGATCGACTGTACGTGAAGAGTAATTTTTTTTCCCGCGCAGCGATCTGGATCCTATAGTCACTTATATAAGCAAGAATTTTTCTTAGTAAATTAGTGAGAATTCAGCTGCCAAACGAATCCACGACAGTTGAAACCATGCGCCAACCTTCTCACTCACACCCACACCACACACCACACACCACTCACATGCTGAACATTTCTTATACACTCATAAAAACTTTTCTTACACAACAAAATCTTCTGAGAACAGTCATTATAAGAAACCCTCATAAACATTCTTCCAGCGAACTTTGAAATACTAAAAATAGTGTTAAAGAGAGACAACTGTTGTTTTATTCAACCTTTTCTTACTTAAATGCATGCTTCCCTTCACATCGTTGTTTGATACTGTACATCTTGTTAAATACATATTTTCTGTGTAACAATGTCTTTTGCTTATCCTTTTCCATGTCAGTCTTTTTTCCTAATCTAAAGTTAGATTAATCTGGTGAAGTCCTGGGTATGACGATAAACTACATCCACATCCTGGGTAAGACGATTAACTACGTACAACAGCAAGGCCTCTGATCACACGGTTTTGAGGAGCATGGAACCACCTCTTAATTGCTGGTGTTCACGGGGTGGTAGTACCTGTTCGGGGTCCCAGGTATGGGCAAATAGTTGACACCCAAACTTGTGTAAAAATAGGATTTAATACCAGAAATACTTTGTAATAAAAAAATTATTACAAGCAATAATTTTTGAATGAAGAATTATTATCAGCAATAATTAAAATTTGCAGTGAAACATATACTATTTCAGTGTGTAGATTTTGATCTAGTGCGAACAAAATATTACTAAGTGATTAATTTAAAAAAAAAATTTTACGAAAATAAAACCATCCAAGAATATAAATGTCCTAAAAGAAGTTGGATTGTACTCAAAAATATGAGTAATTGAAAAATGATTTAAATATATATGTATATATACACACCTTTTAATCCATTTAAAAATTTTTTGTTGGCATTAAATGACCCACTGACATTAATATGCCATGAAAAAAAAATAAAATAAAAAAAAGGAAAACTCTGAATTGAAACCACCTTCTACCTTGTAAGTCCTGCTTCTTTAGGCAAGGGCTAGAAGAAGATAACTTTAAATATAAATTCACTTCGCATGTCGTCTTAACAAAAAGAAACTGGCCCCACCCACTTTGAAATGTGACAGAAATAAGGAACTCCTCGGGATTCATACAATGTTTCGAACAAACACAAGACTGAAACAGCGCTGCACTTCAGGCGAGACGTTGAACTACACGAATTTAAGTTTTTAGTTTTTCTCTTTTATAAATATTAAAAATCGGTTCATTTTTTTTTTTTTTTTTTGAAACTGGAGCTTTTGTTTTAACCTTCATGTGCAGGATAGATTTTCATTAGATGCAGTTAATATTTTGATACGATTCTGAAAATTCGCAAAGGGTAAAATTTCGAAAACGGATTAAGTCGTGAGCTCATATAACACTATATTGTTCAGGTGTAATTACATCGTTAATACAAAGAGATATAAGCGCTAAAACTGTGGCCAAATCGGCCTAAAATGGTACATGACCACTGATAAAGGGTGTGGTGTGCATAAACCTTGATTATAGTACGTTAAAGCTTTCAGACAATAATACCCATCTACTTTCTGGGGAAATGTAAATGGATTGAGGTCATTCCCGAAAATATCTCATTAATCCCCTTCAGATTGAATGACACCGATTAATCAATTGGGTTTTGATAGAAGGCATATAAATCTCGGATTAATATTTTTCTTTTTGGAAGTAAAATTCTAGATTGCCCCTTCAGGAGTTTCTCCCTTAAAGTTACAAC
>CAHIKZ030005514.1:1202500-1220000 GCA_903632075.3 Acanthosepion pharaonis | reverse complement strand
GGTGTCAGATGTCAATTGACATTACACTTGAATATTTGAAGATTATAGTCATTGGAGAAGCAAGTAAGGGGAAGGGAATTCTACAGACGGGAAGTGCGAGAGAACAAGCTGTTTGAGAAGAAGATACGGTTACATTTAACCGTTTTTACAGTGAAAGGTGTGAGACCGAAATGCCAGCCTGTTAGCACATGAAGTCCGGGAACTAGCGACAGTAGCTCGTCAGAAGAGTTCCCGTGAAAATATTTGTAGAAGAGACAGAGGGAGGCTACAACATGTCTGTGGGATAGCGATTGTAAGCTAGATGCCAGACAAGGACCTATCATCTTGCATATTCGTATCTGGATTTTGTCAAGGACCTCGAGGCGTACAGCGGGAGCACCAAACCATATGACAGCAATATTCCAGACAAGGACGATGGTTATTTACACTACGATGCAAATGATTTATCATCCGCCACAGCATGATATATTTTAAGAGAGTCTCGGTTGAATTGAACCAATATAAAATATGCGATGAACGTGATTTCTTCTGTCGTACAAATCAAACTGCACATCAGTAATATTTATTTTATAATCGTCATCATCATCATGATAGTTCCATGACTGGGTGTGGTTTTATGATCCCAAAATGCGATCTGAAGGTCGGGAACACTAGAATCAAGCAGATGCGGAAGGTTAAATATCTGGAAAGCGTCTTGACAGAGGACAGTACGTGCGACACTAAGATCCGTAGAAGTATTGGGATAGATAAGGACTTACGCAAGTGGATGACAGAACGTGGTCTGTGTAAGGAAGCAGAGGAAATGAACTTGTTGAGAGCTGCATGGATAGAGGGAGGTGGAGAGCTATGTTTGCCTACGTCCTGAATGGACATGACACATAAAAAGAAGAAAGAAAGTGCAGGTTAGAACCTGATCAACTCATCAACATGCCTCGCTAGTTACTATTCATGCGTAGCGTGTCTTGGACATGTTTTTCCCCATTTCTCTCCAGGTCAGCCTACAGCCGATGGCTTCAGACATGAAGGTCATGGGCAGGTGACCGTTATCTCCAACAGGGGAACACTCCGCTCAAACTGTTAACTTCTCTCTAGTAAGCCTTTCACCCAGCGATGCTCTGTCATCAAAACCTCTAAATATGCTACCAGTAGTTCAATGTAATCGAAATTCGATCTAGTGACTAACTGCTGCATGAACTCTTAATTGTTGAAAACTGCAGGACCGCTACAAATGGAGTTGTCCCCATAGTTCGATTTCAGAGGCGAATAACTAAGTTTTTTTTGGGTTTTGGTGGGGGGGTGTTTTTTTTTTTTTTTTTTTTTTTTTTTTGTTTTTTTTTTTTTTTTTTTTTTTGGTTTTTTTTTTTGGTTTTTGCCGCCGGTATGAACGAATCTCTGTTTAAGATGAAAAAAAAATATTTAGCCCACGTTTGTACTGAAACAAATTATAAAATACTTATTTTTAAAAATATTTTAATGCCTTTTTCCTTCAGGACGCATGTGATCATGGTCCTCCGTAACATCCCTTTCTTTTTTGTATATATGAATTGCCACAACTTTTGGGAAGACTGCGGTATTTTTCCAGTTTCCTTTTCCCAGATTTTGAGTTCAGAATTGCCTTTGCCCTACCCTGGCACATCTAAGGCTAGAGATGAGAGTCTACCCTGCTATATAACCCATGATTAGGAGAAGGAAATAGAAGAAATGTAGTTATATCTTTCCTAATGTCATTTATGAGAAAGTGTTCGTAATGCACTAAGCAGGAATTTGAATTCGGCTCATCTATTTCCCTTACCCCGCCAAACAGATGATAAGAACATTATCCCCAATTTAAAGACAAGTAACTTATATAAACACTCCTTAGGCTATCACAAGTCTTCCGATTTCAAATACTAATTTGTAGACAGATTTCATAATCGAGCAAATGGGTAGAAAATTAATCAAGATATGAAAAAGACCTTTCCACTTTTCATTAATGACCCACATCACCAGTTGAAAAGACTGTGAGTGCAGCATATTAAATGTAAAGGCAACCATTCATTGGCTGATTATTCCGCTAACTACGCCTGATCAGCCAATCATTGACGTTCTTTTTACTAATACCAAAAGTCTATCATCGTGTACCACGATGGATACACATACAAACCAATAATTAGCTCCAACATTCACCAGACGTAAAATTTAATTCGTTATAATTGCAATCGACCTACCCTCCACAATCATCCAATTTTTCAGATCATTTGTAATAGATGTCATTCATTAAATGCGAATGTCGATAGTCGTACAGCGCCGTTATTAAATATGCCAATCAGTAATCCGAGACCTAATTGATCGGCCCATTTTGTGATGGCCATCATCAACGTCACCGACTTTACGTTGTGCTCGTGTTGATAGTCGACATTTGAGCTGGTCATTTGTTTAGCCAATCAATAAACCGGCAGTGATTGCACAAAATTTAAAACAGGGTTCAGGTCCGAAAAAAAGGACATCATTGCAGTATATGAAAGCTAATCTGAGTTCATTCAAACTTATCACCGGAAAATTGACAGCGAACTGACACTTTGGGGACTTTTGACCAATTTAGGTCAAAGGTTATATATCCGCCAAACTTCTCAATCCAGATAAATGACCAGTATTTTCATTGTGTGAGAGCCAATCAATGCAGACTGGTGAAATTTCGCAATAGTTAAGAAATAGCAGTAATTATTGGCAGAGGAAAGGTTCCATGAGAATGGGACAAAATTTCTATTTTTTTTTTTATAAATCTATTGGATACCACTGACATTTTACTAATACAAAATTAATTGGTTTATTTGTACAGAATTACGAAGTTTTTTTTTCCTATAGCGTCACGAATTCACAAACAAGTATAACTTACTAATTATCGAAATCATTACATGAGTTAACAGTCTGCAGAACAGGCTTGTTAACCGACATTTACTAAACTTAGTCGAGTTAAACAGAGATTGCGAAAAGCCACGAAGGTAGAACGAATTCACTGAGAATTGCTTGCGAGATGAGCGGCTAGGATTGATGAATCGGAGAATCGAAATCCAGTCGAGTTAGTTACAATCACTTAGTTGCAAATAACCTTTTCCCCCACCAGTTATGTGTCAATAATAGAAGAGGATCTAGAATAAGAGTAACTCTAAACCCCCAACTATGGGTTAAATAGCCTGGATTTGTTCTAGTGAGATTACATCTCTGGTACGTTTTTCTTTATATATAAATAAGGACGAAAGGAAATATAAAGAGCGAATGAACTCCTCAGAATCAACTATAAGTTTAAATAGCCTCACCAACCCCAAATTGTCCAAGAGTGTTGAGTACAGCTACACCCCTGAAGATAGGTCAATCAGGGAAGGGTTCCTCCAAAGTGAGAACAATATGGATTTGGCTTTTTTCTAATGAGCTTTAATTTCTGGGCCATTTTTGACAGTCAGTTTTTAGTTGCTGAATATTAAATAAAAAAAAATAATATTCTCTCCGCCATTTTCTAACTGTGAACTCTATCTCACCAGAAGAATATGTTCTACATAGGAAAGTGGGAATTTCTCATCGTGTTGTAGAGGGGATTACACATTGTGTTGTGGGGGTGGATTTCCCATTGTTTTGTGGGGGTGATTGCCCATTTTATTGTAGGGGAGATTTCGCATTGTGTTGTAAGTGGGGATTGCCCATTGCGTTGTAAGGCATTGTTTTGCTGAACAAACATATTTGTATGCACGTTTTGGTTATGGAATTAGAACAGGTAGGGTTATTGATTCTATCTTGTGTCTGATTAAACCTTAGCCGACCAGATTTTTAAAATTCGAAATATATAACCTTATATATATATATATATATATATATATATATATATATATATATATATATATACATACATTTTTTTTAGAAAAATGTAGTCTTATATGCCTTTAGATGCGATAGATTTACGAATTTATTGCGAACTCTTTGAGTGCAGACGTTTTTCTTAACTGAAAGATCTCAGTTAACCCAAGCGAAACGGTTGTAAATTGATTTAAAGTAGGATTATTTACCAAGCTCATATTTAGATGGCCTATATATGCGGCCTTCTGCGCTGTGCAAACTAACACCAGTAAATCAACACCTCTGTGTCATAAGCCTATCTAACGCAAGCTTCTTCTTTTTAAGCTGATCTCATGTAAGCTTATTTTCTTTAATCCTATCATATATAAAGTTAGGAATGTTTCGCTTCTCTATTTTATTTACATATGTTCCGTACTTTTCCCTGCGGCTGTCTTTATATCTGACTAAACCTTGGTTAAATCCATCTCCTGTTACGATCACAGGTGTCGTAATGGTGAGTTTTATGCGCTAGTTGAAAAATCGAAATTTGAAACAATAAACCTGCCTCGTAATTACTCAGGATAAATCGTATATCCATTCTTTCCGTCCAAGAAACCACCTGATTCCTTTATTTAAATCAGTAGATTCATCTTTTTTTTTATATGCCGTGTTATTTCAGGACGTTGGCGATCATGTCTCCCCAAAATTCCCTGTCCTTTGTAGCTCTTAATAACTTTTGTGTTTTTACCAAACCCTGCTCCTCTATTCATTGACTCAAGGTTTTGCATTGCTTTCCTCTGGTTCTCTTAACTTCAATATGTCCTCTGAGTGTCAAGTATTCCGAGTTCACTTTCCTTATTATCTATGTAAGGTAGCAGCGAGACGACGTGTATCTGCCTAGGATATTTATTATGTAAAAATACATAATTGTGGCACAAGGCCGAAATGGGAGGGGGTGTAGGCTGGTCTTCACTAACTATCTTATACCTAGCTAATCTGATTCACGACCCATTCATACGTTACAATTAACCCATTCACCACAAGAACATGTCCATCACCACTCAATCCTTCATGCACCATAATACCAGATTCTCACAAGGGGACCTACCAAAACGCGCCCCAAACCATAAAAATTGGATGATGAAAAATATTCTATACATAAAAATCTAATAATGATACAATGAGAGGGGAGGAGATGAACCCCGAAAATAACTAAAATATACACAAATACAAAATAAACATAACGTATGTTAGTAGGGACCGTCCAACCCTCAAAACAGAGAGGCCGCTGTATTCTGCCCAGAGGACAAAATCAAGAAGCGCTCTCGCTAAGGGAGTGGGAAAGGATAAAATATTATGCCGGAATGGGTAATATAAAACTGACCCAGTCAAGATAAAAAAGAGGACCAAAACAAACTGGGGAGGTTGGGAATCTCGACTTGGACCATAACCAAAGAGCAGCCGGGATACAGGCCAGGAACAACACTTACTCACATTAACTAGGTACACTGAAGCTTGTCTAACCTAACCAAGGGAGGGTTCCAGGAAGCCACCCCGATGTGCTATAGGTTGACTTAAAAAAGAAAATCAAGGCTAGCCCCGGTCACACGAACCAGGCTTGCTACTTTTACCCACCTTTCGCTGAAGACTGTCGAATGCAATCGTTTTCTATCAGATCTAATCTTCATCTTGAGCTGATGCTCAAAGAATTGATTAGATGCTGATAAGAAAGACGGTTGCCCCGCAAGACTTCCTCCATTCGCGTCGTCCAAATCACCATTCGAGCCGTGGCCATCAGCATCAGAAACACCATTCGTTTCTCCCCGGAATACGGGGGCGACACATTGTCACACGCGTATGCGCGATCCATGGACACTAGCTGTTAGGGAGCGAGACGAGCCGTCAGCTCGCCGACATGGTCCCATAAGGGGCGGACCAGGGGCAATGGTAGAAGGCGTGCGCAGCCGTTTCTTCTAAACCAAGACCACACCGTTCACAGTCTGGCAAATCCGCCAAACCCCATATGAAAGCCTTGTCATTGAGAGGCAGCCGATTCCGAGCCAATCGCCAGGTAAGCGAAAACTCAGGGTTACTGAGGTAATCCGCCGCTGGCGCCCAAGACCAATAGGAGCGATACTCCTCCTCCGACAAGCCGAGCGTATCACGTAGTTTATCCTTCGCGCGACCCTCCACTAAACCACGATAGAAGACCTTCCCTAGGCCGTGAAAGGTCACTGGACCGGGGAATGGCCCTCAAGGCCAACCGACACTCGTGGATGAAATCCGACTCATCCCGGAGCCTACAACGGCGCTCGGCCCTCGAGATGGGGGACTGATAGTAAGGCTAGGGAAGGCGTCCCTAACAATCCCCTCCAGAATCGGATCTCCCCTAGTCAATGCGCGGCGTAGGAAAGCCAACCTAGAGGCACGGATGTGACTCATAAGGTGCAACATTCCCAGCCCCCATGACACGGACGTTTGGTGCAGACTCGTCTGTCGACCCTGTTCACGCGTCCCCTCCATAAAATGGAGGATAGCGATCGCTCGAGCACCTTCCTGCGGTCTTTACAGAGAGGAAGTACGGACAACCGATAAAGAATCAGGGGAAAATGTATGTAACACACACCTCCGCCCTGCCCTTCACGGACAACCGCCGTCGATTCCAAGTCTGACCGGCAGAATCGACCTTTGCGTACTTCAGACCAATTCTTCTCCAGCTGGAGGTCGGGCCCAAACCACACTCCAAGAATGCGGACAGGACCGTCCGTCCAACCGAAGCGGCCCGGAAGATCGACCCCTTCCAGGCACCTAACCGCAAGCCGGACGACTTGTCGCGGTTTATCTTGGCCCCTGTCACCTTCTCGTACCGATCAAGCGCCTTCTGTACCGCCTCAATGTCGCTGCGGGACGACACGAAAGCAGATACGTCATCGGCGTACGCGGAAACCCTGGCTCGAGACCCTCCAGGCACGGCAATTCCACGTAGGGCCGGACTGCCGGTCTCGTCCTTCAGCCGGCGAAGGAGAGGCTCCAACGCCAAAGCATAAAGGAGAGGCGACAGCGGACAACCCTGACGAACCGACCTAGACAGCACGAACGCGTCCGACAACCTTCCGTTCACCTGTACCACAGCACTGGGGGAGCGATACAGGAGGCTAATCCAGCGGCAGAAGTTGGCTTCGAATCCAGCGGCCTGCAGGACAGTAGCAAGGTAGCGATGGTCAACCCTATCAAATGCCTTGGACTGATCCAAATTGATCAGCGCGGCTTCTTCGTCGTCTTTTACACCCTCTATGATCGTGCGGATCAGATGCAGGTTGCTCTGAATTGTTCGGCCCCTCACAGAACAAGTCTGCTCAGGTCCCAACAGAGACTCGGCAACTGACTGCAAACGCTCCTGCAGGATCTTGGCCATAATCTTTAACTCTGTGTTTAGCAGAGTTATGGGCCTATAATCATCTAGGTTCCCCACCACCTTTGCCCTTTTTCAACAGAGTGATCACGCCCCTGGTAATCCGATTGGGGATGGACCCCGACCGAAACCAGTTGTTGAACACTGCTGTCAAAATCGGAACAAAGATGTGCGACAGCCTCAACTACAATTCATAGGGCAAACCATCCAGACCGGGCGACTTGCCTCTGCCGACCTTCTTCAAAACCACGTAGACTTCGCCCTCCGTAATCTCTCCCTCGCAGCTAGCCGCTTCAGTCGGCGAAAGCCGAGGAAAGTCAGCCAAATAGCTGCGAAACTCCTCCTCACGGAGACCAGGCTCCTTGGTAAACCGGTTCCCGAAATGGCGCCGAAACGCCTCGCACATGTCGTCAGTGGCCCGAAGAGTGTGCCCCTCCGGGGATTTGACTTCACGAATGAAACGATCGCCACCTCGACGGACCTCTTCCCTGCGCAGATCTGCGCCCAAGTTCACAGCTTCGGAAGACATCTTACTTAACTTATGTCTAATTACCTGGCCCATGTACCGCTCGCTATTCAAACGATCCAGGGCCGCCCTAGCTGAGGCTATCTCTAGGGGATCCCCCCAGCCACCGCCCGGTGTAACTAGCTTTAAAGTCTTCACCTTTTCAGCTCTCTCTAGAGCGAGCCGTTTGCTGAAATCAGTGGTGAAAGACCTAATCCTAGACTTAAGGCGTTCCCACCACTTATTCCCGATAACCGCCCCCACTAATTCCCGCTGCACTAATCTAGTTAGCTGCTCCCGGAAGTCCTGCCTGTCCAGTAAAAGACAGATTGAACTTCCAGTAGCCAGCCATTCTAGGCCTATGATCTAACGCTACACGGGCACAAACGAGTTTGTGGTCCGTGTAGCCTACCCAGTGGAACGTAGGGCAATCTAGCAGATCTATGTCGGCTCTTCTAACTAACATTCTGTCAAGGTAGCTAACCACCTTGTCAGAAGGCCAACTAAGAGCCCACGTCCACATGTTCCCCCGGGATGATCGACCCGGTATCTATCGACGAGACCATAATCGTCGATCAGATCAACCAGGCTACGATCGTCCCTTCTCCCACTAGCACCCCGCCCCTGTCTAAGTCGGGGTCCAGAACGGCATTCCAGTCCCCATTAAAACTAGGCGCGTTGAATCAACCAGGAACGGCCCCAACCGCCGAAAAACGAGACCCGCTCCTCCTGGTCATTGGGCGCATAAACCGCAACGACTCGGAACGAACCACTTTTCACGGCAATATCGGCTACGATCAACCGGCCCTCGGCATCGGTATGCACAAGGTCCACCTTCGCATCAAGAGTCCGTCTGACAAGCAAAGAAACTCCTCTGGCAAACCGGTCCCCATATGCTGAATAGACAACAAAGTCATCCTCCAGCACACACGCATCGGCACTGCAAACAAAGTGGGTCTCTTCGATCGCGGCGACATCCACATCCAGGGACAGAATGTCCCGGAGCAGGCGGGCAGCCTTACCCCGATCCCTTAAGCCCCTCACATTCAGAGTCGCTAACTTGGTTTCCATTTTTAGGCCTGCAAAAAAGAAGAATAAGCGCAAAAACCTATTCACATACAGGGCGGAAATCTGAGGTGAAAGGACCCCGACGGATTGTCCCAGGCTTCCCGTGCCCAACTCTGTCGTCATCCGACCATCCGGGACAATTCCGCCAACGTCCGTTGGGTATGTAAGTTTTAAAGCTCTATATAACGAGGGATGGAGACGAATGGGGACCCTCGCCGAACAAAAACAATGTAAGCAATCAAGTCATCAGACCAGGTTCAACTACTCTTATACCAGGAAATGCCTCTCGGGCTTCGAAGAGGTGAGTCCACACTTTTTTGCTTTCCCGTGTCCCTAATGAGGGCTATAACCCCAGGAGCTTTCAGGGAAGTTTCTTGGGTCTTCTACAGACTTGCCGTCGACCGAGGTCAACAAGTAAAAAGGGCCCCAATAGGGATTTTTTTGCGGGAGGAGAGACGTTTTGTCCATTCCCCCTTATCAACCTTGCAAATATCCTCCACTTTGCTAAAGAGTCTTTTTTTCTTTTCCCCTTATCCGGGGGTGGTGGGGTGGGAGCAGATGAAGAAGGAAGGTTGGGAAGTTTGGGAAGTTTGGGGAGTTGATACATTAGGAGCTGAGGGAGTCGGAGTTTGAGGAGGTGTGGGCGTGCTGGGTGGGAGTGGAACACGAGAAAGGGAAGGGGGGCGACTCCTCTCAGCAGTGGTGTCTTTTACTTCTTTTGCTGGAGAAGCAGGGGCAGAGTTAATTTTTTTCTCACTGCTTGGTTCCGAGAGTGTTTCTGCTTGGGCGGTTCCTCCTCTTCGTCCTCTTCCTCCCGGCTCCTTTTTAAGGAAGAGGCCCGGGCTGGAGGTCTTTCCTCCACTTCCATGCTGTCGTCTTTCACAGGACTTTTTGGAGTCTGTTGGATCTGTTGCTGTTGCTGCTGCTGCTGCGCTGAATTCTTCTTGGACGGTTGTTGCTGCTGCTTTTTGCTGTTTCTGTGGGACCTCCTTTTTGCGGAGACGCGGACCCGTTTTTTGTTTACGTCCCTTGTTAACTACTTCCTTCCATTCTCCTGGGGTCTTGCTGGGTTCAGTGGGCGTTGTTAATGTCACTTGCGAGGGTTGCGGGGTCACCTTCTTGCCGGGACACGCCTTAGCCATGTGTCCCAGCACCCCACATACCAGCAGTAAGGCTTACGCCCCTCCACCACCAACAGCATGCGTCTGTCGCGACACAGGATGACATTAGGAACCTCTTTGAAATTTTTTGGTTCAGGGTTATTTCTACAATTACGTCTCCTGTCGCGATTCCCGTCTTACTCGTAACTGCTGACACTTTCTCCACACTTCCATATTGGGCGAAAAATGCCCTATCTGGTCGTCAGAGACGTGTACGGGCACCCCATGCACCGTGACGTTTGTTCTCCTGGTGCCCATATATTCTGTTTGTAATCTAAGAGTTTTTGATGTCAGCACACAGCCGGCCAGTTTTTGGGCTTCTTCTTCTGAGGACATTAGTAAATCCCACATTGCCCTTGACCTTCTTGCCAGGATTTTCGGAACAATGTTGAGATTCTTAATGGTTTCTTCCATCGTTTCCCTACTGACACCGATTAAGTTCCGATTCTTAATATCGGCTGTCAGCAGGGATATAGTTCTCACATCTATTGCGTTTAATGCTTCTTCTGTAGTGAGGATTTCATTTTTTTTGATGAATTCCTCGTTTTTAATTCTCAATTCTGCATAATAGTTCGCATCTTTTTTCGGCCTATTTTCGTTCCAGGCCGTTTTTTCCTTTGTCACCGGTGGTTGCGTGTCCGGTGTATTGTTTGGTTTTGACTCCGCCATAACAGTAAACTATTATGACGGAGGAACCGATTCGTTTTGTTTTTTTTTTCTTCTTTTTAGGAAGAATCCACAATCACGTAATAATTTTTCCCAAAAAAGTATTCAAAAACGAAATCAACTAAAGAAAACCAGACCGAGATCCGGTGCCAATAATAAAAAAACAAACAAACAGAAACAAAATTAATGAATAAAGAAAAGAGGGAGGGTCTTGGCAAAAAAACCAAATGTAAAAATATACAAACACAAAATATAGAAACTGAAAAAAATATACAAACACAAAATATACAAACTGAAAAAAAATATAAAACACAAAAACCAAGCTGAAAAATGTAAGAAAGGGTTTAAACAAAAGAGTTAGAAAAAATACTCCAATCTTCAAAGACTTATCTCAACAACTGATGCTGGACAAAAACGACGTGTATCTGCCTAGATACTCGTTGCCGTAAATGTCTTGTTTAAGTAGCCCACTCTCGCCTCTCGTGTAAGCGGGCGAGTCTACTTCTATGGGGGTGTGACGCCAAGACCATTCCGGTCTTATAACTGGGCGTCTTAGGTTCGATTCCACCTCTACACGCCCCCTCCCTTCCGGGGCCACAAGATACTCGCGTTGTGGTCCAATGTTTTGAAGCTCTGGAGTAGTCGTGCGACGTGCCCCACGTCTGTGGGGATAGGTTCCTGGGTGGTCGCGTCACCCTTCTGCTACGACGCACCGGTTGGTCTTCCTCAACCTCCATCATTCCAGGGGATGCTGTGTCATCTACCTCCATCGGTTCTGGTAGAGTGTCGGATGTTTCGGGCTGGTTTTGATCCATATCAGTGGTGGACCATTCTCCCGGTATTTCGGGCCCTGTTGGGTTGTCTATGGTATCCAACATTCCTAGGGGTACCTCAGGTATCGAGTGGCAAGGAGTATCTACTACTGGGTTTATTTTTCGGAGGAATCTGCGATTGCGACGGGTTACCCGGTTACTCCCATCCATGCGTACATTATACTGCCGGTTACCCAGTGTTTCCACCACCATTCCTGTCTTTGCCCATCGGCGCGGGTATGGACCAACTTGGTTCTGTATCTGCACCGTTTCCCCGATTTTCAGTTCCTGAAGTGGGTGACTTTTTAGATTGTATCCTCTTTCGTTCCTTAAGTGTCTTTTTGCCATCGCTGTTTCCCTATAATGACTGATTTCTCTCCAGCGTTTGTGGATTCGATATCGGTCCTGGAGCGCTGGGAGATGGTCCTTTATCACACGACCGTAGAGCATCATCGCTGGAGACATATGTAGGTCTCGTACCGGGGTGTTGCGATGAGTCAGTAGGGACCTAGCTGCCTGGTCATGGCATAGGCGACCGCAACTGTCCGTGCTATCAACAAGTATCCTTTTAGCCGTTTTAACTGCCAGTTCTGCTCTCCCGTTGCTTTGAGGGTAATATGCCGATGATGTTCGTTTCCTTATGCCCCAATTATCTAGGAACCGGTTAAATTCACTGGAGTCAAACGGTGGTCCGCCATCGGTTGAAAGTTCCTCCGGTACGCCATACGTGCAGAACCAGTTTCGTAGGGCGTCACATGTAACCTTGGCATTCCCGGACGACATCAGAGTGACTTCTACCCATCCGGTGTATCTATCTGCATATACTAGATAGTTCTTCCCTCGTAAATCGAAGAAGTCCGTCACAGTCTTCTGAAATGGTAACTCGGGGTTCGAGGGCGGCATCAGGGGTTCCTTGGGTTGTGATGGAGCTATTACGTTGCATACTTTGCACTGGGCCCGGGTTTGACGAATGCTCGCGTCCAGTCCTGGCCAAAACAGCCGCTGTCTAGCGTTTGCCAACATTCCATTGACGCCCTGATGCGCTGAATGGAGCGATTCCAGTACCTCCGCACGTAGCTTTCTGGGTATGAGGATTTTATTTTCCATTATCGTCACCCCTTCCAAGCAATATAACTCCTCTTTCATATGCCAAAACCGGCGAATTGTCTCCGGCAGTTCATGCCGAGAATTAGGGAAGCCATTTTGTATGAATTCGGCGAGGGAACGGCATTCCTCGTCAGTAGCAGCTGCAGCCACAATCCTGTCCCATGTTATTGCTCTTAATTTAGGGTCCTGCTCACAGGTGGAGTTAAATGACGCTCTTATGGCGCTATCCATAGTTTGTGCGATGTCCTTTTCGTTTGCTTCCTCCTGGCTTAACGCCACTGGGCATCTCGATGTACAGTCTGGTGCCGCATTGAGTTTGCCAGGGAGATGCTTTATTCGAAATTTGTACATCAAGGACCGTTCTTTGAAGTTAAACAGTCTTGGGTTCTTTATGTCCTCCAGAGCTTTGTCCGAGAAGATCTTCACCAGGGGCTTATGGTCCACGGTGACTAACAGCTCTGGGCACCCCAAAACGAACATCCGGCATGCTTCCAGTCCGTAGACTAATGCCAATGCTTCTCCTTCCACTGGTGCATATCGGGACTCTGCGTCATTAGTGAATCGGGAGCCGGCCAGGATTAACTTCCAGTGGTCCTCACCACACTTCGGTCCAGCTTCGGTGGCACAGTTGCAGTGCTTCTGGAAAAGAAAATATCCTAAGCCTGTTTTTTGCTGAAGTCCGTCGACAAACAAGTTGGCCTATTCACTTCGAAGGTTCTTACACCGTTCTCGATTTCTTCTGTGATCCTTCTTTTCGACTCTTCGAAGATTCGATCGAGTGTGCTGTCCCAGTAGAACTTCCGATTTTTTGTCTTTAGCAGCTCCCGGAACAGGGCCATTACCTCGGCCTGAGAAAAAGCGTAGGCTACCTGGTTTACCATTCAAACCAGGATCTTATGTCAGTTATATTTTTTTGGTGTCGGGAAATTCCGTATTGTTTCAGTCATTTTTCTGGTGGGTTTTATCCGTCTTCTGTTATCAAGAACCCGGCAAATTCCACCTCTTTTTTCGCGAAGTGAAATTTCTGGGGTTGAATACGATACCATTTTTTGCTGCAGTTATTTATGTACTCTATAGTATGCCAAAATGATGATTCAATAGAGTTGTCCCATAGTATCGTATCGTCAATACATCTTGTTTTCCTGGTCATATCTACAGTAATATTGTCGAACCTGCGTGTATATGCGTCTCCTGACGCTTGGAATCCTTGTGGTGCCCGAAGATAACGGTATCTACCCCATTCCGTGATGAAGGTAGTTGCATCTCTTGCCGATGGAGAGAGGGTTAGGCTATGATAGCCATTCCATGCATCCAAAACGGTTTTTCTAGTTTTCGCAGGCACCAGCGATGCCTGATTGAAAGGAGACGGTGTATGATGGGTCTCTCGTAGGGTAGCGGTGTTGAGCTTCTGTAGGTCCACCGTACGCCTCGGTGACCGTCCTTTTCGGTGCAACCACCATTCTAGAGCACCATGTTGTAGGTGTACCCACTGGTACAGGTTCTATGATGCCCAATGCCACGTCTCGGTCGAGATCCTCCTTGACTCTTTTCTTCCAATGGTGTGGGACCGGGATTGGGGTGTGGACAGCTGAGGGTTTGGCCCCCGGGATGAACGTGATGTCCATGGGTTTTCCTTCCATCGCCTGCAGCCGTTGATGTGGGCATACATTGAATGCACTGGACTCAAAATGCTCCTTCATCCATCGTTCCAATCAGGGTCTGTTTTTTTCTTCCATAGGAGCGAAAGGGATACTGTCCGGCTTAGGTGGGACATTAGTTCTTTGTGGGCACCCACATGGTGCCTTTCCGCCGTCGCTAGTTGCCACGTTCTGCTGGGAAGTTGGGT
Organism: Acanthosepion pharaonis; assembly: GCA_903632075.3. Classification (NCBI taxonomy): domain Eukaryota; kingdom Metazoa; phylum Mollusca; class Cephalopoda; order Sepiida; family Sepiidae; genus Acanthosepion; species Acanthosepion pharaonis. The sequence continues at coordinate 1,205,617 of CAHIKZ030005514.1, read as the reverse complement.
CTGGAAAGTTATCTGGCACCAGACCAAGGTCTTTAGGGCCGACTCGGACAGGCAGAAATCTGATGTATTTTTGATACATATATAATCTGACGTGTTTTCCCGCGATCCTACTCTGACTTTAGCGAATATCACGCCTTTTATGTTTAGTAGGTTATCCGTGATTCCCCGAATTCGGTGACTAGTCGGTACTAGACATTTGTCTGGACACTTCAGAATTTTTGGATTTCTGGTCCGCTAGAGCATGTCTGTGCCCCAGTGTCTGCGATCGCCTCGATCCGGTGAGTATGGAGGCCAGCTTGTCCTATGGATATGTGCCCGAATTCCGCATGGGCCTCTGGAATCAGAGTTATCTCTACCATCAGGGTTGGTGCTGGATCAGGAGTACCTCTTCGGAACTTACTTTTGTTCCAAATCAGGTGCGGCACGGCCTTTGGTTTTGTCAGGTTGATTTCACCTCTCCTTTTCACTTGTCCATCTTGGACGATCATCCGGTTACGACCCTTCTTGTGTCTTTGGGTGGTGAGAGTTCTGGATTCTGCTCCGACCACACCCGCTGTAGATTTGTTGCTGGACCCCTGCTTCGGTTTCCTGCAAACCCCTTTTAAATGTCCGGTTAAGCCGCAATTGTGACAAGTCATCTTTGCTGCTGGGCAACCCTTCGTTCATTCGAGCCGTCAGGGTGTGAGCTCTTCCCACACCATTTACAGGGTTCAGTGTCTCTCAGGGTTGATACGGTCTGGTTCTCCCGAGGCCGCTGCCTGCGGCCCGATCTCTGTGTGCTCGTTGTAGTAGGGTATACATTACTATGGAGATGGGGTGTAGACTTGTCCGTGGTCTCTAGGCTGACAAGCCTGTTGAATTTTTTTCTTCCAGTGTCGTAAAGTGTCGCAGCCTCAGACAACACCTTGCTTTGATGCTCCAGGTTTGCCAGCCCAGCCACCATTTGTCCTGCTACCATATCGTTGGAGTAGCTGACTTTCCGACCGCATCCTATCCCGTTCGGACAAGTCACTGAAAAGTCGCAGAATTTTGCGACTGATCGAAGTCGTGCCACGAAGTCCGTAATCGATTCCCCCTCTTTCTGCCTTACGGAGTGGAATTCTTGCCGGTACACTTCTTTGTGTAGGCTTCTGACGGCTACGAGCTTTATGTGTCGTAACAGCTCTTCCTCCGTGACGGAGTTTAGTACTTCTGCTCCTACCATATCGAACAACAGCCTGTTCACTTCTGGGGCACAGGCCGTTCTCAGCTCGTTTCTTAACGCTGTTGGCTCCGTCAACCCACACATCTCCTTGTATCTATTCCAGGAATCAATGAATATCGCCCAGTCACCATCACTTGAGTCCGGTTCTATATTAGGTCTGTCGGGTCTCCTTGAAAGTGACTTTCTCGGCTGTCCTCCGTCTCTTCGCAGGGCGATGATCTCTTGCTGTAGCTCGATGAGCTGTCGAAGTAATGTCTGCTGTGTTTGTTCGTCCATATTCCAACGTTGTTTGTAGCAGGTTTCCTATATCGGCGACGCCATGTAAGGTAGCAGCGAGACGACGTGTATCTGCCTAGATACTCGTTGCCGTAAATGTCTTGTTTAAGTAGCCCACTCTCGCCTCTCGTGTAAGCGGGCGAGTCTACTTCTATGGGGGTGTGACGCCAAGACCATTCCGGTCTTATAACTGGGCGTCTTAGGTTCGATTCCACCTCTACAATCTACAGTAAAGTTTCAACTGTCTCTTCCTAACGTTAATTATAAGTGTCATTTTTGTTGCCATTGTCACTAGAACTTCATAGTTGCTCACATGTTCGGTCCATGTTATTCTCAGCATTCTTCTGTAGAACCGTATTTGTGTTGCTTCAAGTCTCTTCTTTATTTGTGACGAAATTGTCCAGTATTCACTACCATATAGGATGATTGATACTGCATACAAATCCAGTACTCTTTTCTTTGTTTCTAACGATATTTTTCTGTGCCTTATTTACTTAGCTTTTGGAAGGCATCTTTCGCTATCGCAATACGCCTTCAGATTTCCACTTACTGTCTTTTTTTAATACGCTGCCCAAATACATGAATTGTTGCATTTCGATACCTCCCATCTGTAATTTACATGTTAGGCCGTCCCTTTTGCTAAAAACCACGCATTCTGTCGTCTATCAATTGATCTTTAGTACTTCACTAGCTTCTTCAACTGACAGTTTCCTTTCACTGTTTGCTATCAACACTTTTTTTATCTGCATATCTTATGTTAAATTTGTGGCCGCTAGTAATGGATCGTGGTAGTGTTTCTTTTGTGCTGGTAAAACGGAAAAGTACTAGGAAGAGGAAAAAAAAGGCAAACAATTTTGTCCTGATCGCAAAGAAAAGAGGTATTGAGCAACATTTCATGTGAAAATTAGCTCAGGGGGAGGTGTTGTAATGGAATGACCCACACTCCCTATCGCCTATGTAGACTGACTATATATATATATATATATATATATATATATATATATATATATATAAGCAAAGGATATACCTGGGACTTCCTTCGGTAATTACTTGTAGATTCGTCTCCAGCTATGCTAGTCGAACTCTCTTCCTTTGGGCAGAGAGGAACCCAGAGGAGGCTATGCCGAAGGGCATAGGTTTGTCTGGAGTGGTAGACAGCTACCAGACCCCGTGTATACGGGATTTACTGGGAATTTTTGCCTACGGGCTCGGTTTTGACTCAGCATTAAAAACGGCTTTGTGCCACATCCTACCTCGCGGGGAGGTAAGGAAAATAACCTTGCTTCAGCAATTAGTTGGAGATTCGTCTCCAGATGTGCTAGGCGAACTCTCTGCCTTCGGACAGAGAGGAAGCCAGACGAGTCCCTATCGAAGGGTAGAGTCTTGTCTGGGGTGGTAAACAGCTACCTGATCCCGTTTTTTACGGGGTCTACTGGGAATTTTTGCCTGAGCATACGGGCTCAGATACCCAACGTTAAATTCGGCCTTGTGCCATATCTGACCGCATGGGGCGGTTGGTAAATATCTTTGCTTCGACAATTAGTTGAGATTTGTCTCCACCTGTTTTGGTTGAATTCTCTGCTTTCGGACAGAGAGGAATACCGACGAGACTCTGCCCTTCGGTAGACAACTCCCCG
>CAHIKZ030005514.1:1192500-1197500 GCA_903632075.3 Acanthosepion pharaonis | reverse complement strand
AATGCTGAAACTGAAGGTTTTATCCTTGCTGTAGCGGACCAATGCTTGCTAACTAGGAATTATCAAGCACATATACTGAAATATTGTGTCATCCCAAAATGCAGATTCTGTGATAAATATCCAGAAACGATTGATCATCTTGTATCAGGTTGCACGATATTGGTACCCACTGAATATAAAATCCGGCATGACAGAGTGGGCCAATATCTGCACTGGAAAATCTGCAACTTCTACGGGAAGGAAACTGAAAGAAAATGGTATGAACACCACCCAGACCCGGTTTTCGGAGAGAGGACCTGTTACAATTCTATGGGACTACACAATACACACTGACAGAACAATCAAAGCTAACCGCACAGATATTGATATTAAAGACCACAAACAAAAAAAAGTGCCTCCTTATTGATATGGCAATCCCTGCTGACTGCAATGTATCTTTGAAGATATTCAAAAAGCTGTCAAAATACAAGGACCATGAAATAGAAATCTCGAAAATGTGGCATATGGGAACATCAACAATCCCTTTTGTAGTTGGAGCCCTAGGACTGGTTGGAAAAGATTGCAGTAGACTAATTTAAGGGATTCCTGGAAGTCCATGCCTTTTTTGTCAGTGGAGAGTGTTATAATGCAATTTCTAACCTTAGGTCCCTGGGCGGGACCCGGAAAGAAATGTGTAAACGCCAGAAATCAAAGAAAATAAAAACAATAATAATAATAATTATGAGATGAAGAGAATTGGGTAAAATGCTAGAAAAATAAAATAATAATGGTTTTTCAAAATAATACTGATATAAATAAACATTTTTTTCAAATAAAAACTGATATTATAATTCAGCTTCATTACTTCCTTAATTAGATAGGACGTAATAATGGACTATTCCGTTTTGATCGTGAGGAAATATAGAAAAGACATAGCAGAGACAGGAAAGAAAAAAAGAAAGAAAGAAACCGGAAGTGAGAGATGTTAAAGGAGACGATAACGCCCTCAGGTGTTTAACGTTTGATTCGGTGAAATGGAAAAACTTATTTTCATTTGTACTCGCTTACTTCTTTAAATAATTACCTGCATTCATACTTACGATTCTTCTAACAATATTTTGTTAAAGCTCAAACATATAGCGATGCATTAGGTGAATGTCCACAGATATTTTATAGCCGTAAAACTCACAAGCAGCTTATTTAGTTATCAGCTTAATAATTATGATTCATCAGAAAACTCAGTTAGAGAAACCATAAAATTTTCACGGATATTACAAGTTATTATAATATATGCTGAATAATAAACTGGAAGCGACAGAGATATGGTTTTACTGACGAAGGTTAATAGTATCCTAAAAGGGAATAGTGGTGACATGTAATTATGAAGACGAATAAAAACCACAAAGAAATAACGACTAACAATCAGAGTATAAATATTAGGGAAACATAAGAATGAAAGACGCCTTGGTGAATTAAACACGCAGCAGCCCATTGAAGGCAAGCGAAACAAAGATCGTAATGACATCTATGAGGATCTATACAGTGTAACCCGGATATAAGAGAATTGTCGGGACCGGAGAAGAAGTCTCTTATATCTGGGTTTCTCTTATATCCGGGTTTGGTCTATTTTGTTTAGGTAAGTATGGGAACACTTTGGGACCAGAGACAATCTCTCTTATATCCGGGTTTCTCTTATATCCGGGTCTCTTATATCCGGGTTACACTGTAATAACAAATCTCTTTCAATCCCCACCCCGATACCGTTGCTAACTTCCTTTCAGGTCTCAGCAAACTATGATATCTTGGGGATCTCAATTCTCTTTTTAATTTCTATTTCCTTTATGCTCGATTATAGTTTTGCTACGATAAAATAGATTGCGTCAGATATATTCAGCAATCCCTTAATCTGCATACACTCGACATTTAAAGTTCACCTGGCAAGTTCTTGATATTTTTGGTCCTTTTTACTGACGCTTATCCTTTCTTTTTATGTGCCCTGTCTTTTGAGGACGTAGGCGTTCATGGCTCTCCACCCCCCTCTGTCTCTTGCAGCTCTCAACAAGTTCCATCCCTCCCTCTGCCATCCCTCCCAGATCACTTTCTGTCATCCACCTGCTTAATCCCGCCAGGAATGTCATATGTTGCTTTCCCTTGTCTCTTTTTTGCCTCTATTTGACCCGTGAGTATCAGATTCTCCAGGCCCACCTTCCTCATTATGCGTCCCAGAAACTTCAGCTGCCTCTTCCTGATGTTAAGCAGTCTCTCCAAGACCTCATCGTTGCTCACACGCTTGGTCCACGAAATCCTCAGCATTCTTTTGTAGAACCACAACTCAGTCGCTTCGAGCCCCGTCTTCATCTTTGAGGAAATCGTCCAACATTCGCTGCCGTAAAGAAGAACATATGTCAAGTAACAGCTCAGTATTCTTTTCTTCGTTACCAAAGATATCATCCTGTCTCGCAGTACTCTGCGCAGCTTTTGGAATGCTTTCCTTCGTCATCCCAATACGTATACGGATCTCAGTGTCACACTTACCGTCCTCTGTCAGAACGCATCCCAGATATTTAAAATTCCGTGTCTGCTTGATTTCAGTCTCCACGACCTTCAGATCGCATTTCGGACTCATCCTCTTACTGATGACCATGAATTCTGTCGTGTTGTAATTTATGCTTAGTCCTTTCTTCTCACTCTCCGTCGCTACCTTCTGTGGGAGATTTTGTAATTTTCTGTGTCTGCTATCAGTCCTGTGTCATCTGCGTATCTTTTGTTGTTAGCCAACGCTAAAAAAAAACGGTAGGGTTTCCAACTCTATCAAATTGCCTTGCTGCACAGTTTGAACAGGTCGGATGTATACTTTGGTATAGTTTCCTTGTTTATAAAGAACATTAATAAAAATACTTAAATTTTTGATGTTCATTGTCCGATTTTACGGATGGTAGTCGTGAATGGTTTAATGGTAGAAAACTATAACTAATACCTAATTTTTTTTTAAATTTATAATTAATAGTGGATTTTTAAATCTATGATCAATAATGAATATTAAAAAAAATAAAAATTCATACCGGATTTTTATTCTAATTTTTATTTTAATATCCGTGATTAATACCGAATTTTACGATAAGCATTAATGAGTAAACTAATTTTCAGCCAATAAAAGACTCAAAAGTCACTCAGTGCAGAAGGTTACTGAATACGATTCGTGAAATGAACTTAAGGATAGAAAATAAAAAGTGATGATTACGAATATATAGATGATAGATAACCTCTTCAAGCCATTGATCAATGTTTATGTAGAAGTTCTTGGGATGGAGCTGTCTGAGTTGAACTTCGTTATTAACAATGGAATACGGGGAGAATGGGGGTGACTCAAAACTGTGGCCGTATCAAAGCGTGCCTAAACTGTAAACATCTGAAATGTTAGCACAAACAATAGAAATCATCCGAACCTTTGCCATGGAAGTAGCGACTGTAGAAAAAGAGGTGTAAAGTAGAAAATAAGTCATCCTCGACATGCCAGCTTAAACGACCTTGAACTATATCAAAGCTTACTGCTTTTGCTTTTATTCTTAAATATTAATTATTTACCAACTATAATAAAATATTTATAAAGACAAGCCACTTTCAAAAACAGCCGTTGCAACGATAAACATAGTCATAGTATTAGCCTTAATAAAAAATGAGGGGAATAGTAAATGTTGTTACAGTGGGGCTGGCAAAGTAACAGAAAACCACAGAAGATAAAGAAAATAATTCTAGTAGAAGAAAAATTATATCAGCTCTGTTAGAAAGAAAAGAAAAAGAATCCTTCAAGTTTTTGATAATGTAGCAATAGCTATAATTTGATTGTCAAAAAAGGGGCCATGCCAAGACGCTAAATTACAAACTTGAAATCTTTTGGAATCATATACTGCCATGTTTAAATTTATCATAATCATGAAAAACTAGACGGCGCCCGTTGAAGATTTCAGCATGGATGTGTCATTTTAATTTAACAAAGGAAAGAAACCTTTTTCCACGTTTAGTATCAAGAGAATACATTCCGCTGGTTCGCTTAGATGAATATCTTATCTTCTTTATGGATCATGATTTTTTTTAAATCGTTGCAATACCAGGGGAAACAGGGTATTTAATACCTGAAGAATTTCAGAAGATTTTAACAAGAGATAATATTTAAGAAAATGCTACAGAATTAACTAAAAGATAATTCAAGAAAACAATGATTACTAATTTATTTCTTACTTTGCCCATACACATGAAATGGATTTATTAGAAAGGATGTTTGCTGATATGACCGAAAAGATAAACTGCTGTGAACTAAAAGAAAATTTCATCACTTCTTTACTTTTGTTACTCTTTTAACGACCTCCAATCCCAGGTGTTCGCAAGATGCATTACGCGCTTATCACCTATTCCAATGCCGGGTTATCTGACACGCACTGTCTGCATTGATAATGTTTATGGCAAACCATCGATATTTAATGGCGGTAACAGCGGAGAAAACAAGTCAAAGATATTTTTAATGACACTGTGTGTGCCTAAAATGATCCAATTATCTCACCCGCGCCTCATATATTGAATATAATAGGTATACTTTGAATTCAAAACACTAGAGACAGCAACTACGTTAAATCTTTCTTATGGATACATGGCAATTCACAGATAATAATAATAATAATAATAATAATAATTCTATGGGACTACATAATGCACACTGACAGAACAATCAAAGCCAACCGCCCAGATATTGTTATTAAAGACCACAAACAAAAAAAGTGCCTCCTTATTGACATGGCAGTTTCTGCAGACTGCAATGTATCTTTGAAGATATTGAGAAAGCTGTCAAAATAAAGGACCTTGAAATAGAAATCTCAAAAATGTGTTACATGGGAACATCAACAATCCCTGTTATAGTTGGAGCCCTAGGATTGGTTGGAAAAGATTCCAGTAGACTAATCGAAGGGATTCCTGGAAGTCCATGCCTCAAAGAGATACAAAAAATTGTTCTGACAGTACAGCCCACA
>CAHIKZ030005514.1:1175000-1187500 GCA_903632075.3 Acanthosepion pharaonis | reverse complement strand
ATAAGTAATCTCTGAAAAGTAACTACTTTCTTATCTCCTTCTTCAACGGGCCGTGTTCTTTCATGGCATTAGCGATCATGGCTCTCCACGATTTCCACTCCTTCATAGCGCTTAATAATTTTTATATATGTTATCTCTTCTTAACCTTGATCAGTCATACATTTACTAAAGCTCGCTAGCCAGGTTATGCATTGTTTTCCTCCGTCTCTCTTGCCTTCAGTATCTCCTGTGAGTATTAAATTTTCCAAGCCCTCTTTCCTCATTATGTGCCCAGGAAATTTCAACTTCTTTATCAGATGTTAAATACAAATGCCTCTTTTGTTTCCCTTTTCTCTAATTTTCGTCGTTGTCACATGTTGCGAGCATACTATTCTCAGCATTCTTCTGTAGAACCACATTTCGACTGTTTCCCGCCTGTTCTTCATCAGTGAAAATATTGTACGGCATTCATCTCTATAAAGGAAGGCTGGTAGTACGTAATAGTCCAGTACTATTTACTTTGTTTCTCTCGAAATCTTTCTGTTTCTTAATAATTTGCTTAGCTTTTAGTAGGCAACTTTCGTTATCCCATTGCCCCTACACATTTTCTTCTTATTTATCAGTTGTAAAAATCATAAGTCACTGTCAACTGTCTACAAGTACTTTCAACAATATGATATCTAAACTCATTATTTAAAACGATACAGCATCCAGAAGTGTATACCTACAGTGGGAATATGTGAAATAAACATTGAAGCTCAAATATTTAAACGATCTCTAGAATATGCATTGCATTTGACATAAATTAAGTTAGAGTTTAAGGGTAAAGGCGTCAACTCGAAGATGCAACTCGTAAAGGACACTGTAAATATTGAGAGAGACCAACTGCGGACCTGGATTGTATGTAATCCGGTTCAGTTGTGTGGGGTTTAACAAAAGAGAAGTAAATATAAGCCTGCAACTGCACCATTTCAAGATTAGTTACGAACTCTGTGGATAACACAAAAGAAACACGCATGAAATTTTCTGTTTACCGAATATTTATTTATTTAGATATTTGCTTATTAATTTAGGGGTACCTATGAAAATTCAACTCCTTTTCATATGCACCTGAAAATGCACATATTTACATAATTTTTTCTAGCAATTATTTAATTTATGTTTATCTGATATATATATATATATATATATATATATATATATATATATATATATATATATATATATCTATATTTTGAGCAGGTGTAGAGGTCTATCCTTTGTTTCTTGCTCAGGATTGATTTCCGGTTCCTTCTAAAGTCTCAACATTCTCTTCCCATCCCAGTAGACCCTTGCGTCTTAGTGGCATTATCACCTTACTTGCTTGTTGTAAATTGAATAGATGAATTATTTCTGCTAAAAAGGCTGTCCATACAAGTCACGTTGCCATGTGTGGCACCAATGAAAAAATCAATGTTTCAGATATGGCGATTCCGTCATACACGAAAGAATGTGCGATTTCATTTCTATGACCGTTTGATGTATCAGTGTTGACCTATGAGGATGACCACTGTGATGAATCTGTACAGTTGACTCACTGCATATGAAATAAATTAGCTGGGTAAAGGTCAGACTCACTTCTAAGATTTCCCTATTATTACATCACCGTAATAAACGGATTATTAGAATGTTATCTTTTACTGGCTCACTGAGTTTATACATTAATCTTTGTATAATGAAGCAATATGTATTAGAAGTATTAGCAATAAATAAATACTGCCTCGAGCGAAGATTATGATCAGTTAGAATTATAAAGACCACCGCCTGTAATTAGATGCACAAAAAGTGTTTTTTTTTTATTATACGTCTTAGTAAGTTGAGAAATCATTAACATTGTACAGAAAAGCGATAAAAGTTACTGTAAATAAAACTCTGATGACGTTATTTTGGGGCCTATGAATCCCAATTGCGCATTTACACACAAGTACACAAAAACATATATACTGATAAAATAATACATACATACAGATAGATAGATAGATAGATAGATAGACAGATAGATAGATAGATAGATAGATATTGTTAGAATTTGCTATATTTATGAGGAAGAACGTTCAGTATTGAATCATTTGTAGCTATAGGCAGTGTGGTCATACGGATCAACAATGCATTGTAACCGTCAGCTTCACGTCTCAAGCTATATTTGGATATTCCACTCTCTCTCTCTCTCTCTCTCCCTATCTCTATATATATATATATATATATATATATATATATATAATGAAAAATCAACTGGACAGCAATAAAAAGCGCGTAAATTATTTTTAACTCAATATAGACATTTAATGATACTTACTGACGACAAGACGGAATAATAACATGAAGGTTCTTCTTCGAAGCTCTGGACTAAAGGTGCTGAATCAATCAGCTAACTGCCAAGTTTTATATTTGTATTAACTATATATATATATATATATATATATATATATATATATATATATATATATAGATAGATAGATAGATAGATTGATAATTGAATAGCCGAAAACTTCAATATAATTATTTGAATTCCCAAGATGGAACAAAGCTTGGTACTTTAATTCAATTTAATTCAAATAAGTATATTGATGTTTTCAGTTCCTGTTTTGAAACATGAGAACTCTTATGTAGCGATGGAATCATATTTTTAAATAAATAATCATATTTAGGCTCTACTTTTGTATCGAGAACTGTTTTTTTTTAAAATAATAACAAAAATACTAAAGAACTTTGGATTATTTACCTAACGAGTTCTTTCCTATTTTCTATATATTTTCACACACACACACACACACACATATATATATATATATATATATATATATATATATAGGGGTTGGTAAAAGGTTCTAAGCCTGATCAAGATAAAATTCCCCAAATCATGATCGTTTGTCAGCTCCTTACATCTTAGGAAACCTGGTATTCTGTAAACATTTCAGCCCCCTAGATATATATATATATATATATATATATATATATATATATATATATATGTGTGTGTGTGTGTGTGTGTGTAAATAGTATGTGTGTGTACGTCTGTTTGCTACCACTGTTCTCGTCGCAGTTCCCTATCTTGTCTATTAATGGCTACATTTCCCACAGCAATATTCGATATGCTAGGCATTGATAATGATATAAAATTGATCAGATTGCGTCATGGTGGGTTGGCTCTCAATAAAAGATTAAGAGATTAAGGAGAAATCACTCATCGATTTTGAGATTCAGTCATCTAGACAGAATGTGAGGAGAGCACTGAGTTAATGATGAGAAGAAATCGATCAGGAATCAATTGTAATTTTTTTTAAGGTGAATGCTAACTTCAAAATTGCTGGTTGCATTTTATTCTCTAAATGCGGGCATTTTCCCTGAATCCACTTTCACTATTTATTTACCTTGAGTTTCTATTTGTAGTTTTTGAGTTTTCTATGGGAAGACAAAAAGAGAACTATTTTGGCAGAGTTGTATGAAAGCTAATAAGAGTACTGTCTAGATTTCTTTATTGTATTTTTATACTACTGTACTTTCATAAAAATGGTTATACTCCGCCAGTGTATTCTTATAGTAATGAGCATGATTACTGTGGAATCGACAGAACGTTACCCGGATTTAGAATAAACACTTGTCTAATTAGGAATTAACTGTAGCTTAAATTAATTCAACATAACCAGTAAAAAGGAGGCATTACCATATTAATTCCAAAATCATTATCCGATTCCACTTCACTCTATTAAATTTGTGATTCTTGTAGCCATCTGTCTGTTAAAATAACAACCTAATGCATTAATTTTGCGAATGCAAAGCATGAGACATGTTTGCTTTTGGAAGTTCGAATTTGAGTTTTCTTGTAATATATAAGAGAGATAAATTTTGTTTTTTATTTCTACGTGCAGAATACGAAATGGAATCCAACGATGTCTATATATATCGAATCGTATAATGTACCTTCTATACTATTAGACTGCTTGTTTGGCTAGGCAAGAACTACAATTTTTTTTACCGAAGATCACAGTTTAGTATCTGTCAATCCCCGGTCCATTTGCACTGGAGTCACTTGCACTGGAGTCATTTGCACTTTCTATTCACAAAACGTATGTTGAGCAGGAAGCAATTTCGAAAAAACATGCGGGAGGAATAAAAAGTGCTTGAAAGGCAACTTATGAGATAAGAAAGACAGACGAAATAAAATTGTAAGAAAAAACTACGTACATCTATATATATATATATATATATATATATATAAATATGTGTGTGTGTGTGTGTGTGTGTGTGTGTGTGTGTGAATATATGCATTTATATAAAAATAGTAAGAATAAGATAAGCAGAGTAGTAATCAATACAGAATGGTGGCTATGAATCTAATACATCATTCTCTCTATTTGCCGTGTCGATTCCTATGTAAACACTGTTCATATCTGTAAACACCCTCTCTTCCCGCATAAATATAGCAAATTTTAAACAATCTATATATGTGTGGGTGATTGGAGTAGCTTAACACCCCTACAAGATGGACACTGGTCCAAGACTATTTAAACAGCAATATCTCTCTCCTTCTTTCTCTCTCTCTCTCCTCTCTGTCTCTCTCTGTGTGTATGTGTGTGTGTGTGTGTGTGTGTGTGTGTGTGTGTGTGTGTGTGTGTGGACGGACGGTCTTAACGATTGACTGTTTGTTACATCAGTCTGTGTTCTCAACCGTGTACCATATTATTCTCCGGGATAAGCTGCTTCTTATCTTATATATAATGTACAGTGTATGTGTGTTTATGCGTGTGTCTAAGTAACTCCTCTATTCCCACTGGTCCGATTTCAATGATTCATATCTCATTCAAAAGCCCAGGAAATATTTTGTTGAGCTCAGATTCAGGATTACCAGATTATGCGAGGTGAAAAATATGTATTAATATATTATACTAGCCATTATCATTGCTTTCATGTTACAAGGAGAGTAACTCTTATTTTCCTTTTGTATCCAAAATGCAGTTCACGTTTTATTATAAACTAGCTTAAAACCTCCATATCGGGCGGTATTCAAGCTAGCTCCTGTGGAGGACGCTTGGTTTAGCCATCATCATAATAGCTATGGAGGAGTAAGTGCGATAGGCATCAATAAACTATAGAAGAACTCAAAATTGATCGCTGCATTTAAGTATTGAATTAATATTTAAGATTACCTTTTAAAAGTTCAACGATTATCTTCTGCTGCCACTTAATTTAGAGACGATTCGATGTACGTAGATCCTTATTTTCCCTACAAACAAATATTTTTATTTCATGGGTGACAGAACTGGAGACAACTTATAAGATAAAATTAATATAGTGTATAGATGGGAAAATAGAAATTAAAATTAGTTATATATTCAACATTTGAACAGTTTGAGAAACATATTAGGTAAGTAAAAGTAAAATATATATTATGCTATGTATATGAATAAATGCGAAATTAGAGTGCAATTATCTAACGAATATCTGGGGTTAAAAAGCCCTGACACTACTTTATAGTAATTTATACGGTGTTTACTCGTTCCCCCACCAGAACGAGATGTGACACAAGGTCGTCTAAAGTGGGGACACGAGCGCGTACACTCGGGCAAGAGACAAGAATTGCCCTTAACCCCTGCAACCGTCGGTTGCGATGGCCTCGATGCGACCACCGATTCCTCCCACTGGTGCAATGTGAGGACGCGGTCCGGGCAGCTGTTCTCCAGAGCTAGGCACCTCTTCAGTATAATTTTCTCAGTTGTCCTTTGACAGAGAAGCCCTTGAGCGCACTCTGCCCAAAGACAGAGACGCAACTGAGAGATAATAAGCCGGCGGTGAAAATCCCTCCAAGCAGGAATTTGTATGGATATTTACTTGACGCCCCACTGAGTCAGGATGTAACACAAGGTCAGTTTTTAACGTGGGGAACCCGAGTGTTTTCACTCGAGCCACTGGTCCAAGCTAGTCTAAGCTAGTCATAGCCGTGATACTACCAGCGTTGGGCCAGAGATTATCTACTTCTAGGCACTATCACGGTTCAGATTTAACTAATTTGCATATCGATATAAGTTCTTTTATACAAGGATTGTTTTGATTTTCATATCAAAAATAGTTCTGTTTAAAAATATTGTCTTATGGAGCTCAGAAAGTTGTTGCAAATTTGCATTTTCTTGTCCTTCAAGAAGTTGGCATCTACTAGTAAAACGTTCCTTAACTATAACAAGCCAATACATGAATGAAATATTCATTTAATTTTTTTTTTAAATATAACTTACTTTGCGAAGCCTGCTAGTTTCTACATGTATGTTAAACTTTACTATTCACAACACACCAATATATATATATATATATATATATATATATATATATATATATATATATATATATATATTCAATGATTTATTTTATACGGCTTATATATTCTTTGTGGCTTATTAAAGCTCAAGGTTATTTTGGATTGTAAAAATCTCTTTTTTCTGCGGGTGAGTATTTTTGAGAATAACAATGATTCATCCAGATGCAAATCTTATTATATAACTCGTAACTAGAGAAAGAGATAGATTAACATATATATATATATATATATATATATATATATATATATATATATTAATTCATCTACATACTCTATATACAAGGGGAGAGACAGACAGACAGAGAAAGAAACGCTTAGGAAAAGAAAGAAAGATTCAGATTTGAGATCGGACAGTGACGTAAGAATAACAGAAGAAAACTTACCAGCCGTATGTCAAGAGAAAAAGACTAAAAGAAGCCAGAGTTGACAAGGTGTAAAAACTGAGATAGCTGGAAAAAAATTATGGAGAGATAGAGCATGAGAAAGACAAAAGTGAGGATGCAGTAGAATATATTTATACATTTCTGTTTTCTTTTTTGGCATATGACTGCAATCCATATTTGAACAGAACGTACGAAAAAAAACATATACGGACAATGAATATTGATAAAGATAATTGAACGATAATAAGATACAGGCAGTCGGTGGAAAAATGTCAGAGGCATGTGATAACGGATAGTCTTAATTGTCAACACACATAGACATTTATTGGTTTCAGCTAGTTTTCTATTCTACTAACGAAGGCCAAAACAAACTGGCACTCTGTTACTTTTGGTCTGCCACGTAGTCTCTTTTAATCTCAATTTGCCTTTAATGTTTTGTCTGACCAATATCGAACTATGATTGATTGTTTCTGCTCCTCTGGCTAAATTTGAGGCCACGGAGAAAAGAAAAAAAATAATTAGTGAATTGGGAATTAGTGCGTGTAGCAGATGAATAAAATTCTAATTCTTGGTGTATCTAATGTTTGTTTCTTAATCAATCATTCCACACCTGATATCGAGTTGTTAAAGCAAATGATGTATGTTTGCCGCCCACGATAATATAACATGTTGCAAAGGTTTGCAATGAAGAATATTAAAACAAGAGACTAGTTTTCCTAAAGGTAATGCATCATCTCAAAAGGAGGTTAGTTTTATTTTTATTATTATTTAAATTACTGTTGAGATTGAAGCATTTGATCGAAGTAGAATAAGAAAAGAATATTTCAATTTGTCATGTTTTATTTAATACACTTAATAGAGTTCTTGGTTAAAACTAAAAGAGACAGGGAATGTTTCTTTCGTTCCTTGTCAGCAAATCAATGAAAACACAACAGGTAGCTTAGTAATGAAATAGTCAATGCACATTATCTTTATTGTTAACATTTAATAAACATCTGGCACATCACGATTGTTCACTGTTGGATAGAAGACTTGCCAATGATTTGCTTATTGTGAACAATATATTTTTATTGATACCAAATATTATGCATATACTAGTAGCTAAAGTATACCGACACACACACACACACACACATATATATATATATATATATATATATATATATATATATATATATATATATATATAAATAACGAAAATCTTGGTAATCCCTATGGATAATCCCAAGGAGGATGAAATCATGAGAGCTCAATGATAAGTAAGAGCGAATAACTTAATTTAAAGAAAAACAGACCACTTTAAGGCTCCATCAGTTATAATTTATTTCACGAGAGAATTTTATTTCTGTCTGGATCTTCAGACTTCACTTTCAAAGGTGAAACGAAAATGAATTTAAAATTTAGACTTTTGACGGGCAGTATTAAGCATATATAAGTTGACATAGAGGGTGGTGAGGAATACTGTGAGAGACATGGGAAGAGTTTTACAATTTATTTTTATTTTTATTACAATGCTTAATATTGAGGAGGAGGTTGTAAGGATCAGACATTGACCTGTTTAATCGGTCAACTCAACGGAAATGATATGGGAAAAAGGAAAAAGAAAGGGAAAAATGGAAAAGAAAAAAGAGGTAAGTAAAGGGATAAGATATAAGAGATGTACCTGTGTGTATATATATATATATTTGCTTTGGTTTGTTTTACGGAATATCAAATTCAATTGGTTATTTAATGCCGATAAGATTTTTATTTCTGGTATTTTTTTTCAAAAAGTATTACTGGTATTTTTTCCTTAATGTATAGCTGATAATTCTTTTTTCAAAAATGTATTGCTGTTAATAATGTATTGCGGGTAATAGTTTTTAACAAAGTACTTCAGTTATTAAAACCTATTTTTACACTTTCATAGTGTTTTGACCCCAGTTAGAGATTTAGCCATAGCTGGGACCCTAACAGATGCTAACATCCCGGGTCAGGGTGGACCTGGGAACACCAGCAATTAAGAGGTTGTTCCACTCTCCTCAAAACCTCATAATCGGAGGCCTTGCTGTTGGACGTAGTTTATCGTCTTACCCAGGACGCGGATGTAGTTTATCGTCATACCCATGACGATACAGATATATATATATATATATATATATATATATATATATATATATATATATATATGTATATATATATATATATATATATGTATATATATATATATATATATATATATATATATATATATATATATATATATATATATATATATATATATATATATATATATATATATATATATATATATGTATGTATATATATATTAAGGCATTAAAACTAGAAATGTTGTATTGCAGGCCATGATAAGTTTAAAATAAAACACACACCAGTCGACCGGTTTCGTCCCCTCTCGTCAGAACTGTTAACGGGAATTTAGATTATGAGGAAAAAAAAAAAAAAAAAAAAGTCTGTCATGGGTGACATGAATGAATGGACAGGGAAGGAAGGAAAGATAAAATTATACCAACCAAGCTGCTAGAAGCGCAGAACAGCAAGTCCAAGTAAACAATCTCTTTGTTTGCAAAGAGAAGGCCTTGGACCTGATGTAAAGCGATTCCAACACCTTGAGATGGAAAAGTGAGTGCGAACTGGCCAAGACGGAAAACCAGTTCACACTGAAATCCATCGCACAAGTTGGATTCTTTATAAAATGATCCGCAATCGAAGACCCATAAGTGTTACGAATGGTATCGCCCAAAGAAAATTTTTTGTTTAGTATTATCGCAGGTACGTGTTGTTTAATTCTCACGTCCAACCGCTGTGTCGTTCTACCTATGTAGTCGCATCCACAACTACATTTGAAATAGTAAATAACAGAGTTAATATGGTGGGGGGTAGAACATCTTTACACATAGATGGAAGTACAGACCTAGTTTGAAAAACAACACGAACGTTCGCTGCAAAATAACACTCACGTGAACTACATGAAATACGCTTGGCGAAGGATTCACTAATCCTACCCAACCACGGTAAACGAAGATAGACCGGACATTTACCAACTGAAGCAGGTTTGATTTTGTTGAACCTAGCGGTCTCATCTCGAATAACCGATTGAACAATGTTCAACGGATAACCATTGTTCACAAAGATCTCAGTTAAACAACTGATTTCATGTTTCAAGGTGTCATCCGAACAGATCATTAACGCCCTATATGTGTCAGGGTCTTAATCAAATTAATCTTTTGTTGTTTAGGACAAAAGGAGTCCCAACGGGTATATAGTCCTGTAAAAGTAGACTTCCTGTACACAGAGGTAATAAACAAGGAAGGAGTTCTTTGAACAAGAACATCTAAAAGGGCAATGAACCATTGACCTCCTTATCTACTGTAAATTTAAGGGCAGGATGAACACCATTGAGTAGGGAAAAATTGATCCACTTCCGATTCATGGCTGAACACACAAAAGTGTCATCAACATACCGAAAGTAAACCTTGGGTCGGGCAGAACTTAACAAAAGGCTTTCTTCAAAAAACCCACAAAAATATTTGCCAAAACAGGACCCAAAGGGAACCCATCGCTACACCATCGATCTGACGATACATGATATTGTCGAAACTGAAATCGACAAACATAGTGGCAAATTTCATGAGTTCAACGAACACTTCTTCAGGTATATTCGGAGGAGTCAAATCACTGCGATATAACATATCGCTGCAAATATCAATAGTCTCCGATAAAGGAACACAAGTGAAGAGGCTACAGATGTCAAAGGAACACATAAATCCATCAGTGGCATCACAATTCCGAATGAATTTGGAAAAAGAAAATGAATCTTTAATACAAAAGGAACTGTAATGCTGCAACACTGGTTGCAACATTATAGCAAGCCACTTTGCGACTTTATGCTGTGAAGACCCAATCATCGATAATATCGGTCTCAACGAGACAACCTCCTTATGAATCTTAGGTAATCCATATAGACGGGGACGAATAGAACCAGACGGTCTCAATTCCTCCGCCATTTTAGAAGAAAGAACACCACTTTTTACCCATTTGACAAGACGTTTATGAAATCGAATTTCAGAAGTCAATGTAGAATCATGAGTGTCAATGGAACCAAGACGTTGAAACTTGGAAGGGTCATTCAATATACTTAACATTTTGTTAATGTAGTCATGGCGGTCCATGAGGACAACACCAGATCCCTTATCCGGTTTAGTAATAACCAAAGAATGGTTATCCTTAAGGGATCTAATAACCTTATGGTTGTTCACTTCTCCATTTCGATTCAGAGAAAGAAATGGGAGAACTAGCATAAGAATGAGCCAAATCATTCAATTTAGCTCGAAAGTCGCTGGATTTATTATCAGACACCGGTTGAAGTTTCGAGAGTTGAGCATACAATACTTCAAATTCAGAAAAATATTCTCCCTACTAATAGAAGTGAAAGGAATGCTAAAATCTAGGCCGTGGGCCAAGATAGCAAGCTCAATCTCTGAGGAGAATAAGAAGACAAATTTACTACATTTTTTTGTAGCATTTGGTTCAACCATACAGCCAAATCTCTTGGAGATAAGTTGTTTCAACTTATTCTGAAAACTGCTAGCCATCTTAGAACGACAACGTGCAGATATCAAACCAACGTAACGGGCAAAGCGGATTCTATCAAAATAGGATAAATAATTACCTGCCTCACGCCATAACAGATGATATCTTCCCTGTAGGCCCAAATCCTGGTTAGAAAATTGTAAGAGAAAATCCTTAATAAAGGCTCTCTCTATACTCCAACCAGACACCAACTTAGCCCTCCTAATCCGAAAGGAAATAAAAGACGGGCAAACCCGGTGCTGAAGACAAGAATGTAAAAAATTAGTCTTAACCTTCAATATTTCAATTTTAGACCTAATCTGTAACAATTTATTCAATTTTCTAATTGACTCAGGGGAGTAATTTTCTTTGGGCGATACCATTTGTAACACTTATGGGTCTTCGATTGCGGATCATTTTATAAAGAATCCAACTTGTGCGATGGATTTCAGTGTGAACTGGTTTTCCGTCTTGGCCAGTTCGCACTCACTTTTCCATCTCAAGGTGTTGGAATCGCTTTACATCAGGTCCAAGCGGCCTTCTCTTTGCAAACAAAGAGATTGTTTGCTTGGACTTGCTGTTCTGCGCTTCTAGCAGCTTGGTTGGTATAATTTTATCTTTCCTTCCTTCCCTGTCCATTCATTCATGTCACCCATGACAGACTTTTTTCTTTTTTCTTTTTTCCTCATAATCTAAATTCCCCGTTAACAGTTCTGACGAGAGGGGACGAAACCGGTCGACTGGTGTGTGTTTTATTTTAAACTTATCATGGCCTGCAATACAACATTTCTAGTTTTTAATGCCTTAATACGCTTTTGTACCGTTTCTAACCTATTTAAATATATATATATATATATATATATATATATATATATATATATATATAAAGATCAGTATTCACTTTAGTGTCCACTTTTATATTTACATACGCTCTGTCCCTGATATTGATCAGTTTCACCCATAATTATATCATACCGTAAAAATATATTTTTATCATATGCGTATATATATATATATATATATATATATATATATATATATATATATATATATATATATATATATATAGGCAGTGTTGAAACGGATTCCGGAATAGGAGAGGCTAGTTCGAATCCCAATCAAGCTCATTACATTCACTTAGAAGGTCATATCCTTGGTAATGATATGATTCCACCTCGTCTCCCCCAAAGATGGGTAAATTGCAGGACAGACTGGAT
>CAHIKZ030005514.1:1147500-1165000 GCA_903632075.3 Acanthosepion pharaonis | reverse complement strand
AAATTGTTTTCTGTCAGTCTCACTGTCTTTACAACTGAGCAATGCTGAGAGGAAAAGTTCATTCAGGCCTTCAGTAAGTGTACCAACATTTATAATTTAGATTCCATCTTCAATTCCCGTTCAAAAATCATGAAGAGAAAGGTAAAAAAAATATTAAAAAAGAAGTAGCAGTAGATAGGAAAGCTGTATCAATAGGTCACAACAGGATAAGGGAACATCATTTCAACTTAGATCAAAAGAGATCAATTAGAAAAGATCCAACTCAGTTCATAAGACGTTTGGCATGTGAAAGATGAGTTTCATCTATGGCAGTCCAAAGAGAAGTGAAAAACGACTTGAAAATGAAATCGTACATGATACCTGTAAGGCACCTTGTTACTCAAGGACAGAAAGTTTAATGGTTAGAGCAGGCGAAGATCATTTTAGTATATTTACTATTTATACGTTATTATTACAAATACAAATATTTAAGTAAATGCTCTCTTTATAATAAACATTATTAACAACATTTACCAGCCTAAATGTCCGAAAATTTCATAAATATGTGTCCTCCGACAGGAATCGAATCTGTACCCTACACGGAACCGTCATATATACTGGCATGCTATACAATTTAGCTACAGAGAAAAAATGGTATTCTCGTCATTTTTCTCCTCAACAATTACTATGTAAAAAAAATTAAGATTTTCTTGTATCGATCAGAAAGAAGAAGTTAATTAATTGAACGCTGACTGATGTTCGTTTCCATAAATTTCTATGGTACTCATTTTCCTCCTTTATGAGCTTTTTTTAATTGCAAAGGACGTAGCAGAGTTTTATTTAAAGAAGAGCAACAAATATTTATTCGAAGTTTGTTCTTAGGTTTAAAATACCGTAAGGCATTTTCTGGAATCAGAGAAAATATAAGAGCTTCATAGACATTTAAAGTAAATATTTTTAAAGAATTCAACCAGAGCTTAAAACATAATATCTTTTAATCTTACCTGATCACATACACACATAAACACACACAGACACACACACACACACACACATATATATATATATATATATATATATGTGTGTGTGTGTGTGTGTGTGTGTGTGTGTGTGTGTTTTCATCCACAGACATATTGTTTCGCTGTATGGCAGCTCATCAGCATAGCTAGACATCCGGTTGCCTCTAGCTAGGATCTTAACCCGGCTAAATTGGCGTTAGTCGGAGATTCTACCCATAAGTCGTTGGCACACGGCAGGGATGAAGGTGAATTTAAGCGTATTTATTTTTTAGATAAACACGCAGTTACTCGAATCGCTTTACCAAAGAGTCTTGCTATATTAGCAGTAATAGATCTTGTATACAAACTCACACTGCCTCCCCAGAGAACTCAACCAAAATAATTTTTCAGAAATATATATATATATATATATATATATATATATATATATATATATATATATTAGATAGATAGATAGATAGATAGATAGATAGATAGACAGACTCCCACCGGCTGCACGAAGACGGCCGCCAAGTCACTACAGTGACAGTTTACCGTCTTTCATTGCTTGCACAACACTATGTGAACACCGGTATCGAATGATAAGATCCAGCCAAGGTATTTGGAGACTGCCTTGTGCCGCAAACGATTCGAATTGCCTGCTAATAAGAAACTGGCGGTGTTATTAATGCATGGATCATATAATGATATGGAATTTCGCGTGGTTTACCCGACCGGGCGTTGAAAGACGTTTACCGCACCAATGTACTGAGCAGGGTGTTGATGCTTATCTTTGGTGATCAATTACCTGTGCTTTCAGCATGATTTTGATCGTAAGCATATACGTAAAGATTTATTCCTTGTTTCCTGTTTAGGATTGGGTTTCCGGTTCCTTCTAATGTCTTCTCATTCTTTTTCATTCCCATTAATCCTTTGCATCTTACAAGCATTATCACCTTGCTTGGGGTGAATTGATGATATATATACATATATACATATATATATATATATATATATATATGTATATTGACGATAATTGTGGAAAGAGTATATGATGCTAGAGATAAAAATGGTGAAGCCTGGGCTTTAGCTTTGGACATCTCAAAAGCTATTGACAATGTTTGGCATACTCGTCTTCTCCACAAGATAAAAATTTACAGTGTCTTCGGACAAATGTTTGAATTGATCTAATTTTTCCTATCAAATCGTGAAATTAGTTATCCTGAACGGCCACATTTCCAGATCCTCTCGTATTAATGCAGGTGACACCAGGGCTCCACATTTGGTTTTACTTTCTTTTTCATTGTCATTAATTACCTTTCTGATATTATCAGTTCTCAACTTGATATCTGCACTGATGATGCAACAATTTAGCCCTGCCTCGATAGTCAGTCTGACCAGTTCGATAACGTACAATTAGCAGCTGATGTTCAAAACAATCTTTAATCTATTGTTAACTTAGGCAAAGGGTAGCTTGTTAATTTTAACGGCTCAAAAAACTAAACTGCTCTCCATTAACCATCTGAGAGACTCCTCCTTGCCTTCGATCAGCATGGCTGATACTAACCTCCAGGAAAGTGACCCGTAGCGACTTTTCAGGCTAACGTTTTCTACTGACATAAAGTGGACAGACAATACTGAATCGATTCCTAGGTCAGCTGCTAAGAAATTTGGTCCCCCATGTCGTACGAGACAATTTTTCTCACCAGAATCTATCTTACATATCTATAAGTCTACCATTCGTCCATGCTTTGAATATTGCTGCCACATATGATCCAGTATTCATGCTATTTTTCTACAGCGCCTTGATAAAATCCAAAGAAGAATCGGCAATATTATCAGTCTTGAGCTGGCAGCTTGGCTTCAGTCACTTTCCCGTCGCTGTTAGCTTGCCTTTGTGTCTTTTCTATAAATATTTTCATCGTAATTGTTCGGGTGAACTCTTCACTATGATACATAGACTTTTTGAATTTAAACGAAGTATTAGACTGGCGTCGAGATATTAAAAAATTACAGTTGAGCCTTCTAGATGTAGCCGTAAATTCAATGTCATCAGTTTCTTTTTCGCAACTCTCGCTTGTGGAACTCCCTTCTGACTATATGTTTTCCTGCCAACTTTAATCTGCAAAAAATTTAATGCAATGTCAATTGCTATCTACTGCCCTCCTGATTACTCTTCTCTTATTATCGTTCCTTAGTAATATTTCTGTTACTAACTCTTCCACAACCAGTCCCCTTGTGTCTTAGTGGCTTTATTGCCTTGCTTGGGTTAAACTCGATTAAAAAATATTGGTTTCTTTTTCACTTCTGCAACAGGATTACGTTATATGTTGGGGTGGAGGTAAAAGGTGGAACGGATCTTGTGTACTATAGCGAAACAAATGCTCAAGAAGAAATATATTAGTTAAGAATAACCTACATTGCTACTAATCTACATTCATTGGCATACCAATTAGTATCGAATTCACTCGTAATCGCTAGCGAGACTAGCACGCACGGTATCACTCTTCGGCAGGTGTTCGGGCCAAAAATAATCCGGATGTATTAAAATTACTGGCAAAAATATTAACTTCATTTTAAAAACGTTCAATCAGGATCTGATTGATGTTAAGGAAATATAACGTGACTAGCAAAGACGGCGGCTGTTTGGAATTTTCATCCACGAAGCATGAAGCAATAATAGCCGATCACGCAACTGGAGTTGATTGGCTACTGACAGAATCTACTTCGCTGTGAGTAATATTAGAAAGATAAAAAAAAAAAGGTTTCACATAAATAGGAAAACACATCAATGTTGATTTCTTTCTGAATGTTTGGAATAAGGAATTATTATTCATATTATTACTACAATTATTAGCTATTCGTTGCAACATTACTCAATTTGGTTGTCATACTTCCAACGCTTCGGCTTCCATTCAGACACATGAAAAAAATCGTCAGGTACATATTAATCATGTAGAGATAAACCAGAATAAACCAGACAGAAAATTCACATATTTTGGAGCTATAGCCTCCTTAGGAGTTACTGTAATTTTCGAATACCTAACTAGGGGGCGGATAACGCCAACTCCGAAAACATTATCCCCAGAACTCTTAACGAAGAGTCAAACGATCCAGAAAAGAAGAAAATGCAGGTATTCTACTCGGAATTAACACGTGTCATCTGCCCAGATAATCAAATCAGAAGAAATTCTCCCTGGATCAGCCACTCGCTCGCCAAATAATCCCCAGGGAGAAAACAGGGTCACAAAGTCTGTTCGGAGATGAACTGATATTCTATTTGTGGTAAAAAAAACAAAAAAACACCAGCGATCCAAATGTGAATCATACTGGTGAATATTAATGAATAAGAATTAAACACATAAGCACCGAATCGTCACAATTTTCATTTCTGATCGCAGATAGAATAGACAATTACTTCTTGATTCACAATTCACAACATGTATAACGAATACAGAGATTTTGGTTGAGTTGTGTTATGGGATGATAGCACTGGGGATGCATTTGTGTTTCTTCAAACAATAGATTAATAATTAATAAAAAGAAAACTACGTATAATTAACAAATACCAATTGGAAATAATACGAAAATACTAAATAAAAATGTGTATGAAGGGATATTGTTATCGTACGCATATATGTGTGGATATCTTATAAAAGAGTGTGGAGATTTAAGTTTGAGAAGAGTGCTTTTTCAGTTCGTTTGATAGGGTTATTGCTTGCCGTGTTGTGTTCAGTCGACACGAAGTTCACTGGGGACTGAAAGGTACTTCATTTGGGAAGGATATACGTTTGATCTCTAACCTGTGGGAAAAGACGCGGATGTAGCGGGTGTTAGCAGACTTAATTTGGCAGGCAAGTGGGGTAATCAACCAATTTTTCACACAGATTTTTAATATTTATTTTAATTGTAAAATTTTATTTTCAACTCCAAGTTACAATTATTAAGAATAGGCTGTTGGTCTAACCAACATGTGCCAAAGCTATTCTTTGCTTTATAAGTTCATATTTTTCATAAGGTTTCTAATAGAATAGAGATAAATTGTAAAAGGTTAAAATCTTGGAATACAGTTCATTTTATATCATTCTAATATCATTGTAAGTGTAAATCTGCGCCTCTTAAGTTCATATTTACGCCTATCATCTGAGAAAATAGAAAATCCTTGGCTTGAAAATCAGTCGCTCGATTTTACATTGTCCCTCACGACAACCACAGGCGTTGTATGACAATATTCAACTACGTTAGACATCAAACAAAAATGTAGACAAATAAATAATTATACATTGATAAAGTGGTGGGCAGACTGATGAGATAAATATTAAACGATTTAGATAGAAAGAAAGAAAGAAAGAAAGAAAGAAAGAAAGAAATATTTGTTGTGTTGATTGATTTTATTGTATTATATGTTAAGGTTGATGGGTTATTTAATGTCTGTTGTTATATTTGAACCTATAAGGCGATTCAAAACTCGGTCCTGGCAACCATGCAACTGGGGTCTACGACTGGGGGATGACATGTGGAGATCTAATTAACTGCTAAATAACAATTTCGGAGAATATTCTTTTAGCAAGGAACTTGTTAGTAATGTCCATTAATTAGCAACTATAGATAATATTGGAAAGCGACTTACAATTATTGACTAATGCAAATGTACAAAGAAAGAACACAGATTTTTAATATCTTTTTAAATGTAAAATTTTATTTTGGAGTCTGAGTTACAATTATTAAAAGTAGGCTGTTTGCTAGGTGTAACCAACTTGTGCCTACACTATTCTTTACGTATACCTCTAAATTTCATATTTTACATACGGTTTCTAATAGAACAGAGATAAATTGTAAAAGGTACAAATATTGTACCTAATCTCGTAAGGTTGGCTGGTTGGTTGATAGGCATACTATTGAGCCTATCAACCAACCAACCCTACGAGCATACACCCTCAAATAATCTGGCTGGAGAGCGAGAGGCAGACCAAGAAGACGCTGGAGCGATTCATTAGCAGACACAGAGCCCACAAGATATCTCACCTCCAGGCCACTCGCCTTGCCGCTGATAGACGACTGTGTCTACCCGCGACGCCTAACAGAACAAGCGGAAAGAAAAACTAAACTAAACTACAAATCTTGGAATACAGTTCATTTTATCTCACTCTAAATGTACGTGAGAAATGTTGGTATCTGCTTACATTTTAAATATCAGCTTATTATTCGTTCTGTCGGGACAAAGGCAATGAGTAGGATTGAAAGCGTTGTAATATTTGTTTACCAAATTGTTTGTTTGTTTGTTTTGTTTTGTTTTACGGCATATCAACCTCAATGGGTCATTTCATGCTGACGACTTTTTTTTCCGATAATATTTTTCTTTTGTTAGAAATCCATTTCTATCAATATTTTCTTTCCTCAAAAATATATAGCTGGTAATAGTATTTTTCCAAAAACGTATAGCTGGTTATAGTATTGTCAAAAACGTATAGCTGGCATATCTTTTCAAAAACGTATTGCTGGTAATATCTTTTCCTTCAAAAATTTATTTCTGGAAATAATTTTTTTATTTATTCTTCTACAGTTCCATTGAAGTATCTTATGTGCATTTGTGATCATTGTTTTCCTACTTAATTACCAAATTCGGCATGTGATAAATCCTAACGGGGATGTGGCGATTTAGAAAACCTCGCGATTTACAAAAGCTGACACGCGGCGACTAACTCATGAGGAGCATTTGTAATTTTCAAGACAATCAGTTGCATACAGTTCAAAATTCTCAAGGCAATCGCCTGTGCTAAATTGACATGACAATCAAAATACTCAAGACAGTCAAACAGAGACTGCTGAAATGTCTCAAGTAAGTTACATAGAGGCTGCTAAATATTCTCAAGTCAATTGTATGGAGACTACCGGAAGTTCTCAAAAAATCATATAGACTTCTTGAATTTCTTAAGACAGTCTTATAAAAACTGCTAGAAATGCCAAAGAAATTTGTATACAGATTTCTTGAAATTCTTAAGACTGTCTTATAGGGACTGCTAGAAATTCCCTAAAATATCGTGTATAGACTGCTTGAAATTCTTAAGAATCTCTCATAGGGACAGTTAGATATTCTCACGACAATTATCAAGAGACCGTTCGTAATCGTGAAAACAATCATATAGATAAGGATAGAAATTCTCCAGAGAATCAAAGACTCTTCAAAATTCTCAAGGCAGTCGAATGGAGACTGCTTCAGATTCTTGCATAGACACTATTCAGATTCTAGAGACAATCAAGTAGCAACTCTTCGAAAGTTTTAAATGCACAGGGTTAATGAATTTGTTATTCATCAATAGATAATAAATGATCATAAATATCTGCCATTTTCATAATAACAGTCCTGACAATTTTTTTTAACTTTTTCGTATTTGTCGAAACAATCATAGAGAGAATCATAGAAATTCTTCACACAACCAAACTGCTCGAAATTCTCAAGAACGTGGAATAGAGACTGTTTCAAAGTCTTAAGATTGTTGCATATTCCCTGTTCAAATTTCTTCAGACAATCGAGTAGAGAGTGTTCGGAATTCTCAAGATAGCCGAATGGCGACTGCTTCAAATTCTTAAGATTGTCGAATTGACACTATTTAAATTTCTCCAGACAATCAAGCAGAGACTGTTAGAAATTCTCAAACGCCTATGATTAATGAATAAATAAAAAAATAAAATAAAATAATCATAATTATCTGCCGTTCTCATAATCATAGTCATGACGATTTTTTTAAGTCATTGTGTGAAACGTAGCTAGTCTCTGCACAACAACTACAAAAAGTTAATCCATTTCATAAAGGAGAGCTGAATGTCTGAAAATCACAGATCGCTTTACTATTTATTGTCTCGCCATTCCACTCTCCTTGCTTAACATCCCGAGACTGGAACCATTTCCAACTACCTTGGTATTTCTGTACAAACAAATGTAATGTATAGATATTTATTATCTGCACGGACAGTATATAAATTACATATGAACGCATACACGCAAACAAATCCTTGTTTGCATCACGTCTATTACCGATAGAAAATCACACGTATCTGTCTCTAGAGATTGGAAAAGAAATAAAATAAAAAAGATAAAAAGAAGACAGATTTCTTGACGCATCAACGTGTGGGTTTTAATCATGTTGTTAAAAGTAACTTTCATACCCGGCGGCTTTTGCTTAGATACACGCTTCGGCTATAAATGCACGTTCTTAATTGTTTTTTTTTTCTTGTTTGGTGGGCTTTTGTTGCCTCTATTGTTATGTCTAGGTAATGTTTACAGCAAGACTGTCGCATGATTTCTCTTCAGACGAAAGATAAAATAAAATATAACAGAACAATTTCGGAATAAATATTTTAATACTTAGAATAATAATAAAAATGAAGAAATTATGTCTCGCTTGGAGAAAAAAGTAGAAACATTCGTTATTATAAAGTGTCCCCTATCAACTGTATAGAATTATTTCCACGCTGCCTGTAATGTTGTGGACAAAATATGCAATGGCTTAATTATACGAAAATAGGGACGAGAGAGGATAAGGTCAAACAGATATCACTGTAGAATAACTTTCTTCTTCTTCTTCTTCTTCTTCTTCCTCTTCTTGTGGTGGTGGAGGTGTTGTTGTTGTTTGTGTTGTTGTTGTTGGTGGTGTTGTTGTTGTCATTTCCGGTCGTTAGAAGTCATGACTCACATTTTAATCTAGCATACTCGCTTTTTGTAAAGAGAAAGATTCAGCTACAAAAGTTATTATATTTAATTTTATTTATATTTATTATTTTTAATTTTGTTGTTTTATTTTTTACGACAGCAAGGCCTCGGATCAGGGTTTGGAGGTTTTGTGGAGCGTGGAAACACCACTGTTTTTCCCAGGCTATGGATAAATAGCGGACCCCCAAACAAAAACAAAACTCTATCAACGTATAAAAATACATATTTATAGTAAAATTACCACCAGTACATTTTATAGCAAAATGATCAACAACGCATTTTTAGCTGTAGTTGAACGTATACAATTGGATAAGATTTCGGCATTAAATTACCCATAGACGTTGATACGCCGCTAAAAGAAGTCAAACGATGCTAGAGGAAATCACCCAACTAATCAATCGTTTTTTTATTTATTTATTTCTATTCTTAGGTAACCAAAGGTTTCAATGGAGATCAAAATATTTAAAAATACGATGTATATATTCATTCATAAAGTGTACAAACTCCCTACTTCACATTCAGTTATATTTTCTGACGTATGATGAATTGGTTTCATGTGTTGATCGTTGTGAATATGTAATATCATACTCAAGTTGTACTTAAAAGGATTACTCCTTTAGAAAAATTATAAAAACTTTACGCACAGCAAAAAATTGTTTAATGATTTTCTTCTCATTATAAATATACTGAACACAAACGTTGGAGGTTGTGCGCCATTGTTTGACTTCTAAAAACAGTCATTGAAAATAAATGTGTCGAAATGGTGAAGTACAAAAACCACGTTTGTTAGATTTACTGGGTGCCAAAAACAAGCAAGACATCTTCTTGTAGGGAGATAAGATATATATTCTACAGCTCTTAAATTTTCCCCAATGGCTTCTCTTATTTTCGGTCAGATCAGCCTAGCTAAAATTGGCATAGATCTGGAAGTGTGTGGGGAATTGGGATGGAAAATTGTATTACGCCTATCATCCGAGAAAATAGAAAATCCTTGGCTTGAAAATCAGTCGCTCTATTTTACATTGTCCCTCACGACAACCACAGGAGTTGTATGAAAATATTCAACCATGTTAGACATCAAACAAGAATGTAGACAAATAAATAAATATACATTAATAAAGCGGTGTACAGACTTATGAGATAAATATTAAACGATTTCGACATAAATAAATAAATATTTGTTTGTGTTGATTGATTTTATTATATAATATTATATTAGTATCTCTATATTTCTGAGATGAGTTATTATGAACACTATTTACATTATTCAGACTATTGTCCTCATCTTTGTCGCCATATTTATTACAACGTTTCGGCCGTTGTACGCTTCGGCTGTCTTCAGGTTGTTGGAATGTCGGACTGAACCCTTTATTTCACTCACTGGGGTAGACTGTTCTAATTCCATGTGCCATGTTTAATGGATGTCAATTATCAGTTATCTCTTTGAGGACACATGTTACAGAGGATAAAGGCGTTGTTTAGATCCAGTGACAGGATCCAAAGAGTGTGAGTTCAATACCTGGTTAAGGCGGTGGGTAACTTGGAGAGGGGAATTAACAGGAGATAACTGATAACTGACATCCGTTAAACATGGCACGTGGAACTAGAACAGTCTAACCCATCCAGCGAAATAAAGGGTTCAGTTCGACATTCCAACCACCTGAAGAAGGCCGGAGCGTACAACGGCCGAAACATTGTAATAAATATGGTGACAAAGATGATGACAATAGTCCGAACAATGTAAACAGTGTAGTATATTATATTATATGCCACGCTTGACGGCTTATTTAATGTGTTTTTATATTTGAGTCTATAACAGGGCGGTCCATAACTCAGGCCTGGCAACCATGCTACTGGTGTCCACGACTGGGGGCTGATATGTGGAGACCTACTTTATTGCTAAATATCAATTTCAGAGAATATTTTTAGCAAGGAACTTGTTAGTAATGTCCAGTAATTAGTTAATTAACAATTATACATAATATTGAAAAGCAGCTTACAATTATTTAATTATAAATTGTATAAAATGCAAATGTACAAAGAAAGAACAAAAAAAAAAACCTTCTCGACCATAAAATAACTAAATGCACAAAATCCATTTTATTTTCCAAATTTTGAGCAATTATTGCCTGGATCAAAGTTGTATTATTTGACATCAACATTTAATTTAAGAAGTAGTTTAATTTTCAATATGAAATTTTTCAATAACATTTTGAACTGTTAAAAAATATTCACCCGCAAAGATTTGTTTTAATTTTCCAAATTGATTTTCTAAATAGTCGGTGGTAAATTTACTAAGCATATCAAAATTAAACCCACTGTTTTGTTAAACAGTGGGTTTAATTTTGATATTTTATATCTGCACACATCAATTAAGCCACTGCATGAATGTTCCGTGACTAAACTAGTATTACTTGTTAATGAATTAACATTTAATTAATTCTTTTTCATTGCTTCCCTTCCATCATTCTTTTTGGCATTTACCCAAAATTAGAAAGAAATAACAGATGTTCATCATCTAAATCTGATTTCACTTTTTTCATTGGATTGTTTTTTTTTTAGTGTCAGCATATATTTCTTTGACAGACAATTTTCCCAAATTTTAAGAATTTTCAATGAAATTAACTGTTTCTGAGGTATACTCTACATTTAATACTGGGTGGGTTTTTATGGCAGCTACCGTTTGATCACAAAACATTTTTAAACACCGGGAAAAATTTTGTTGCTTAATAGGTTTATCAACATACTTCATGTATTATAAAGAAAACACAAATTATTCATTAAAAATGAATCTTATAATCAAAATATTAGTTATCATGAAGAATTATTATATTGAAAATGTAAAGTACTTCTTAAATTAAATGTAGATGTCAAATAATACAACTTCGATCCATGCAATATTTGCTCAAAATAAAGCAATTTATGAAGAATAATAGTATAAAGAAAAAAATTAAATTAACTTTCTGTGACAAAATTCTTAAAAGATGACATTTTTCTGTGAATTTAGTTGTTTAAATAATGTCAAAAAACAGAAGTACAATATCGACTACACAATGTCGTCTCTTTTACATTTTTGTGGCATATTTTAAGAATACCTGTAAGATATTAAATTTATTATTGAATTTAATTTTTGATATTAACTTTAACTGATAAATTCTTTAATAAGTGTTATTTTTCATTAATTTTGCAGTGAAAAAAATTACATTTTTTTTTTTTAATGCCTTCTATTTATTTACGAAGGACAGAAAAATTCAACGTACTTTTTTAAAGAATACCTGTTATGTTAATGAAAAGATTATTCATAAAAATAAGTTTATATTTAATTGTTAATGAAAATGGAGGAAAATATTAAATTCGAATTAACTTTCCGATAAATTCTTAATGACACTTGTGAAATTCGCATCGAAAAAGTTTGTTGCAAATTTGTTGTTTGATGCAAAGTTCAAATAGAATAAATAAACATTGCACTTACTTCAGTATCTTAAACAATAAACTTGAGATAATCTAAAGATAAAACGTAAAAATTTCTTAAAAAAATTTAATTTCTTAATCTAATTCTAGCAACGAACTTTCGCGTGTTAATTTTTCGCCCCCAGTCACTTACTGACCTTAACTCAATGTAGAGGCCTGAGTTATGGATCGCCTTGGTTTATAAGCATTTATTATGTTAGAAGATAAGTAAATGTTCTTTGTTTATATAATATTGGAGTCTTTAAGCATTTTCTGGGTAGGTGGTCTCTTATAATTTTGAGAGTTTTCTAGGGGATGCAGTCGACGTATTCTCGACCCAGGGAAGAAAGCTATAAGAATTACCCATAATATATTGATATGTATATACTGAGATAGAAAGAATAAATTACGTTTCGATGAACCATTCGAGAGTGTGACTAAATGAGGAAGTAGTAAGCAAATAGAAGAAGGAGGTGTGCATATTATAAGCACATGTAGAATAGATAGTGGTTGATGACAGACTTGAAGATTTGATTAGTCAGTTGTATTTGCTTAGTGGCATCTCAACATATGTGAGTTATTTAAAGCCGAAATCTAAATGTTTTGCATGCAATTAATAATGGTTTTAGTGATACAAATCTTATTAATTAAGCCATGACTTGGGGAGAAGAGGTGAACTCATACCTTTCCTAAGGTCAACTCATACCTTTCCTAAGGTCAAGTGCGCGTAAGTGAATATAATGAATCGAATGGAATTGGAACTCAGCTCTCCGATTAAGAATTCCGAGCCATTACCCAACTTACACATCCAATCTTATAGTATTCGAAAGCCGTCACCCATCTAGGTACTGACCAGGCTCAACTCTGCTTACCTTCTGTGATCGTACGGGAACCGATGTTTCAACGTGACGTGGTCGTAATTCTAAACTTGAAGAGGTTAAGATTGTAGTGATAGAGAAACACTAGATCTAGAAGTCCCCAAAAAGATTTATTATTGGTGGATACAATCTTGGAAATGTTAATGGCACACCCAGAAAATAAACGGCAGGAATTCCTTGACAATATCATAAAGAAAAGCGCGAAGAAAGGACTAACTATCAAGTGTAATAAGACAGAAATATAGTTGTATGCAAAAAGAACAGCCTAAGATGCGAGCTACAAATTGGAGATTTCAAACTCAGGCGAGTACAGAAATTTAAATATCTGGCAAATATCTGATGAAGGAAAAATATGACACCGAAATCCGATCACGTATTTGAATTGTAGTGATCTTTCAAAATCTAAGCAAAGTATTAAGAAGCAGAAAAAAGCACTGGGCAACTATGTAATGTGATTTCTTCTATAGGATAGTGAATACTAGACAATTTCTTCACAGTTGAAAAAGAGACCTGAGATATAAGAGATTTTTTTCTGCAGAAAAATAATGAGAATTGCTTCCTCCTGTTACGCTCATATAACAACCTCATTCCGTAACCCTTTACGTTGAGTGTGGAACTTTGGCTTTTTGTTGGAGAAAAATTAGTAAAAAAAAAAATTACAAGAAAAACCATCATATGGCATGAATTTCATACAGTTGTTACACAAAAGAGAGAGAGAGAGAGATGGGGTGGAGAAAGAGGAGATATACAAAGAGAGTCCGGTTTGCAGGGTAATCTGAAAGGTAAGATATACATCGGAATTGCGCAAGTGTGAATAAATTAAAAGGTAAAATCGCATAGAGAGTCAAAGGGTAAAATCCCTTAGTAAATCCCATCTTGAGAGCATATGTTAACGGAATGTTTTAAGGCAAGTAGAAACAAAAAGAATTCTTATACATTGAATCAGAAAGAGCTTATTGAAATTTCTATGACGCATAATACGAAAAGAAGAGGGGAAAATTTGACACTCACAAGACATATTAAGACGATAGGAGGAAAAGGAATGAGCGAATAACCTACATATCAATCTTGTGGAAATGGTTGACAGAACAAGGTGGGTAGTAAAAAAAGAAGACTTTTTTAAGAGCTACAAAAGATAAGGAGATGTGGAGAGCTATGATCACTCTGGCTTGACGGAACACGCTACACAGAAAAATAACTTCTATCTTGTTTCACGCTTGTTGTCTTCTGTTGTACTAAGCTTAGTAAATCCTATACAGTGAGCACCCACCTATTCGCGTTTCAGCATTCGCGGATTCACATATTCGCGGTTTTTTCTTTAGTACATATGTACTTGTTATTCGCGGAAACCCTGAATATTCCCGTGTTTTTCTGAAGAACATATGTACAGATTATTCGCTAAGAACTCCTTCGATTCGCGTATTTTTTCAATAAAACATATTTAAAATATTCTTGTATTATTTTCCTTTTAAGTCACTGAAAACATATAACATTCCATTTGTATGGTAAAAATTGGCAGAATTGTACCTCCTCATTGTAAAAGGCAAACGCAAAAACATGCGTCGTGCTTGGGCTTTGTTCTTTGGTAGGGGCTGCGGCTGGGGTCATAAAAGTGGCTTATGCTAAGTCTGTGGGCATCATCACAGTTCTGTTTTTAGAAAATGTTTTAAACTTTATATTTTATGTCTTGTTACACATATTTTATACAGTATTTTCAATGGTTGTATCGATCTATACTTAATTAAAAACGGTTATTGTACGTATGAAAGAAAAATTACGCTAAGTGTATGGTCACAAATATTATTGTTCAAAAATGTTTTTAAAAGGGGCTGAAATGTTTCTAAAGTGTCTAGGATGAACATTTAAGGCATATGGGGATTTAGCAATCAAAATAGGTACTTATAAGCACTTTTAAGGGGAGTGGGGTACAAGTATTCGCGGATTCTATTTATTCGCGGCCGGTTCTGGTCCCTAACCCCTGCGAATAAGGGGGATTCACTGAAATTGCCAACTGCTATCAAGAACCAAGAAAGAATCGGCAGACAAATAATTCGCTAATGTCAACAGCGAACCATTTTATAATTAATATTTATAAAAGGTAATTAAGTGAGAGGTTGACCTCTAAGACAAAGACATTTTTTCCGTTGTCTGTATCGTTTCCGAACACCGTTTACATAGACCGACTTATAAGGTACATCTTTAGGGAAGCTTACTTAGCTGACATTCACAAACAGACATATTAGACAACTAAGCCGGGTCAACGTACCATAAAAATGTCCTCCTTGCTATTGCAAATTATCATCTTTGTAGTAATCTTGTACCTTTTGCCCTTGCTCGCTGATTAGATTCGAAGCTATTAATTAATTAATGGCTGTTTCATGAGATGTATTTCGTCGTAGATTCAGACAAAAGCCGTCAAAATACGTTGCAAGGTAATGAAAGAAATGGATGCAGCAGGTTCATAACTCTTCTTTGATTACGTCGTACGATTTTGACTTATCGATTTTTATAACATATATCGAGGCTTCGAGTTCATGGTACGCCGCTGAGAAGTGGGGTACAGAAACGGTGTAAATCGATGCGTCATTTCTAAATCAACAGAATGGAATGGAGTAGTGTCAAATTGTTTTGTCAGGTAATCTATTATTATTATTATTAATATTAATATTATTATTATTCACATTATTATTATTAATATTATTATTATTATTAACATTATTATTATTAATAATATTATTTTATTATTATTATTGTTTTTATTTTCTTTGATTTCTGGCGTTTACACAATTTCCGAGTCCCGCCCACTGACCTAAGGTTAGAAATGGCATCATGACACTCTCCACTGACAAAAACAAAAAAATATTACAAAGATAAAGCCCTTCGTAAAGTGTAGGCTGTACTTGTCAGAACAATTTTTTGTATCTCCTTGAGGCATGGACTTCAAGGAATCCCTTCAATTAGTCTACTGCAATCTTTTCCAACCAGTCCTAGGGCTCCAACTACAACAGGGATTGTTGATGTTCCCATATGCCACATTTTCGAGATTTCTATTTCAATGTCCTTGTATTTTGACAGCTTTTTGAATATCTTCAAAGATACACCGCAGTCAGCAGGGACTGCCATATCAATAAGAAGGCACCGTTTTTGTTTATGGTCTTTAATAACAATATCTGGGCGGTTGGCTTTGATTGTTCTGTCAGTGTGTACTGTGTAGTCCCATAGAATTGTAACAGGTCCTATCTCCGTAACCGGGTCTGGGTGGTGTTTATACCAGTTTCCTTCCCGTAGAAGTTGCAGATTTCCCAGTATTATTATTATTATTATTATTATTATTATTATTACCACATAGGGATACATTTTCAGATAAAAAATTGGTTGAAAAAATGCATCACTCGGTTGTCGCACGTCTGAAAATTAATTTTTCTTGAGAGTCTTTTGTCAGCTTTCATTAAAAGACGTAAATCCATGATGTAAGAAGGATAAGAATAATGGACATTTAATTTATATATATATATATATATATATATATATATATATATATATATAGAGAGAGAGAGAGAGAGAGAGAGAGAGAGAGACAGAAAAGAGACATACAGACAGAAAAGAACATAAGAATAAACACTGCGTGATGAGTGTGACATTTAGGTTACAATGCGTACTTAATATAGAAGAAATATTGATTCCTATATACTCACCATCTATATAAATATAAACAGTATATCCCCGATACTGGACTTTCTTCTTTAATGAATATAGCACATTTTAATTAATATACAAACGTATGGATGCAGATATATATATATATATATATATATATATATATATATATATATATATATATATATATGTGTGTGTGTGTGTATATACATACATATATATATATATATATATATATATATATATATATATATATATATATATATATATATATATATATATATATATATATATATGTGTGTGTATATATAGATAGAGAGATAGATAGATAGATAGATAGATAGATAATATTAGTGGTCAGTAATGTGTGTATATATATATATACATAATATATATATATATATATATATATATATATATATATATATATATATATATATATAAATTCCCAAAAGGATAAAATCCAACTAGAACTCAATGTCCAGGACAGAGTAAGAATATAGTATGAATTGGCTGGATTTTAATTTTAGATCGTATCGTTTTTTTATTGTGCGTGGTGTCACCACAAATATCTCCACACCTTTCCGGTGTCTGTATTTTAATCTTAATTTTAGGTCAGCTAATCGGTAGCGATTTTTATGCCTCTGAAAATAATTCATATTTATCTGTATCTCACTCATTTAAACCGTTATTTAACTCCTCTTTTTTAAACTTCTCTCTGTTAAATTTTAATCCGCACCTTCACCTTTAGGCCTTCCTGTGCTTCTTTCTTCTGTTACACATCTCTCTAGAGCTTACAGACATTTCCCGCTCACACTTGTTTCCCA
>CAHIKZ030005514.1:1130000-1145000 GCA_903632075.3 Acanthosepion pharaonis | reverse complement strand
TTATCTCCCCATCCTGAAAATAACGCTAAAAATACAAAGCAGATCTCCTGAAAATTAGCAATTATTTTCAGAAAACCAATCTCTGATTAATCTTTATTGTTTATTTTATAATCATCGATATTTTAACATGATTAAAAGCAAGGAATTTGATTTAATATTTTCGATGTGATTCATTTGAGAAAAGTTTAAAAGGGTAACAAATTAATAAGATCCGATGAAAAAAAATGTTTTCTTGTTTTGTTGTTCAAGGGCGATGTTATTGTGTACAAACACAAACTAATTCTAATCATATCAACACTTCCGAGGGGATAGGACTCGCGGGGTGGATAATCAGTTGGGGAGAGTGGGACGGCTTCACTCAGCAACTACGGTGGCTTTCATATTCTGTTGCGAGTAAGCCTCCAGAAATCCTTCTTTTTTTTTTCTTTCTTTGTTTTTCTTTACAAAAATATCAGTAATAATCATTTCTTTAAGATTTTGTGCCTGCGAATTGAAATTGCTTCGGAGAATATTTCAAATTTTAGAAGGTTCATTAGATGGATACACTTCCATCAGAGTGTAGCTCAATTGTTATCATTTTAAATATGTGGCGTTTATTATCATTTTAAATATGTGGCGTATATATATATATATATATATATATATATATATATATATATATATATACACCCATAGGTTGGAGCCGGGAAGAAGAGGATTCATACCTTTCCCAAGGTTATTAGCGAATGTAATGTATTCGACTGGAATTCGAACTAGTCACGGTGGGGGTAAAGGATAGCGGCTCAGATCGAGGAAGCCACAATTCATAAATTCTAGTTGCATAAGGTCTTTTAATTTTTACAAGCCTGAGGATGTCTGTAGGAACAGACGGAAGCTTGTAAAAATTAAAAGACCTTATGCAACTGGAATTTATGAACAGGGATCATATCATTCATATACAGGTTGATGCATCTTATTTATATTGTTTGCGAAGATGTATTCTCGCCATTTAAATCATTAACCTCTATATTTGTTTTTTGTATGAATGATTCATGAATTTATAAATTATAATTTGCACCTTTAATTGAAATATATATATATATATATATATATATATATATATATATATATATATATATATTTGCTTGGTTAATAATTCTACGCCATGCGAAAAGGCTATGTGCAAAGGAAAGATCTTTTGTCAATTACTGAAGCTTAGTCCTTCTCTCCAAGGAAAAAAAGTATTATATAACTGCAGCATTTAGTCACACTCGACTGGCTATTGGATGACCAGTAATAAGATCAGCGTAAGATTTCTTCATCCAAGCCTTGATTCATAAACATATTTTTCTGAATGCAACTTTGAACAAACGATGCAAAGTTTGCGCCATTGTTATCCTCCACTACCACGGTTATTAGTCAAAAATCAACAAGAAATGTCCATTAATTGATTCAATTTTATTATTTGGATAATTCATTTATAGAATTTTATTTGTCACACAGTTCTCTTTCTCTAATTCTGTCTTTCCTTATTTCTTTATATGGTCGTTGTTACTGTTGTGATTTAAAAAAAAATCTTTTTGGAAATTCAACGCTAAAAGCTGATTGACAGAAAACACTGGGCGGCGGGTGGTGACGCTGAACGAAGGTATAAATATAAAAAATAAAGAATGACTTCAAAGGGGAAAGAAAAAATATTAAAAAAGCTCAAAAGCTAATCAAGTAAATATGATTGCAAAATGCTCAAGTTGAGGAACTGCTTACTGCTGTTTGAGATGAGATCAGAAAGACTTATATGCAGATCGGTGTCAATAGAAAAAAGAAGCAGATTTGGCAACTATCCGAGAAGAAAATTTCCTTAATGACATCAGACTTCAAGATTACATCGATTACATCAATATGGATGCATGAGCTAGTTTTTGGAATGGGTGCGTTTGTGAGTGTTGGCGCACACAGAAAGAAGCTAGTTAGGCACATAAATACGAGAAGAACTGAATATTTGCAAAATTTACCTAGGTTATTTCAGATCTTCTCTGTGTGCGTCTCAAAACAAGAATAATTTGAGGAGTACATGATATTAAATTACGCATATGTGTTTGCATAGAGTTTATAATCATACATGATTTCGCAACATCTGAGAGGTCTTTTAATTTCACCCTCTTACAAGTGCATCTTCCTTCATATATATATATATATATATATATATATATATATATATATATATATATCATTCTGTCACTTTTTCTATGCATATATATATGAGTCTGATATATGCGTTTTGTATTTCTCTCTCTCACATTATACTTACGCACATGCATATATATATATATATATATATATATATATATATATATATATATATATATATATATATCTGGCCACTCGTATTCGAGGATACCTGTCTACTAGGACAGCTAGACAATCCCCTATTGCAGACACCTACTCAGGCACATTTGTGTTTGTTTAACACCCACAGAGCCAGCCTGTTGTTTTATTCTGCAGATATCAAACTCGGGTCTTATGGTCAAAAGGTGAACGTTCTAACCACTCGGCCACGTTCCAATGTATATATATATATATATATATATATATATATATATATATATAGTGTAGTTATATATGAAATATTTTCACACACACACACACACACACATATATATATATATATATATATATATATATATATATGTGTGTGTGTGTGTGTAAAATATTTCATATATAACTACTGTAAATGGGCATTATGAATATGAGTGAAAAGCAAAATAAAATATATTTACATTGATAATGTCCGTTATAGAACGAAACGCGTCGGTTAAGATAAGTTTTCCTTCGGTCTTCACACACACACACACACACACACATATATATATATATATATATATATATATATATATATATATATATTTTTGTATTTTTTAGAACTTTCATTTGATTAAAATAAAAACCGATTTAGAGATATTACAAGAATAATCCAGAATCTAAACTGACAGCTTACATACGACTAGAAAATGAATTCCCTGCATACACAAAAATAAAAAGATGTGTAAGACACGGATATGTCCTCTCACCGGACCTATACAAGCTATAGAGTGAATCGATTCTGAGATAATTAAAAGTCCTGCTAGGATAAATTATTGGTGGCTACAATCTTAACGACGTATGATATACAGATAGCACAGTGTTGATAGAAGACAAAGAAAAGAAACTAC
Source organism: Acanthosepion pharaonis (assembly GCA_903632075.3). Lineage (NCBI taxonomy): Eukaryota > Metazoa > Mollusca > Cephalopoda > Sepiida > Sepiidae > Acanthosepion > Acanthosepion pharaonis. Next base: position 1,141,812 of record CAHIKZ030005514.1, on the reverse strand, counting down.
AAGAACTCTTACAGAAGCAATGACGGGAAGCGAGGAAAAGGACTAAATAATTCTTGTAATATCTCTAAATTGCTGCGGAGTAATAAACGCGCCAGATTATGGCGAGAAATATTGTCTTTCACCAGAAATCAGGACATTTTTCTAAATATGCAAAAATAAATTACAAAAATTATTATTTTATAGAAGTTTTATTTAATGGAGAGATATATTAGTGAATAGAGACCACTTATGCAAATGTGTTAGGCAGGTCCATTCTAGCAAGATGGACCAACTCACCTGCTGCATTAGACACTCTCCTATAAAATGAGGTAAAATTAGCTGGTTTGCTTTTTCAGAAGGCAGCCATGTTAGCAGGTAAGTCACTTGACTTCTACAAGATGAAGGAGAAACTTGAAGCTACAGAAATCTGGTAATACAGAAGGATGCTGAGAATACCTTGGTCGTAACAGGTGAGCAACCACAAAGTTTTAGAGAAAACGGAAGCAAAAAAGGACACCTATACTTAACATCAGATACGAAACAATTGAAATTTATCGGGCAAAAACTGAGAAAAGAGTGCTTGGAAGATTTTTTTTACGCACAGGACAGATTGAAGGCAAGAGGGACAGCAAAACAGCACATAACCTACCTAGCAAACTTTAGTAAATGGATGGCTGATAAAACGGGTTTCAGTGATAACAAAATGACAACATTTAGTAAGAACTTCAATCTACAGGAAATTATAGAGAGCCGTGATCGCCAACTTCCTGAGTGGATACAGCGCAAGACTAGACTGACAACTAGGTTCCATCGTAATTTCTCCTCTAGTCGTTTCTGTTCTAGCAATTATCTCTCGTGGAAATCTTTTCTGCCATCTTGCTTTTCTGTCTCCTACAATCTTCAAAAGTTTTAATACAACATCAATCACCATCTTCTGTATTGCTGGATCGTGTTCGTTTATTGTCTTTTCTCTTCACTAAAGTCTTCTCATCTTCTTTCATCTTTTCTTCATCTCTCGCACTTTCATATGCGAATGTAAGAGATTATTCCTCTTCTCCAGGGTGGGTGTTTATATATCAACCTGTCATACGGTTATTTCCCTCGCGTGAAGACAGCTACTGACAACGAGTGAATCGCGGATCTCCACCACGGCTAGGTCAAATGTACACCTGAATTCTTTGAAGGATAGGATTAAATATACACTACTGCTCCTATGGGTGTAGTGGTACCCCTACGACTCTAGTGGATTACAGACCTCATAGTGTGACATGATCTATGTTTACAAGCTTATAGTAATATGAAATGTGTGTGTGTGTGTGTGCACGTGCACGCGCGTGATTGTGCTAATATTTGCCTTGCAAATGAGCTCACTTGATTTTCAAATCTTGTCGTCGTGGGTGCCTCTAATGAAGAATCTAGTTAAAAACCAGAGATAATTAGTCCACATTCAATGTTCTCTTCCCAGAAGCTACAAACTAATTTCCAGGACTGGCTTGCGTAATGATGACAAATGCTTCGAAAACTGATTCATTAAATTCTGGCAACTCCGGTCAAATTGTCTAGTTTGAGCGTTGGCTAACGTTGCAAAAAATTAAGTATTGGCTATAGTTCCTCGAAGGAAGCAGTGTGCAGATTTCCTGAAATTAAGATTTGAGTAGAGAACTTTAAATTAAGAATTAGGCAGAGTCCTTCAAATGAATTATTCAGCAGATTTGCTGAAATTAATAGTCAAGTAGACAATTTTTTAAAAAAATTGTCATTGGCTATCAGCATCGTCATTCTTTTACATAATCAGGAGTGGTCGTAGAATTGCTGCCGACCTGTGCACCTGACCAGCTTCTTTCATATATCTCGGTTGCGTGCTAATGCTCGGTGATATAGTCGTCCCATTCACCCTCTCTGTCAACATATTTATATTAGATAAATGTTGAGAATATAATATTCGATAGATTTCCTCACATCAAGATTATTGTAACGTTGCTAATTTTTTTTATTGAAGACTTACAATATTAGGGAAGAGGACATTCATATATATATATATATATATATATATATATATATATATATATGTGTGTGTGTGTGTGTGTGTGTGTGTGTGTGTGAATGAACATATATATATATATGAATGAACATATAGATGTATATAAATACATATATATGTGTGTGTTTGTGTGTGTGAATGAACATATATATATATATATATATATATATATATGAATGAACATATAGATGTATATAAATACATATGTGTGTGTGTGTTTGTGTTTGTATCTGTATATATGTACGTATGTAGGTATGGTAAAAAAAACAGTTTTAAGGTATGCAAAATATATGTGTGTTATGTTTAAATTGTTCAATATGAGGGGTAGAGCATATAAATATAAACTTTGAAGTGAACACCCACCGGCGACAGTCAGTTTCATGCTTAAACACAATCGTCAGATATTTTCATTTAAGCATGAAACAGACTGTCGCCGCTGGGTGTAAACTTCAATGCCCATTTTATATTTACAGACACACAAGCGCGCACACACACGCACACATGTGTGTGTAAGGTGTATTTTGGCAGCAGGAATTCTCTCAAAAATGTTTTGCTAAATAATATGGAAAATTTAAAGAGTTATTTTGCTTTATCGGTAAATTTACCAAAATTTATCAACTTACTCAAGGTGACATCACATACACGATCAAACTGGATTTTTTTTATGTGTGTGAGAGTTTTGTTTTGTATTTTTAAACACATTTCGATATACGGTCCCTTATTAAGCGTGCCATGAGAAAACTCCTTCGCTTTTTCTATTGGGAAGATAAAACCAATGAGCTTGTGCGGAAAAGGCTTGAAAGTTTTGTGTGGCCACCGGGAACCTCTTCCCGCCACTATCAGACGGGGGAAAAATGGTGTGGGTTGGACACGTTACAAGGCACGATATCCTGTGCAAGACCATCATGCAAGATATCGTCGAAGGTGGACGTAGGAGAGGACGCCACAGCAAAAACTGGTTGGACAATGTCAAACAATGAACAGGTGTGACTCTACCAGAATTGCTGAAGGCTGCCGTTGATAGACCGTTGTTAAAGAGATTCAACATGGCTTCTGTATTTGGATCCCCATCCCACAATTACAAAAGTCAAGCGGATGATGATGATGATTATTATTATTATTATTATTATTATGAAAGCCACCTTATTTAATGTTGGCTGCTTCTCTTTTATTAAAACAGCTTCCAAAATTTTGAAGATTTTTTATTTGCACTCCGCCTTGTTTTAAATTTATTTAATTTTACGAGAATTGAATTGTGAAATCTATATTTTAACAGTTGTCCTCCTCCTGTCTCTCGATATATGCCTGCATGTAATTCCTTATATGTGCGCGTGTTTAGCTGTGTATGTCGGTGAATATGCGTGTGTTCGCTAGCACGAATATCATAAACCTAATGTTTCATCTACTTTGCAACCAAACAAACTAACACGCTTGCTGGCACCCTAATCTCGGTTCATCTGCTTCTTAACCAGCCAAAGGCCTAATTATTTCTCATCGCCCGAAAATAAAAGAAAACCACGCTAGCATCTCTACCTTGTCGATTACTTTTCCAAAGATCGCATTAGCGCCTTCTGTACAATAATTGACATGGCTGAATCAAGGCGTCTTTTTTTTTTTAAAGCAAGAGAAAAGAATAAAGCTAACCTCAAAGTAAATCAAGCTAGCTATAAATATACGTGTTTAGCCCATCTCCTCTCTCTTAACAAAATCTACAAAAAAGAGGAACAAACAACTGGCACCATGGTAATAGGATGGGTGACTTACGTTTGAGCAAGGATTAAAAAGCTAGACGAACAGTAGATTTCGTCGGTGTAGTAAGCTAACCCCACCTACTGCAGACGCCTTATGGCAATAATACGTTGAAAGACCGATTCTCGTACGAACACCGAAGTTAAACAACGTCGAGCCTGATCACTTCCTAGATGGGTCACAGATTAGAGATACCAGGTCTCCTAAACTCCTGTGCGGGTTGTGTAATAGAGAACAGCAAGGAATTGGAAATCGGAGAACCGGGTTGCAATTCCAGTCGGGATCGTTATATTCAATTACGCGCAAATACCCTCGAGAAAAGGCATGAACCCACGTCTTCTCGATCCTAGCTATGGGCTAATTAGTAAGATGTATCAGTAAGTCATTATTATCGCTAAAAACTAAAAGATTTATAAGCTGTAAAAAATAAAATTAGTCAATTCGATTATAATATAAAAGATGTGGCACAAGGCCGAGTTTTAAAGTCGGGTATCCGAGCCCGTAGGCTCGGGCAAAAATTCCCTATAGACCACGTAAAAACGGAGTCAGTTTCCCGAGACGAGACTCTGCCCTTCGGGCAGAGCCACGTCTGGGAGATACCCTCTGACATGTGCCAGGTAAGTATATTTCCTGCCATCATTGATTTCAACGACAGAAATTTCAGAAACTGTTGTTGAGTGCCTAACGTCACGATGAAAAAAGGTATGCACCCACGCCTTCTAGCCCCTAGCTATGGATTAATTAGTAGGAATTGTATCAGGAAATCATTATTATCTACAATATATTCATACAATTTAAAAGTATTTTCTGGCTTTAAATAACTTGTAACAGATTGATAAACCGTAAAAACCATATCGACCAATCAATAAACCTCATTATAGTGAAGTGTTAGCACCTTCTTTTCAAAGATCTAAAACTAACTTTCAAAACTGGTTTCTTTAATCAACACAAATACAGTGAAAATTGATTCATTAAATTCTGGCAGCTATGGTCAAATTGTCTAGATTGCGCATTGGGTAAAGTTCCAACAATTAATCTTTGGATATAGAGAGCCTTAAGTTAATCACTTGGTTCTAAATTTAGGCATCGGGTAAAGTTCCTGAAATTAACTATTTGGTATATTTCCTAAAATATAGCATTAGCCATCGTTCCTGAAAGTAGATATTGGGTAGAATGCTTGAAAAGGACAATTCACCAGATTTTCATACATTGCATATTAGAATTTCTTGAATTAAACATTTGGTAGAATTACAGAATTTAAGCATTGGATATGAATGAAATTAAGCATTTGGTAAGTTTCCAAAGTGTAAGCATTGTGTAGTTCTTAAAATTTAGCATTTGGTAATCTTCGAAAAATTAAGCTTTGGATAGTTATCTGTTTATTGCGAATATTTCAGTTATATGCCGAGCTAATCTATGCCTGCTAAATACACGTAGTACCTCGATACATAGGTTTATCGCTCCAGTCACTCTACTGAGGATTTCTCAAAAAAATGATTGAACTAATTAAGAAGACTTTATATTTCGCAATCGGTGAACATTTTATGCTATTGTTATTTCACAAGGTAAATATTACAATTTCTCGCAATGGTTATAATTTTATAGAAAGTTTCCTTTTGCATGTCTTTCCATGTATGACTGATTAAAATTTATGATCTTAGGAGAGATGAAGATATCTTATATATGTTCGGGATGTTTATTCTTGAATTCTACCAATTCAAACAGTGACAGCTTAGACACACCATGCCACTTCCAACATGTCGAATAACCTTCATTTCCCACTTCACCCAGAGGATAATCTTCTTGTTACTCATCCTAGTATCAAGTCCAACTGGTTTATTGCCTGATTCGTTTTCTAAGGCTTATCAACCGTTTACAGGTTTTTTAAAGCCAGAAAATCTTTTAGCTTGTAAGGATTTTATTTAAAAGATAAGAATGATTTTAGTGATAGTAATTAAACCATATCTTGGGGCAGAAGAGGTGGGTTCATGCCTTTCCCAAGCGTATCTGTACGTAAATGAATATAACGAATCCAAGTGAAATTTGAACTTGGCTCTCTGATTAATAATTACGAGCCATTACGCCACCTACACAGCCAACCTTACAGTACCTGGTATTCCCAAGCGGTTACCCATCTAAGTACTGACCAGGCTCGACATTGCTTAATTTCAGTGGTCGCACAGGGAGTCTTTCAACGCTATATGACCTTAAGCCTAAATGGTTACTGTTGAAACTTGACTAATGCATGGAATAATAATTCAACACAAAATGTACTTAGAACAAAATGAATTGAAACAAGAAAGTGTACACAATATTTACATATAGTCTCTTGTATATTCCTGGTAAGACCATTCCGGGAGAATGTGTTGACTGAGTCGCAGTCGGGCAGAGTCTCTGGTTGAATCTTTTGATTCCTCCCTCTCTTTCCGGTACCAACTATATTTATATGGTCGGTACTCCACTATGCAAATTAGGTGGATCCTACCACAACAGTTACCTTAAGGTAAATGACATACAATTATATGGTGGTAAACAGCATATTTACTATAGTACATCATATTTCAGCAAGACGATATGTACATGTCTAAAACTGTTATTAATTGAGTTCAGAAACTATGAGAGTCGTACCTAGATTATTCGCCCTTATTTCTGCAGCGTGACCCCCCCCCCAAAAAAAAACAATAATTTGGTACAGTTTATTTAATTGTTGAAATTTTGTTACATTTATTTGAAGAAATTTAGTAGTTTAAAACAGAACAAAAACACAAATGTTAAATTTCTTGCCATTTTTTCAGTCCACAAATTGTTGGATGAGAATGATCAACTCACGTTGAAAATTTCGCAACTGCAGCATCCTGAAACAAGAAATAGTTAAAAAAAAATATGTTACTTATTTTTTTTTAGTTCATCCCTATAGTAAAGTATATATTAGGACCATGAATAAGACCTCGCTGTTTTTCAACAAATGGCATTCCCAGAACGTGTAGTTTCAGATGGCAGCGCATTTATAAGGAAGTACTATAAGCAAGCTTGAAATTCAGTGTATTTCATTTCGCGGAAGTGTAAACAACTTCGTTTTTTATAGCGTTAAACATATCGGATTTCGTGCCAAACAAAGTCTATTTGCGAGGAATTTTTCTGCATCAGTTTATTCAAAAGAAATCTACAGCTGAATCACACAGAATTCTTGTTGAAACTTACGGCGACCATCCTCCGTCGGGAAAAAACATGCAGAGATTGGTTTAGACGCTTCAAAAATAATGATTTTGATGTTGAAGATAAAGAACGCTCTGGCGCATCGAACAAATTTGAAAACGAAGAATTGGAGGCATTACTTCATGAAGACTCATATCAGACGCAAGCTGAACTTGCAGAATCATTAGAAGTTGATCACACAACAGTTTCGAAACGTTTGAAAGCATTAGGAATGATTAAAAAGTATGTACATTGGGTGCCGTACGAGTTGAACACAAGAGACGTCGACCGGCTTCTTGTCACGTGTGAACACTTGCTTCAACGGCAGAAAAGGAAAGGTTTTTTGCATCGTATCGTGACCGGCGATGAAAGGTGAATACAGTATGATAACACTAAGCGTAGAAGATCGTGGGGAAAGCTCGGCCATGCATCAACATGGACGGCAAAGCCGAATATACATGGTTCGAAGATTCTACTGCATTAGGTGGGGTCAGCTGAGTGTAGTTTACTATGAGCTGCTCAAACCGACCGAAACCATCACTGGATATCGCTATCGATTAAAATTGATACGTTTGAGCCGAGTATTGAAGAAAGAACGGCGGCTATACGAGCAGAGACGCAACATGACCGCGCTAGTCCAAATGTTGTAAAACAGGTGAAAACTTAAATGGGAAGCCCCACCCCACCCGCCGTATTCACTAGACATTCTCCCGTCCGATTATCACTTGTTCCGATCGATGATATATTGGCTGGCTAAGCAGCATTTTCATTCTTATAAAGATGCCAGAAAATGGGTCTACTCGTTGTTAGTCTCAAAAGACGTGTCGTTTTCCCGACGTGGAATTCAAATGCTGCCAGAAAGATGGGAAAAAGTGGTGGCTAGCGATGGACAATAATTTCAGTGACATGTTTCTTACTAATTTTTGTAAATAAAACATTAATTTTCATGAAAAATCAGCGAAAACATATTCAAGGTCCTAATAGTTATATATATATATTAGTTAATTTTTTTTATCATATAAATATAAAATTTCCTGGATTTTGATGATGCACCCTGTAACTGTGTGGCGTATAATTTTCCTTTTTAGTTTGGTTACTATATTTCAAATCAATAAGAGTTATTTGCCCTTGTCACTTCAAAGGCAATATCCTCTCCAAACCAAAAAAATTAGTCGTTAATATTAACCAAAACTTATTATAAATAAAAATAAAATAAAAACAGTCGTCAACAATTACTTTTTCATACGATCTTCAATTCCTTTTCTTCTTAGCAACAATCTCTTAATCTTTACCGTGCCAGGTGTCCAATATTTTTTTTTTCCTTGAGTAAGTCGCCACTATCCTGTTTGACAATTCTCTTAATGTGCCCAATCACATTAACTTTGATATACCGCGGGATTAATATAAACTTAAAGCGGGATTTGTATAAACTTAATCAATGACCTCTTCGCCACAGCTGTTAATAGCAACAACTAATTCACTAAGCACTTATGTCCAAGTCTCCCCCAACGTCTACACAGCGGCTCAAAAAGAATCTACCACAGACAGAATCAATAGAGTAACCTCTGTGGGCCTAACTTTATCTGAATCCTGCCCCGAGATGCAAGCAAGTTGGTTTTCCTTCAATCAGAGGAAAAATTAATTAGTTCTTCTGTACGGCAGATGCAACAAAAGAGAAGCGTGGCAAATTAAGACCATTTACCCTTCCCATAACGGGGTGTGAAACTCCCGACCCCCACAATTCATGCAACAAAAGAGAAGCGTGGCAAATTAAGACCATTTACCCTTCTCATAACGGGGGTGTGAAACTCCGACCCCACAATTCATGCAACAAAAGAGAAGCGTGGCAAATTAAGACCATTTACCCTTCTCATAACGGGGTGTGAAACTCCCGACCCCCACAATTCATGCAACAAAAGAGAAGCGTGGCAAATTAAGACCATTTACCCTTCTCATAACGGGGTGTGAAACTCCCGACCCCCACAATTCATGCAACAAAAGAGAAGCGTGGCAAATTAAGACCATTTACCCTTCTCATAACGGGGTGTGAAACTCCCGACCCCCACAATTCATGCATCGGATTAACCCTATCCCACAATGACATTTTATTAGCTTGTATCATTCGAATTAATAATCTTAGTAAATCGCTTAAATTACATCGTGCAGTTAGGCACTCAACAGCAGTTTCTGAAATTTCTGTCGTTGAAGACGGAGTCAATAATTGGAGCAAATATATTTGAATTGAGTGATTTTATTTTTTTACGGTTTATAAACCTTTTACAGGTTCTTTAAAATCAGAAAATATTTTAAGAAGTTTTTAGCGATAATAATGACTTACTGATACAAGTCATACTAATTAACCTATCCGGTAGATTGCACAATTTATCAAAGAAAAGCAGGTTAATGAGTCTGCGCAGTAGGCACAATATAGGTATTTCCGTTTCCTTTTAGAATCGTGATGATTTGATATTTTGATAAATCGAGAAGACGTGGATTCATGCCTTTTTCCGAGGATATTTGAATATAACGATACCTACTGGAATTGGAACCCGGCTCTCCGATTTTCAATTCCGTTCTGTTCTCCATTACACTACCTGCACATCCAAGCTTAAGAGACCTAGTATTCCTAAGAGGTTAATCATATAGGAACTGACCAGGCTCTATGTTGTTTAACTTCAGTGATCGTACAAGAATCGTTCTTTCAACGTGATATGGCCGTAAGCTGAAATATGCTTGGAGAATAAGTTTAGAAATGACACTTCAGATCTACGGAATGTATCGTTATAGTACTAACTAACTAACTATTCATCGCGAAGAAGGAGATGCTATTGTTTTTTCTTGAACCAATAACAGACGACTTCCCAGGGAACTTGTTTTTTTTTAACTATCAAATTAACGAATGATTCTAGTGTCAACAGACAACAAACAAAATGTTTTTTATGATGAAATGTCTGACTACGCGATGTATCACAAAGGAAAGCTTTACAACTCATTAGTCATGTTTAAGTATGGTTAATCTTTTGAAAGATATAGACAAAATAACTTCTCATTCTGGTCTACATATATTAGAAGAATCTCTTTTGAGATTATCATTAATTAAACCACTAAGTGAATATGTCAATTACTATAAACTGATATATCATCATGATCATCATCCCCTTGACTTTTGTAATCGTAGGTCGGATCTGAATGCAGAAGGCACACTAACTCTTTTCCACAACGGTCCATCAACGGCAGCCATCAGCAGCCATCAGCAATTCTGGTATAGTCACACCTGTCCATTATTTGATATTGTCCAACCAGTTTTTGCGTTGGCGTCCTCTCCTATGTCAACCTTCAAATGGTGCCTTGCATGATGGTCTTAAACAGGCTGTCGTGCCTTGTAATGTGTCCAAATCCTCCATATTTCTCCGTTTGAAAATGGTGAGAAGAGATTACTGGTAACCCGCAAAATTTTCCACCCTTTTCCGCACAAAGTAATTGTTTTTTTTTTCCCAATAGAAAATGCCAAGGAGATTTCTCATGCATTTGTTCTCAAACACTTCGATCCTTCTCTCTGTATCTATCAACAGTGTCCACGTTTCACATCCATATAAGAGAATCGAGACTACTGTACTTTGTTTGAAAGCTGATTTTAATGCTCCATATTCTTGTGAAACTGATATAACACATTCGTTAATCGGAGATGTTATAATGTTTACTTTTAGTTGATCTCTGTGTTGTAGACATAATTTTCTTAGTGAGTATGTTTAATGGCTGTAGAAATTGTATTTCTCTGTATGATATTTATCAAATATTCGAATAAACAAAACTTATTACTTATATATCGCATTCATAAAAATTCAGATTATTTAAAGAAAGGCCGCCTGGTTTTCTTGAAAATTTTGCTGCAAAATAAAGTTTTCACCGGCGGCGCTCCAGTTCTGTTAATGAACCGTTCAGACAGTCCGGGAAAAGGTTGTTTTTTTTTTTTTTAATTTTTGTCATTTCCCTCCCTCTCTCTCTCTCTTGTATTCATTTCTTGAATGACTGCGAAACTTATCACCAACTTTATTTTTTGCTTTGTTTTGGGGAACTCAAGACAGAAATAGAAGTTATATTTATCAGTTTGTTGATACAACCTGATGATATAAAGGCTTCAGGTATGGTTAATTGAAAATGGATAGTGTAACGGTTCGAAGGTCGGCAAAAGAAATCGATAGCCAGAGATCGAATTCCGACTGAGTTCACTATCCCACAAAGGAAAGGCATGAATATATCTCTTCTCCCCAGATATAGGTTAAAAATTCATACTGAATTGTCTCTCGATCCTTGTTTGGTCACCAGTGTAGTAGAATAACTCATAAGTTCAGAAACGGTTTGATTTGAATTTAGACAAATAGAAACGTTTCAGTCATATCTACTTTTTAATCGACATTTTGAGATAGTCACTCGATAAAAAATCCCCCCCAGTCTTGGTTCATTTCTGAGTTTTTTTATTAACGATGTCATAGCCCGAAAAAATAAAACGTTTCATTAATAGAAATCCTTAAGCCATTTACGTTGGCCAGTCTGTCGTAGTCGGAGATAATATCTACTTTTTAATTGAAATGATTTTGCGAAATAAACATAACACACTCTTTAAAAACATCAAACGCTTACAGCAAGCTAAACGGAACGATATACTTTTTCTTAAATTCATTTCTGAGTTTTTATTAACGACGATATAATAAGTTTAAAAATTTCACTAATAAGAATATCGATAGGATGATACATGTTACTTAACATTATAGATTCTCTAAACACTGTTTCTCACAACGCCAAATTACTTAACATTATGTTGTCTACGATTACAATAAGAGCATTTTA
>CAHIKZ030005514.1:962500-1120000 GCA_903632075.3 Acanthosepion pharaonis | reverse complement strand
TAAAATCTCTAAATGGACTCTTACCGTTGTCAAGTTTTCTTATGTTTAAAATTTCAAATTAGGTGCCACTTTGTATCTCATCTATCTAAAATGAAATTATTAACTGGGTGAAAACGTCAAAACTCATTAAGCAAAAGAAGGCGCGTCAATGTCTGCATCTAACGACATTTCAAGATATTTTCCTAACACTTACAAAGTAACTAGTTGTGCGTCTTCAGAGAAAATTTTGGTTCAATCTCAAGAGTGAACATGTCAGTATTTGTTTGTTAAACTCTTTCGTTATTAGATTCTACCTGTCTTGTGTGTAACCAACAAAAACAACAACAGGCATTCAACTGTAGGAAAAGTTTCAACCGTGCATCTATTGATATCGCGTTCTGAACACTCTATTCTATTCTGTTTGGATTGCTTTTCTCTCCTTCTCTCTCTCTCTCTCTCTACTCGCACAAATATGTATATATATATATATATATATATATATATATATATATATATATGAAGAAAAATATACTGAAAAAACAAACAAAAATCCTAATATGCGATTATGCTGTTTTAATGTTTAAGGTCAACGTCGGACGTTTCGGTCTAATAGACCATCTTCAGGATATAGTCATAAAACATAATTAACATAGACCATATACAATTCAACATGAAAAAGACGATGGACATAAAACGACGTGATCATATTTAAACGGAACGCTGATCTTATAAAAGATTTCAGTTATCTGTTTGGATTGGTATTGCTTTTAAAACAGCATAATCGCATATTAGGATTTTTGTTTGTTTTTTCAGTATATTTTTCTTCATACTGTCGGATCTATATCCATATATTTGCTTATATATATATATATATATATATATATATATATATATATATTCTGTCTCTTTTTCTATCTCTCGCTTACACACACAGACGCTCACACATACACATGTATATATATATATATATATGTTTGAGTATGTGTGCTATTTAGTCTTATGACCAACATTTATTGAGTAGATCGGTCCGAGAAATTTTTCAACAGTCAGGAAATATTTTTAGGCTGTAAATTCTTTTTTTAGATAATAGTGATTTATTGATACATTGTCTTACCCATAGCTGGATGGTGAAGAGTTGAATTCTTATCTTTCTTTACGCGTACGTAAACATAACTGGAATTAGAACTCGGCACTACGATTAACAATTCCCAGCTATTATCCATTACACAACCCGTATATTCAAGCTTAAAGTACCCGGTATTCCAAAGCGGTTACCCAGCTAGCGACTGATCAGGTTCGACGTTGCTTCACTTCTGTTATTGTCCAGGAACCGGTTTAAGCCGATACCGATTTAGTACGGATTAAATTCGAGAAAGACGTGTTAAACATAGTTAAATACACAACAATTCTTGAAGGTGGAGAACGGTTTTCAGAATTTGGAAGAGTGTTTGAAAATGATTAAAAGTTTATCGCAATATTTTCCCCAGCTGACATATCTCGGAAATTATACCCTAGGGAGCCGCAGACCTACAAGCTTATAAGGTTATCCCCTCCAGTTTTGTTCTTGCTCGCCAATTTGATGTAATGTTACGTTTCAATCAGAGCCTTACTGAATATTTTAGCAACGTTCTCACTGATGAGTGTGTACTTCTGTCTGGTTCTGAGAGTCCGTATAATGTTGTGCAAGCTATGACCATTTGCACGATTACTAGTGGCCTTTCGGAGCTTGTTGGCTAGAAACCTACTACGGCCTGTTTGATGACCGTTCTTTTGCAATCATGTCTCTCTCTCTCACACACACAAATATATATATAAATATATATATATATATTATCTCAAATCCTCCTTAATTTCTACCATATATATATATATATATATATATATATATATATATATATATATATATATATTTTGTAGAAATTAAGGAGGATTTGAATAATATTAAGTAATTCATCGAGTCTAGAAGAAACCTCAACAGAATGCAGAAAGTACTTGACGGCCGTTTCGTCCTATATTTGGGACTCATCAGCAATGCGCATCCACTACCGAGAATTGGGAGCCGGGCAGTTACATTGACAGGCAAACGTCATACCAACTGTACTAACAGTAACGAAGAGGTAGCGAACTAGACTCGATATTGCGCCGCTCATTCACAAATTCCGGTATTGTGCCCCCTAGAGCCACGACTACTATCCCCAAGCCGCTCCATCCAGAGCATTAGAAGCCGGTTCAAGCAAGGATATACAAAAGATAGAAATTAAGGAGGATTTGAGATAATTAAGTAATTTATCAAGTCTAGAAGAAACCTTCTTCTAGACTCGCTGAATTACTTAAATATACATATATATATATATATATATATATATATATATATATATATATATATATATATAGATTTTCAAGCGAAGCTTAGATGTGGCAGAAGGCCGAAAGCAAGCGAGCACTCAGTGAAGATCGAACCCACTACGCAGTCGTAATTGTTTTAGCGAGAAAACCTTGCTAACCATTACACATTTTATAAGTTGTGGCCTCTTGTTTGTTATTGAATTCCTCTTATTGTTTTGGAGATAGACCACCATAACCATATATATTCTAAAGTTACATTTCCCAGGGTGCTTGGATAAGGATATTGCATTTTGATCAAAGGCGGCCCCGGTGGAGGGGGGTGGCGGTCACAAACCCAGCCCCCACCCTCCGCACACTGAATTTTTTCCCGTTTGATATAAATTTAAATTTGAATAAGGGTGCCTGGATAAGTATATTTCATTTTGACCAAAACAACAATCCACTACTGAAAGTTTTTTTTCCCCTTTGATTTAAATTAAATTTAAATTTAAACTAGGGAATGACTCCTATTCAAAATAAAGAATCTAAAATATAGAAGGAGAAAGTCAGAAGATAGAGGTTACTTCTGCAAGATCAAAATGAGACAATATGGACATCAAGTTGAGCAAGAAATCGCTAATCAATTTATAGCATGATACGAAGTTATTATTCATTTTTCTATCATTTTTATCAGAAATTTATAAAAAAGGACATTACCATGGGAAAAAATACGTCTTACATAAAATGAAAGTTTTTTTCACTGTTAGTCAAGGGGTTTACTGATTTCTTATAAACGAATCTAAACAGGAGACTCGCCCATCAAGGAAACAGGATATGATAGTAAAAATAATGCACATTTCTCATTAATGTTTTACATATGCATGGCAATGTCTGAATGTCTGTTCTCTGAAATATATACACCTTCACACAGATAAGTACATCTGAAATAATCAGTAAGCATTTTGAAGCTTTAATCAGCACGAAGATCGTTGAGCACCTAGATAGAAACAACCTCTTGTGCGACGAGCAATACGAGTTTCTATCAGCCCGATCCACTGCTGATGTACTAACTATAGAATTAGTAACGTCCTTGGCGACACACACATCGAAAGGACTATAGCATTATATATTTTGAAGGCCTTTGACAAGGTGACACAAAGATTTGCTACAGAAGCTCTGTAGATATGTAATCACTGGAAGAGTTTTCTCTATTATAAAATCTTTGCTAAAAGGTTGATCATTGAAGGTAGTTTTTAACGGGCAGTCCTCCGAGACACTAATCCTCTTTCTGATGTGCATAACTGATCTACCCAAGAATATACTCCGATCAGTTGTAAATATTTATGCCGATGATACGAAGATATACGGGCGTACCTCTAAAACACTTGACGATCAGAGATTGGTAACGGAACACTCATCTCATTTAACACTAACCTCTCAGTGGAAAAAAAACTGATTGGTTAAATGACTCTAAAACCAAACTGGTTACATTCCATCATCGCTGATCAGACCGCAAACTACCACGTTCACGATGAACGGTTGTCCTCTCGAGAAGGTTAGTGCCTTGTGAGGATATTGAGCATCAAATTCACACCCGACATCAAGTGAAACTTTTATGTGCAATACAGATGCAAATAAAATTATCAGCTCCCTGTACCGCTCCAGTATGTACCAGACTTCTCAGGCTATCCTCTCCCTTCATAAGAACCAGGTCAGGCCGAAAATAGAGTACTATTGCCATAATTGGTCGGGAGTTGCCCAGACCTCACTTTCCACTTTTGATAGAGTTCAAAAGCTTCTTCGCGCTCTTGTTTCCACCCCCAACCTCTCTCTCACAGTTGGCATGTGGCAAGACTCTCACTGATCTATTGCTTCTAACATGGAAAGTGCTCGGACGAACTACGTTTCTTGGTTCCGCCAGGTCTTATCATCACAGCTAGGACCCGCCATGCCACTTACATAGTAGCAAATCAGTCACATTCCCTCCGTATTCCGTCAGCGAGAAGTAAGTTCTGCCACAGCTTCTTCCCGCGAGTAACAGACTCCCAAGAGGATGTTTTCCCGATCACTACAATATTAACCTGTTTAGAGTCAACCGTTATCTTTCCCTCCTATCCATATAAACTACCCAGTAACATAACCCTGTACCTCGAGTTCCCCCTGGGACATGTACATGGTGAACCTTCCTGTAAAAAAAAAAAAAAAATTTCTCCAAAATTTCACACATACCGCTAAATCCACGCGTATCAACGTCAATTGATGACAACCAATAGCAACAACAACTAAAATGGACGGCCCATGTAACTCGAAGAGAAAGTAATGACTTAATCTACATTAATTTTCCAAATCCTTTAAAACAGAAGGTTCGCAAGGAAACCCTCATCGATATTGGATATAACAGCTACACAACTTGAGAAACCTTTTTTCCTAAATAAAACAAGTGTTTTAAGAGAATGATTTTATAAATTTCTACCGAAAACAGTATTGGCCGCTCGTTCAATGAATGTCAAATGTTTCCTTATAGGAAAATGGTTAATTTTACCATTATCATTATCATAAATCAACGCATACCTGAGCGATAGTATATGAAGGCCATGGGTTGTCCAAACCACGTGACCCTACTCGAGTGTACCGAGAAAATCATCAAGTTATACAGGTTATTACATTTGGAACCGTCTTTGCTGTATGAGTTGTCGGAAGTTGGTCACTCTTGAGTGCCAACCGCCTTCGGGGTTCCACTCCGGATTTTCTGTCTAGATTTACTTCCATCGACATTTCAGTGTTTCAATATGGCCGAAAGTCAAAAGTGGTTTACAATCCGGATTTTCCTTCCCCTATAAGTATATTAGCTGTTACTATCATTTGGATATAAGGGTTAGTAACGCCCGATGTGAAAACGGGGAACAAAATTCAGATTGCAGTCAAATCCGTTGCGCCAACTTCGCACAATTATTCTCAGGAAAGACAGGAAACTCTCACCCCCACACTCAGATATGGATTAGATAGCAAGGCATATTGGGTGTCTCTTGGGTTAGTGTTGGTCTATTCAAGGAGAAAATGAATTCAAGTTTAATATATGATGGAAATATATTGAATCAATTGCTAGGTCTGCTCCTCAGAATGTTGGTTCATTGTGTTGTTCTAGACAATTTCTTCCGCCAAAATCTATCTTAGATATTTATAGGTCTACCATTCGTCCATGCATTGAATATTGTTGTAACATCTGGTCTGGTGCTTCTGCTACGTATTTTCTTGATAAAATTCAAATAAGAAACTGCAATATAATCGGTCTTGCACTGGCATCTCGGCTTCAGTCACTTTCCTTCCACTGTAACGTAGCTTCTCTGTGCCATTTCTATAAATATTGTTCTGATTAGCTTTCGTCTTTGGTAGCTCGACTTTACTAATTTAAGCGCAGTACTAGATTGGAAGTTAGGCCCCATTATTTTTCAGTTGAAACTACTAGATGCAACAGTAAGTTCTATGTTAACACTTTCTTCTCTCGTATTTCTCGCTTGTGGAACTCTTTTTTCCAATTTCTTGCTTTCTGCTTACATTTGGTCTTCAAAAATTCAAATACAATGTCAATCGTTCTATTTTTTTTAATTCTTGCTTTTTTATTGTTCTCTCAACTTAATAATGTTTTTCTGTAACCTCCTTGCGTCTTAGTGACTTTTTGCATTGATTGATGTGAAATGATTTTTTGAACATTCCAGTTGGATGTACAAGTTCACTCAAACGCGAAAATGGCTTTTTATCGCAACTTCAGCTTAATATTCCCTGCAATTTGACCTCTACTTGCCGTCTTGGACTACACCTTGTCACTAGATCCCAGAATGGAAGCGTGTATATCGGATTTGACCTTTGCCACTTCGAACCCAATTCAAAAAAATAAAAAAAAATCACTGTTAAATTTAACCATCATCATTTCTTAAGTTGGATAATGAATGAATGATTTGATTTTTTTTTACGACTTGTCAACACTTTATGGTTTATTTAAAGGCAAAACAATAATAAATTTTGCGAATGAATATCGCATTACCAATTTGTTTGGGAAATAAGTATTTTTCTAGATGCAAGACCTACGACTCAATACGTTGACTTCCACAACAAAAAATGATTTTAAAACCTAAAAATTATAATAGCTAACATAAGCTATAAAAATGTTATCAATTGATTAATATTGTTTTCACACTAAAATTATCATTGCAAATAAAGTCATTGTTGGCGCCCGCAGATAAAAATCAGATAATGTCAATCACGTGATAACTCGTAGTCTCCATCATCATAAAAAAACTGTCACTGTGTTAAACCATAGCTTATCGAGTGTGGGTAGAAATGAATTCATACCTTTCGTAAGGGTATTTGTGCGAAACTCGACGGATAATGTTAGTGATGATCATTTTAATTTCTTACTTTGTGTCTTCACCCCACAGGTAATCATTCGTTAATTACTATCGTCAAAAATCTTCAACACGTTTCTTAATTCTCTCATAGACCACGATAGTTGGGATGAACTCATTGTTTGTTTTTTTTCTTAGACTCTCCGTTCAAACAATTTTTACAGTCTGATGTTTTCACCAGCTTTTAGCTAACTTCTTGGGCAAGGTCATAATAATTTTAAATTTGTTCACTTTCTTCTTGTCCTTCCGCGATGTGACGTAATCCATTTTCTTTTTTTCAGTTTCACGGTTCATCTTTTGTTCGCTCTTAATATCAAAGTTCAAGCTGATTTTATTTTATTTTTCACATCAGTATATGGTTGGTGTGTAAAACATTTATTTTTATTGTCAAACACCAGTTTCTTGCACAGTTCCCGTCGACTTATCGTTTCTACTCAATCATGTGATTGTGATCATCTTCACACTCTTCTATATTTCAGAGGAATATTCTGAACTAGAATTTTTTGGCATGATGAAATCCTCTCCCTACCATGTTTATATTTACAGTGCCACTACTGTGCATTATATTTTACCTGAATGAAATATATATATATATATATATATATATATATATATATATATATGAACTTAAAGAAAAGATATGCAAAAAATAATATTGCATTTTTATTAAATAAATATTTATTTTAATTATTAAATTGTTTTTAAAATAGTAGGTGTATTTTTATGTTAAATAAAAAACATAATTTTTCAAAAAACATTAAGGAAAATTTATTGCACTAAGATACACACCCTAGTAAAACCAACTGTATTTTGCACCCACATACCTTTTAGTACTTCTGCCTAAAAATTGGTTTCGATCGGTCTATGTGTGAATATTTTAGCTGCGATGGGCGGACGGACTAACGAAAGTCACAGTATTTTATATATAGATAGTAATGTAACCTTAGGAAGGTTACTGAATAGAATAATAGCACGAAGATTGGTAATGATTGATAATACATAGGACAAGAACAACAAATAAAGGATACGCCAGCGGCGCGTAGAAGTAGTTAACTGCTGGAAGTGAGTTGTGTATTCAGAAATAAATTTCCAATTCTAGGATAACTGGCAACCGTCCCACGTGGTCACATGTGGCACAAGGCCGAATTTAATTTGGGGCATCTGAGCCCGTAGGCTCGGCCAAAATTTCCCCGTAGACCCCGTATAAAACGGGACGGGTAGCTGTTTCCCGAGACGATACTCTACCCTTCGACATAGCCTCGTCGGGGATCCTTTCTGTTCTGAGGCAGAGAGTTTGAGCTGGAGACGAATATCCAACTCTAGACCAAAATATAGTATCTAGTAGTGTATTTATGGGAATGGTGGCATAACCATTATCGTCCTGAAACTGATAGATGACGTAATTTATATTCTAAGTCATTCTAATTTGATTGTTTGTTTTTTTTTTAAATTACAACCATCTTCCAATGTCCTTTACTACTTCAGCAATGGTTTTGCATATATTTTTTTATTCATGTGACTCTTCTTTATTATACTTTTATAGAAAAAACGTTTTAAAACTGTTTCCAACGAGCTAATCTTTACAGGTTTGACATTTCGTTCTTCCACACCTGCCTAAGTTTTCAGTATTTTATTTTCTTTTATGTTCATTCTCTGATTAGCCCTTTAGAAATTACAGAAATTGTTGCAGAATTGACATTTATGTCTTCATCAGTGTTATATAAAATGATCCGATTTCTATATGTTTCTATTATATAGTTATTTCATCCCAAGCAAGGTAATAAATGCCAATAGTGTAAAAGGGGTTACTGGGAGCGAAATAAACAGAGAGGACAATGAAAGAACAGGATTCAACTAGACAGAAGATTCGTTGACATGAAATCAGGAAGCCGCAAGAGATTTCCACGGGCAATAAGTACAGGAAAAAAAAAACTAGCATAGAAGTTATGGTTACAACTAGCAATTCCAATTAATTTTCATATTATTATTATTATTATTATTATTATTATTATTATTATTATTTCCTTTGATTTCTGATGTGTACTCATTTCTTTCCGGGTCCCGCCCAGCGACCTAAGTTTAGAAATGGCACCATGACATTTTACACTGAAAAGCAATATTACATAGACAAAGCCTTTCGTAAGGTGTGGGCTGTACTAGTGAGATCAATTTTTTGTATTTCTTCAAGGCATGGACTTCTAGGGATCCCTTCAATTAGTCTACTGGAATCTTTTCCGACCAATCCGAGGGCTCCAACTACAACGGGGATTGTTGATGTTCCCATGTGCCACATTTTTTGAGATTTCGATTTCATTATTGTTATTATTATTATTATTATTATTATTATTATTATTATTATTATTTCTGCAATTTTCATGGTGGTAGCACATTTCATATAATTAGTGTACGCATGAAGGTCAAGTGAAATAGGCCCGTGTTCTGTATATACATAGATATTTGTCCTTTTCTTTTTTAACCAATGACACTACATAGAAGAACATAAATATTCGATCAATGTTTGAACATTTCCGTTCGTGTTCAGAATTGTTTTTAGCCAGTTAAGCGTAAATGTCATTCAAAATAAACACCGTATTCCTATTTACACACACGCTTTATTCGACAAGCAATAAAACCCAGAAGCCCCCTATTTCGCCATTTAAAAACGCCGTGGCTCCTAAAAAATATTCAACTAATTGATAAAACAGAGAAATTCTCACAGCAGAATTTACAATTTAAGTATCAAGGAACACAGCTCGAAGGCCATGCATATATTATAGACTCTCCACAAATAATCGATCATATATTGCGACAATCTCATAAAACATTTCGAGAATATAAATAAAGTAAAAAAAAAAACAACTTTTTTTTCCTTCTTACTAATGGTTCCTACTTACTTTTGATCAAAAGCGCGTGTTCCTTTGATTCTCTTGATGCGTTCAATCAAAAGGAAATTCTATGAAAGGGAAATTATTGTTTTGTTTTTTTACTGCTGTCTTCTTCACGTTAATGATTCCATTGATAAAAATGATTAGCTCGTTTATGAGCATATTCTTAAAGAACGTTGATATTAGACAGATTATTAAAGGACAGAATGAAGGGATCAGTCTTCTAAACAACCAGCTGTTACAAAGCTTTGCTAATCGATACAATGGGGATAACAAAAAAATAATTCATTAGTTCCTTTTTTTTTTTTGCTAGAAGAGAAAAAAAATCCCATTCTATTTTTGACCATATTTCCTCACAGCAATGTTCTTTTAAAATAATGAGCAAATAACTAAACAAAAGGGACAGGAAATACGAAGATCGCTCCAAATTATATGTTTCTGGTTTTATTACCCCTATCTACGTTGATGATAGTCGAATGGCAGAAGAGTTCCGGACTATTTAATACTTCTTATTATTTTATGCGACATGTCCTTTCAGGATATGTGAAGTCAGAGCGTACTACAATTTTTTGGATTTCGTGGCTCAAAACAAGTGTTGAACATTAACCATTTTGAAAACGAATACAGGTTTATCCATTCTTTCATGTTTAGGATTGGGTTTCTGGTTTCTTCAAAAATCTACCTCAACTCTATACTCCTAACGTCTCCGCCTGAACTCTGAAATGTTATTCGCTAACTAAATCTTGACCTCTTCAAGTCTAGAAGTAGCTGTTTGTTTTTCCTACTGTCTTGCCTTTCTTACGCTAATACAAGTGTACACAGTAATCCTCTACCTTGAGTGCCTCTTGGGCCTTGTATTGGGTGACCATTAGTAGAAAAAATATATCTCTTTCTTCTTTTTTCTCTCATCCATTTACTAAAACTCATTGAGTAGTTTACTCGCTGTTTTCCCCTGTTTTTCTTGCCGTTTTTATGTATCAACAATTTCCAGAAAAAAAAACATAACAATTGATGCGTAATGCTTCTTGCTGTTAAATGAATTCCATTTCTATAATAAATGGTATTCATGTTTAAATATTGAAACACCGCAACTGTCACTACAAAAACCAAGACTGATATGGGAAAAAAAAATTGAATATGAAGTATCCGCAATGATTTTAATATATAATGATATATAATATTGCTTATCCCGAAGGCCTAGAGTAATCCACAGTGAAATGTGCAAATATCACGAATTTTAACAAAAGAATAGTAACAAAAAACATAATCTCTCTTTAAGAATAGAAAAATAAATTTGGAGTTCTGAAATATAAACTTACTTATATTCATGATCCCTCAGTTATGGGTTAAATAGTCGACTCAAAAATTGGGTCGTAAACAATCTAAGAAAAAGGAAAGTCTGAATTCAAAATAGCGAGAAAGGCAACAGGAAACCATCAAGAACGCATGACAATTCACGGATAAAAAAAATGGAATTTCACGAGTCCCATGATCACCGATGTCCTGAAGTCACATGAAATTTTAAAACGTATTCAAGAAGCCATATATATCTATTGTAAGTCAGAAAAAACAATCTGGCATGTATTGTTATACAAATTAAATTATGTACGACAAACAGAACCAAAACAAAAAGAGGTCAATAGAAAAATATATTGCACAGAGATAAATAAATGTACACGACATACATTCCCAACAAGATAACTTACGTTGATTCGGGCAAGTACTGTAGATAAACAGACCCCAGAAAAATGCATGATGGTTAGCGTGAAAGACGACCTACATACACGAAATAGAAGAACGTCTTTTAAAAAGGCTTTCCTCTCTTGTTTGATCACACAGGCTGCCAACTTGAATAAGAGAAGAGAGGAATGTTTATAGGCTATCGTCATTTTGGAGAAAAAATAGAGAACCCGTTTTAAAAAGAGAAAAATCCTTAACATTTAGCTTTCATTAGAAATCTACCTTCTTACATTTCCTTTTACATTTGCTGTAGATGGATAATTCCAAGTTCTACCAAGTTTCATTATTGGCGGTTAACAACATAAGATATGCAAGTAACACATTGTTATAGCATACACAGAAATTGAACTACTGGTAATCTGACCGAATGTAGTAAAGGAAAGCGCGAAAAAAAGACTAAACATCAACAGTAAGAAGTCGAAATATATGGTTGTCAGCAAAAACAAAAAAACAAAAAAAAAACGCAAGATGGAAACTACGAATTGTAAACAGCAAAATCAAACAAGTATAGCAATTTAAATATCTAGGAAGTGTTTTAACAGAGGACGGAAAATGTGATGGCAAATTCCGAAGGCGCATTGCTATAGCAAATAATGAATACCCAAAGCTTGACAAAGAAAGAAACAGCAGAATTTGGTTAGAAAAAAAAAAAAAAAAAAGATTACAGAACTGTTGTGTAATATTGGTCTTCCTATATAGCAGCGAATACTGGAGAAATGAAGAATAGATCTAAGACAATCGAAATGTGGTTCTACAGAAGATATTGTGAATAACATGTATTGATCATATGAGCTTCGATGAGGTTTTAGGGAAAATGGTAACACAATGAACACCTATTCTTCGATACTGAAAGAGAGAGTCGAAATGTCTGGGGCACATAATCAGGAAAGGGGACTTGGTGAAATTAACACACACAAGAAATTTTGAAGACAAGAAAGGTAGAGGAAATCAGGGAATAAAATTCCTAATGTGCTTGTGTAAATGTCTGTTAGAACAGAGATTAGGAGAGATAGAAGGAAGTTGTAGAGAGCGATGATCACCTACCTCCTAAAGAAATACGGCGTATAGAAGAATAAAAATTAGAAGACTGCCATCAACCATCACTGGAACTTCAGCAAGATTGTAACGCCTTCTGGAATTTTTGTTCGCGAGGCCCAAGTCAACAGAGGAGAGTGGACAAATCTGATAGAAGCAAAGGAAACAAATTTGTTAAATTTAGTTTGAGTACGAGGAAGAGTGGAAGTACAGGGAACAATGGATAGCGACTTGGATTGAGGAATGGGAGCGCCGTGTTCGAATTCCAGTCGAATCCATTACATTCACTTGCTAATACCCTTGGGAATGGTATGAATCCTCTTCTTCACCCCCCACCCCGCCAGCTATGTATAAATAGCATTACAGACCGAGTTCTATAGCCTTGGATGGCAACTTGTCTACTGCAGAAAGAAATGGTAACCTACTACAGGAAAAAATAAATCCGCCTTGTCAGTCATGCATTGAAAGATTCATGATCTTGTATTACGCATGGCACGTGGGACTGACTGACAAGGAAGAGTAGGAATAAAAAGCAGAGCAGGAGGCAACTGTTAAAAACACCAGACCAAGACTGAGAAAAATAGATGTGGATTTCATTCATCAACAGTGACATAGATTATGATATAATGACCCGATTCTTGATGAAGATATTTTTTATTAGTTTATGATTTTCATCGTAAAATATCAAAATTAATAACATAACACATCTATTTATGTTAAAGAATGTTATAAAATTAAAAATAAAACAATTTTTTTAATGATGAACAGACATTGGCAACAAATTTTATTAGTCTATAAGAACCTCCCGAATTTTACTTGCATTTGAGTGGTTTCCATTCTTCTTTTAATCTTCAGTTCTAAGTTTAAAGAAAATTATTCAAATCTATTCCAAGTACGCCTGTAATGTTGAGAACAGATGCCACTTTTAGGTGAAAAAACTATCCAGTAAAAATGACCAGATGTTTTCTAGTTTTACGCTCTTTTAATTTTAGTTTGGGTTCGATATTTTACGACCTTCCCACGGGAAAAGAACTGGACAAATGGTCAGCTTAATTTCGGTGTGCAGACGCTTAAATGTGGACGAGAAATCAAAAATAACCCTTTTCGTTCAAATAAGCTGTCTCAGTTTTGCGCAATGGGATAGTGTTTTTCCGTATTTGGATATATCCCCCACCAAAAAAAAAAAAGCCTCTCCTTTTTTTTTCTTTTCTATTTCTTTTGCTGCCTCCTGCTAAAATGTTGTTAGAAACAAAGAGAAAAAAAAAAACTGAGCTGTTACGTAATATCAGTCATCCTATATGGCATTGAATGCTAGACAATGTCCACCCAGTTGAAGAGACTTGAAGCAACTGAAATGTGGTTCTACAGAAAGATGCTGAGAATACCAGGACCGAACCTGTGAGCAACGATGAAGAAACAATTAAGAAACAATTTTATGAGATTGTCGCAATATATGATCGATTATTTGTGGAGTGTCTATAATATATATAGAAACAATTGCAACAAAATGGACACTTAACTTCAGGAAGAGACAGATGAAATTTCTGGAGCACGTTATGAGGAGAAAAGACTTGGAAAATTTGATGCTCACAGAACAGATAGAAGCTAAGAGAAATGATGGAAAACAACCTGGGGAGATTGAGCGAATGGAGGGTGAGACAGTATTTAGAAGAGATGGCAAAAAGACACAATTTATTAAGAGCTGCACAGGATAGGAAATTGTCGAGAGCCATGACCGTCAACGTTATGAAGGGGCACGGTGCGAAGAAGAAGATTCAACCCAAAGACGAAAAGACGTCATCTTGTTTTACCCTGTTGAAACGGAAATAACCAGTATTTAACAGATCTTCCCTTTCATTAAAATAACTAGATTTGCTGATCTGTTTGAAATTCAGTCATCCACAGAATTTGATATTTTTATTTTCAGTTTCCGATTTCAAATTCATGCATATATCATTAGTTTACATGTTCAAATTAATATTTATGATCGATCGTTTTTGTTTTGTATTAATTGTGTTCATTTATATGTTTATATACTCATCTCTTTCTCATTTTATTATTATAGCAGATATGATAATCTTCACTTCACATTCTTGCAACGTTTGAAAATGAATATTAAATTTGATTGTTTAAACTTCCTTTATTTTACAGCAAAGCAGAATCTCTAAAAAAATAAATAAATAAAAATTAAAACCTAATTTTCATTTCCCGAGTATTTTATTTACACTTTATCACTATTCTCTTCTGATTCGAAGGTTTTATTTACAAATTATCCTTTTTATTATTTTGCAGGTAAGTGTTACATATTTGTGACTTCAGTGAATTCGCATGAAAAATAGTCAGAACGAAAACTGCCGAAGGTAAGAGTTATTTAAAAATTCAAAATCTATTTTCGCATTTGAAGATTTGTTTTTGTCTGTTGTCAAAGGTTACGTCAATGTTAGTAGTCTTTTGTTTTAAAATCTCTTTTCTTTTCGTTTCTTATCAATACACAGTGGGCAAACACGGAAGCATGCTGTGAAATTAAACAAATCAATAATCGTTATAAACCTCAAGAACAAAGTCTTAGCTGAAAGCTTAATTCTGAAATTAAAATTCCTATCACTGTAAAATATCGATCGACGAAACAGCACTCGTGTGAAAGGTTTTATAGACTTTCGGTCCCGATAGACAAAACTGGTGTGGCTGAGATAAAGTGAAAAATACATGCATGAAAATATGAATTTCTTTTTCATTTTTGAATTTGCATTTCATTTTATCAGACGATTGTTGATTTTTCTAATATTCAAGTTTTGGTTAGGAATTAATCTACGCGTTCCATGAACAAGGTAAGGTATAATAGTAAGCACAGACGTGGTATTGAAGATTTTAACTTACGTCAGATGGCTTTCTTTACGAATGTTTTCACTGCCGAATCAAACACGGCAAGACATTTTGATTGGTGAAGCGGCTTCTCAAATACGATTAATCATTCTGACGAAAATTTTAATTTGTTATATTGATCTTTCATTAAGTTCAGACACGCAAGTCTTGCTGACAGCTGTCAGTGACATTAATAATTAACTACAGAAAATTAGTGAAATAAATTAATATGCGAACTCTTTGCGTAGCATGACTGGTCAGCGAAAATGGTCGCAATTCATTGTAATTTGGAAATGACTGTTGTTTTTCTACCGGCGAACTTGTCTGCAGGAATTAATATTAATTGTTTTATTTGGCTGCCTAAACATGTATTGCAACTGAGGATATCTCTCTCTTGGTGGAGACGATAACTGAAACGTTATTTACAGGACAGTGTTCTTGATACCAGCACACACACACACACACACACACACACACACACACACACACACACATATATATATATATATATATATATATATATATATATATATATATATATATATATATATATATATATAACGTCATCCACATGTAGACTTTTTCGCTGTTTCACAGCTCATCAGTGTGGCTAGACATCCGGTTGCCTCTAGCTAGGATCCAAACCCGACTGAATTGGTGTCAGTCAGGGATTCTACCACTAAGCCGGAAGGGATGAATGTGAATTTAGCGTATTTACTTTTAGACAGTGACTCAATTCACTTTATGCGAAGAGTCTCGCTATATTAGCTATAATAGTCACTGTTTACAAACCTACACCTCCTCCCCAGAGAGCTCAAGTGAAATTAATTTCTCAGGAGCCAATATATATATATATATATATATCCTAAAGAGCCAGGAATTACCTAACAAGATTTCACCCAAACGTATCTTCAGGGTAATCTGGCCAGATAACCCTGAAGATCCGCTCAGGTGAAACCTAGGTAGGTAGCTCTTGGCAGATTAGGATTGATTTTATTTATTTTTGCTCTCCTGAGCGTACTGAGCACTCTACGTTTTAGCTTTGTTACTCGCTTTTTATTTCTTTCTTTCTTTCTTTCTTTCTTTCTTTCTTTCTTTCTTTCTTTCTTTGGACGGAAAACTTAAGGCACTGGACTGGATTTTTTTATTCATCAAATATCTGGTACGGATGTGGGTTTCGATGACGCGATTAGTCACTTAATTTATTGAATATATATATATATATATATATATATATATATATATATATATATATATATATATATATAATTTTCTGTAGATAAATTTTATTTATATGCGAAATTGTCCACGCACAAAACACGTATATATCCCATTTCCTTTTACATCCTATATATATATATATATATACATACACACACACACACACACACACACACACACACACATATATATATATATATATATATATATATATATATATATATTGTCATCCACAGACAGACTGTTTCGCTGTATCACAGCTCATTAGTGTGTGCTAGACATCCAATTGCTTCAACCCGGGATCAGTCAGAGGTTTTAACCCCAAGCTATCGTCGCACGTGCCGGCTACGTCGAACCACTCGCCGCCGATAACGCCGCCGCCGCCGTATCATCGCCGTATCATCGCCGTTAGCTACTCGTCGATGTTGAAGTTGTCTGTCGTCCCCGTGGTCGGTGTCGTCCGTTGCTTTTGTCTGGTCCCGTGCTTGTCGATGATTTGTCGGCAGGGAGGAAGGGAAATTTTAACGTTTTTACTATGCGAAAGACGTCAGTAGCTAGGAGAGCTTTGCATATATATATATATATATATATATATATATATATAGTTAGTTAGTTAGTTAGTTATCTATTCAACGTTTGTTGGCAGAAGTTCTGCTAGCCTGAACAAAACACGTAGAAATCTCACAACTCCCGGCTATTTCTCAGTTGAATTATTATTATTATTATTATTATTACATGACATCCAAGTAAATCTAATTATAAGCACTCATCGGCTCGTTCACGTTAGCCTTTCGGATCATCAAGTTGTGATTGAAACGTTATTCGCAATTTTCAAACCACCTGCCACTCACACCATGGCGCGCCTGAAGACAATAATAAACTAGCTGACGAGTTATCACAATTAATTTTGCTCAAGCTTAGATTGTACTGTTTTACTGTTTTTTTAAAACACTGGGCACTATTAATTTTTGTTTAAGTTTCTTTTTACGTTTTGCCTTAAGACTTAAACTTTTAAAATACCTATTGTCCTAATATATATATATATATATATATATATATATATATATATATATATATATATATATATATATTACAATGAATCATTCTTACAAAAAAGTTTATTAGTAAAAGTTAATGGCGAAATCACATCGCAAACAAAATTTTAAAGATGCATTAACCTACAAATCACACGATGAATGATATGATCCTTGCTTTAAAAAATTATAATCTGTATAAGGTCTTTCTTTAATACTCATGTACTTTCAGTCATCTCCAGTCATATTCAGGCATGTATGTACAGTTGAAATTTTGTTCGCGAAGGGATTTCGCCATTTTATATCATTAACTTCACTAACCTACTTTTTGTATGAATGATTCATTGTAATATAAATTGAACTGCGCCACATATTTGATATATATATATATATATATATATATATATATATATATATATATATATATATATATATATATATATACTAAAGATTTTATTATATATAAAAATTAATCTCATGATATCGTTATTAACTCATCGATGTGGGTACATATTTCAGAAAAGGCTTTTTATTTATGGAAAATACAAACTATTAAGTGTTGCCAACAAAATAAAGACACCTGAAATTTTCGGGCTATATAATGTAGAAAGAACGTTTGGCGAATTCACCATTCTCAGGACTGATAGAAGGCAAGAGAAAGATTGGAAAACAGTGAATAATTTTGTGTTATATACGGATTAATTAGCAAGAGAAAGACGGGTGATAAAGGAGAATGAATTACCGAGAGCAACAAAAAAAAAAAAAAAACAGGAAGCTGTCGAGAGCTATTATTGTATATATACCAAAGGGCAGTTGCGTAGAGGGGAAGAGAGCGATGAAATGATGGGCTGAAAATTGTTGTTTTAGTTTAATGTCCGCTTGAACTACAGAAAATACAAGCAATGATACGAAGTTAAATCGAATCCCAATCCGTTTATACTGATTTTCTAAGCGGAGCTTAGATGCGGCACAAGGCCGAAAGTATAAGGCACCCAGTGAGAATCGAACTCGCTCTCCAGTCGTAACTGTTTTATCGAGACAAGTTTGCTAGCCCTTACACCACATCGAGGTGCCTATACCCAATTTCGGTTATATACCAGTCACAAAAACTCTAGTACCATTATTTATTTTTCTTTTATAGTTGTCTTGATTTTTTTTTTTAAACCAATAAGCAGCTGACATGTTTAATGAGAAAACATGTGACAAAAAGACACTTCAATACTCTGTATATCATAATCATCATCATCACCATCATCATCATCATCAGTCTTATGACTGGGTGTGGTCGTATCGTCGTTGTGCATCTAAGCATCCGATCAACTCCCTCTACTTGTCACGGCAGGCATTTATTCATGCGCAGCGTGTATTGGGCAATTAGATCAAGTCTGGTTGCGCCTGTCGCTCTCCAGGGCAGACCACATCCGATGTCCTCAAACTTAAAGTATTAGTGGCCTCCACTAAACCTCCAACATGTGCAACACTCTTTATAATTTCTAGCCGTTGCTTTTAAACAAGCTCTTCGTGTTGTTATGTATAAATGGTGGACGTGCATTTTTTGTTGAAGTGGATGGAATCAAATAATATATGCAATGACGGTTTACATCTTGTCAAGTTTTTCAAACGCAAATGACCTGTCACTTGCGAAGAGGTCAAAATGCGTTTGATGGAAGAAATTTCCTCGCAGTACTTACTGTTTGGCCTATTTGTTAATAGGCAAAATTGACGAAGGGGTTGGTTGTAGAATCGACAAAACGGATTTTATTGGATTCAGTAAGTTTGATCTGAACGGTGTCATGAAAACAGTCGTGTCATAAGAAAAGGTGTTGGTAATGTCGACAATGGTGTATAGAGATGGAGAAGTAGTTGCTCATAATGCGAATCACAATTCATCTGCTGCTTACACTGCAGTCTTTCGTTCTATTATTAATGCGTTCAGCTTTATTTTTTTTCATTCTTCGTTTTTATATTCTTCTTCTTCTTTTTCTTCTTCTTTACCCGTTTTTCGTTCACTTTTCTTCTTCTTCTCTTTCATTTTTCTTTTTCTTCTCTACACGTTTTTCATTCACTCTTCCAGTTCTTCTTCTTTTCTTTTTCTTCTTCTATTCTACCCGTTCGTTATTTTTCTTCTGTTTCTTCTTCTTCTCTACCCTTTTTCAATTCAGTCTTCTTCTTCATCCTTCTTTTCTTCATCTTCCTCTGTTCCCTTCTACTCGTCTTCATTACCAGATTTACTTCTTTTTTATTTTTTTTATTTCAAACTACCATTTCTTCCAACACACTTCTTCTTCTTCTTCTTCTTCTTCTTCTTCTTCTTCTTCTTCTTCTTTCTCTTCTTTTTCTTCTTCTTCTTCTTCTTCTTCTTCTTCTTCTTCTTCTTTTCCCATTCACTCTCCTCTTTCATTCTTCTTCTTCTTCTTCCTTTTCTTCTTCTTCTTCTTAATCTTCTTCTCTACACGTTTGCTATACTTCTTTTTTATGCCTCTCCTAATCACTCTTCTTTTTCATCTTTCTCTTCTTCTTTTTTCTTATTCTCTAACCGTTTTTTATTCGATCTTCTTTTTATCTTTCTTATTTCTTCTTCTCTACCCATTTGTTATTCTTCTACTTCTTCTTTACGCCTTTTCCACTCACTCTTCTTTTTCATCTTTCTCTTCTTCTTCTTTCTCTCCTTTTTCTTCTGTTCCCTTCTACTCGTCTTCATAACCAGCTTTACTTCTCATTTATTTTTTATTTCAAACTACCTTTCTCCTAACACACTTCTTCTTTTCTTTCATTCCTTCTTCTTCTCTACCCATTTGCCATTCTTCTTTCGTTGCCCTGTTTTCGTCTTCATTACTAGCTTTACTTCTAATTTATTTTTATTTTTAACTACCCTTCCTCCCAACACTATACTTCTTCTTCTTCTTCTTCTTCTTCTTCTTCTTCTTCTTCTTCTTCTTCTTCTTCTTCTTCTTCTTCTTCTCATTATTATTATTACTATTCCCTCTCTAATCCTCATCCCTTTCAACTGTTGCCTTTAATCTACACACCAAGCCCGTCTCTCGTAGACTTCTCGTTTTCCATTCTTAAATCGACTGATTACATGGCCGAATTAAAACAGATTGCGTGTTTGGTGCAAGTCAATATATTCTCATAAACTAGATAGAATCTTAGCCTTCTACTGTATTCAAAAATACTTTTATTTCTACCCGCAGCTCCTTTACCACATTCTCTGCTTCATTTTCCCGCATAAATCGCCTATACTGTGTTTATTTTACATCTTCTCGTTACTTACCACAAGGTTGGATGAATGCTAATGGCCCAATCCAGTAAATTACAAAATACTCAATAGTTTTCTTAACCCCTTTTCTTCTTTTATTGACGAATCTAATCTTATTATTTATTATTCCCATTGCCGAACCTGCCGAATCGTCTTTGTAGTTATCTGTAGAGTTTTGAGAGACACACGACCTCTGTTAGGTTTGCTCTGAATCATTGCGTTGTAGCGAGATGTTCTTGATATCGACGATGTTCATCTGAGTCTGTCACAAGTTTAAGAAAGAGAAACAGCCAGCTAGGGGGGAATTTCGCTAAGCTATCGAAATGACCTGCGAGAGAAAGTTGTCTTTCTTGGCGCTATAGTTAGAGCGCGCCTTGTATATCATTGTATATAGAAAATACCCAAGGTAATCTTCTTAACCCTAGAATACTAACCAGCAATTAAAGTTACATCACTACTAACCATGGGTATATCATACCCGATTTTGAAAATATCAAAATAATATCTTTATTTGAAATATTTTACATGCAGGCTCTTCAAACTTTTCAAACTTTGAGTTAACATTAATAGGAACTGAAAAACATATTATTTAGGTAAGAAAATCAGGTACTGAAAATTGTAATTAAAAATAGGAAAATTTGCGCTGAGTACTATATATCCAAGGTTAGTGATCGAGGTTAAATTTGCTAGAGTTAATTTTACAAATAATTTGCGAGAGAGACTAATAAATAGTTGCAAAATTCTTTATATATATATATATATATATATATATATATATATATATATATATATATATATATATATATATATATATATATATATATATATATATATATATATATATATATATATATATATATATATATATATATATATATATATATATATATATATATAATTTTTTTTTAATGATTCTATCGCGACACGGAAATTACTATGTTTCGAAACTGGTCATCCGAATTGAATTCAAGTTTAATTTAAATATTGGGATGTTGGATGACAGTTTCAGCCTCAAGCGATATTGTGATGAACTAACCAACGAAATATTTTGCTCATTTATAGTTTTGAAATGGAAGAGTAATCTGGGATTAGTTTTTCTTTATCACGGAATCTCGGCTTTGATGAGAGTAAAGGTGTTTTTTATATGCCAAGTTTTTGTAGTTGTGTAAGGTTGGGTTGTTTTTTTTCTGGCTACAATTGCTAATAGTTAAGGTTTAATATTGAAATTAAATTTGAATACAAATGATCAGTTCGGAAGCATATTTTTCGAGCATATTTTTTAAAAAAATAATTATAATTTAGGCTCTACTTCTGTATTTAGCACTGTTTTTAAAAATAAAAAATACTAAAGAACTTAGGATAATCAATCTAACTGTCCTTTCCTATTATATCAATACTCACAAATATATATATATATATATATATATATATATATATATATATATATATATATATTCATCCCAAAATATATATACATACTGCAGGAAAAAAAAAAAACTTCTATAGATGTTGTAATACTAAATTTATTCAGATATTTCGATATTAATACAAGTTATCTTTTGACTCGATGATCCAAAGAGATGCTCGAAATGGTGGCCTTTGGCTTCCAGATATTTATTAGTACGGTGATCTATTGCCTGGGCAATTTTGATGCACATGCATTTTCAATTTCTTGTCTAAAGTCTGCCAATGTAGTCGGTTTTCTGCAATATACAACGTCCCTTACGATCTCCCATAGGCAAACTCGACAGGTGTTAAATCAGGAAAATATCGTACTTCAGTCAACAATTTGATAAAACTACAACATACAAGTTTTGCTTTCCTGAAGGGAGAATTAATTCAAGTAAAAGTTTTGTCACTTAGCTGATTGATGTTACCTTCAGCATCTTGACTCCAGAGCTTCGTAGACAGGCCCTCCGGTAATCATTCCATCCATTTCTCAGTGGGTATCAGTAATTGATTGTTTATAATTCTCGAAGTTTCTTTTTTTATATGCACTTTTCTTTGGTGCAAGATTTGTTTTATTTTATAACGTATGTGTGCGTGCGTGTGAGAATTTTTCCGCGTACGGCCATGCGCCTGTATGGACGTACGTGTAGAATGCCGTGGTTAATTGTCCTTTTCGTTTTCTTTTTTTTTTTTTTCTCCCCTATAGTTTTTTTTTTTTTAACCTTTCCTCTTTTTTTGCTCCAATTGTGACTATTTTGACTTCCGGTTTTCCAGACATATAATGTCCTTCTTAATTCTTGAGCGTTCTAGTGTTTTCTTGAGTTAGGTAAATTGTATTTCATTTCTTAATATTATTTCACACACACTCACACACTCCCCACCCCACCCCATATATATATATATATATATATATATATATATATATATATATATATATATTAATGCCTATATAATAAGGTAGACATTTAAATATGTCTTCACTGGGACATTATTTCGGTTGTATCTTAAGTATTAAGCTATTAATTATAGGAGGTTATGTTTATAATTAAATTTTTATTTATTACTTATTAATATTATGTATATATTTTACTGTGATTACTTCAAACATAATTTTAGGGGATATTTGAGTAGACGATATCTTTATTTAAACGGTGTTTATTTCTATATTATTTAGAATCTTTGAAACTTTTTAAAATCTTTTTAGCCTTCTAAACATCGCTTGAAAATGAAACTGTTCTCTAAGTTTTAAGTATAATATTGAAGTTAAAATTTAGAACTTGAGTCGACTTTCGAAAAAGTAATTTCTGTGTCGCGATAGAATCCTATTTTAAAACAAAGTAATTATAATTTAAGCTCCATTTCTGTGTTGAGCACTTTTTTAAAAACAAATTCTGAAGGAATTTGATCATTAATCTGTTTTTTTTTCATATTACATCAATACACACACACACACACATATATATATATATATATATATATATATATTATTTATGTGCGTGCTTTGGTTGACCTTTCAAGTTTTACTATAGATGAAACAGGATTTTTCAGCTGCTGCCTAGGCAAGTAAATGCAAATAATCCAAATAATCATTCACTCATTATATGTTTTCTTAAATATTGCTACATGGAAGTGAGTAGAGATTTTATCAGTATATCTGGCGATAAGACGAAACGCAGGGAGAAATTGTTTCATGCCTTTCCGAAGAGTATACATCCCAAGTAAGCATAAACAGACACAAGCAAATTGCGTCTTAGATTTGGGGATTTCGCATCCCGTTATGGTAAATGTTCCGCACCATTTGGCACTACTCGGCTCGATGTTATTTACACGCAGATACACATATACGTTTTTCATCAAAAGAGATGATGTTTAGAAAAAGAAAATGAGAAGGATTTCTTTTATTTAAGAGAGAGAATTTTTTTTTTTTTTGAAGGAATCAGCTCGGTAAGGAATAGATGACACGAGGTATAAAGTCCAATGAGACTCAAATCGATAGATAGATAGATAGATAGATAGATAGATAGATAGATAGATAGATAGATAGATAGATAGATAGATAGATTAGAAATATAGATAGATAGATAGATAGATAGATAGATAGATAGATAGATAGATAGATTAGAAAGAAAGAAAGAAAGAAAGATAGATAGATAGATAGATAGATAGATAGATTAGATAGATAGATAGATAGATTAGAAAGAAAGAAAGAAAGATAGATAGATAGATAGATAGATAGATTAGAAAGATAGATAGATAGATAGATAGATAGATAGATAGATAGATTAGAAATATAGATAGATAGATAGATAGATAGATAGATAGATAGATAGATAGATAGATAGAAAATGACTAAAATTAAGAGAGACAGAAAGAAAGAAAATAAAAATTGGTTTATTTGTCTTGCTATAATCCACTGCTAATGTATTAGATTCCCATTGGACACTTAATAATTATGGTTTGATATGAACTTTGTGCTCTTCCTTCATCGACGGTTACATACCTCTCACCGTAAAGCTAGTCTTGCAAGCTGAGTAAATCGATCGTCATTCAAGAAACTCAAAGAATGATGCCTTATTCTGAAGCCGAATTTCACTGATAGCTCATCGCTAGATGTGTAGTTACGTTAAGTCTATGAACGTAACTCAGGAAATGTATCTTCTCTTATAGAAAAAAAATATGATAAGATGCAATATAATACGGAAGAATAACTGATGCCGTTTTTCTTCTGTCACTTCCGTCCGTGAAGTCTTTCAAAAGGACACTGAACTGTAATACAGAAATAAAAGCCCTTAGTTATTTTCGCTCTTACAGTGTGTGAATTACTGCACAAAGCTGTAGAATTCCCGGCATGCATCTCGTTATTCGACTTGATACAAAGCCCATTGTCGACGAGGAGATGACACAATTGATGTGAGCTAAACCAATTCAACTGTAATCAATACGACATAGATGGGGATCGGCACTTTATCAAACCCCACGTAAGACCTTGATGCCCTTCTTTTCATATGAATTTCTTTCAGGGTGCAACGTTACTACTATGTAAAACGTAAAATAAATAATACATCTGCCAGTTGATGACGGACATTTTACTGTATGATGCATACTAGAATATATCGAATCTTCCGAGCTTTCCTTTAACATTTTTGAATCCGAATCGTGTTTTCAAGGACCTTATAGCATTGTCCTCGCTCTCTCGCATATGAGGAAAAAAACAGGGAATAGATATTAAACAATAAGGGATTTATTGCATTCATTATTTGTTTTGTGCTTTTCTTTCTTTCGATACAATCCTAGATTTAATAAAGTCAATGTTTGCACAACAAAATTGATATTAAATAGTCGACGCTGAAAAATGTTAGAGATAAACTTGTGTACATAGGATAAATATACCATGACAATTTCAAGTTTTAATATGTTTTAATTAAAAGTATTTACAATAATTTACATAGTGGTATATGAATTTACTTGTAGCATGGCTGTTATTAGCGCCGAAAGTGAGATCAGCATGCCGAGTTCAATACGCAGCCATTCTGTTCACTTCAAGCAACCCATTTTTTCGAACAACGCCTGTAAGCTTAGATGTGCAGCGGAGTAATGGTTTGGAATTTTTAATCGGAGAGCCAAGTTCCAATTCCCGCCGTGTTCATTATATCCAGTTAGATGCAAATAATATTAGAAAAAGTATGAAACAATCTCTTACTCCTACCTATGTCTTAATTAGTAAGACCTGTATCAATAAAACAATTATTATCTCAAAAAAAATCTTACAAGATAAAATTATTGTTCGGCATTAAATAACCACCAAAGTGTTGATAAGTCATAAAAAATGAATGTAATATTGTTATTGATATACATGTTTTAATTTCAAATATATAAATATTGTTATTATGAGAAAGAGATAACCTCTTTGTAATTATCCCTACTAATTACCAAATAATATTATATATATATATATATATATATATATATATATATATATATATATATATATTTGTGTGTCAACGCTAGGTGAACGTGTGTGTGTGTGTGTCTCTCTCTCCTCTGTATACATGTGTGTGTGTGTGGTTTTAATGAGAGAGAAAGAGAGAGAGAGGGCTAAAGTGAATTCATCGCATTCTCTCACATTTGACAAACACGATGTCACAGAGAGTACCCAAATCAAACTGTCTGAACATAGAGCAGTAACCTTATCATTTCCACATTTGCCGATGTATAGTCTGGGGATTATGTATCTTGTGCTAAGACTAGCTTCACTATACGTGAAAGCTTTTAGCACATGAACGGAAGTCATATAGATACTAAGTTCAGGAAAGTCTGACACAAATCTATGAGGAATTCTTCGTCCTGTTATTGGCATAATATCGCTTCAACCGGCTGGTGTTAAGGGGATTTATAATGGACACGTGCCCGACGTCAAAATCGTTCCTGATATCTGTTAGACTATGTGAATCAAACCTGTATCGGCAGTGATAATAATTAAAGTATAAAATATGGGCGATAGCTATCGTTAACATAGCATTTTGTAGAATCGTGAAAATTTATAATGATAATAAATAGAAATAAATCTAAACAGAATGTTTCATAATGATTATAATGACCTGATTCCAGTTTTCTGATATGCCAGTTATTATAACAGCAAAAAGGGCATATTGTAACGTGATATCTGATAGCGCAATATTGCTGAAGCGGCGTAACGTGAATAATAAAGCATTTTCAATTCCAATTTAATATATATAAATAAAAGGGTGTTTCTACGGTTTCGCCAGCCCCGTTATATTTTATGTGTATATGTGTTTGGTTAACCTTACTTTTAAAAAGCGAAATTAATGCCAACACACGAGAAAACGTGCATCTGGACAGGTATCAAATATATATTTTCTCTAGACGGTTGACAGTAATTTGACTGTAAAAAGCAGGAATTAAAAATCAAACGTCAAAGTCAGAGATATAATTTATATATATATATATATATATATATATATATATATATATATATAATGATTTTACAAACACACACACACACATATATATATATATATATATACATATACATATATATATATAAATGAATATAAATATATATATATATAGAGAGAGAGAGAAAAGAATTGAGCCCTCTGCCTACTGGCGATTGCATACAGCCGTATATAATACGTTAAAATTTCCCTTTCTCTGTCGATAGCTTAGGGATAGGATCTCTGACTGATGCCAAATCAGTCGGGTTTCGATCCCGGCTTGAAGCAATCGGATGTCTACACACAATGATGAGCTCTGATACAGCCAAACAGGCTTGTACGTGGATGACTATATATATATATATATATATATATATATATATATATATATATATATAATATCGGCTTACGGACATTTCACGTTGAAACACCGAATTTAAGCAACCTAGAGCTTGTGAATACTACGTGGTGTAAGCTTGAATGTGTTGGTGGTGTAATGGATAATGACCCAGAATTTTTAATCGGTGCGTCGGGTTCCAATACAAGTTGGGTTCGTTATATTCACTTGCATGTAAAATACCCTTGGGAAAAATATGAAT
Organism: Acanthosepion pharaonis; assembly: GCA_903632075.3. Taxonomy (NCBI): domain Eukaryota; kingdom Metazoa; phylum Mollusca; class Cephalopoda; order Sepiida; family Sepiidae; genus Acanthosepion; species Acanthosepion pharaonis. The sequence goes on along the minus strand of CAHIKZ030005514.1, from coordinate 1,092,254 downwards.
CCATCTCTTCTCCTCTGAGCTATGGCTTGATTAGTAAGACTTGTATTAGTAAACCATTATTATTGCCTAAAATTAAATAAAATTTTCTACAAAAAATATTTAGATTTCAGCATTAAATAAACCATAGAGGTTTATATGCCGCTAACCAAAATAATAAAAAAATCACGTCAAGACTTGGGCGATCATGGCTCTCCAGAATATCCTCTCTTTTATTGTGCTAAATAATCTTCGCACCTTTATCACCCCATGTTATATTTATCGGTCTTGCTTTGCCATTTAAATGCATAATTCGCTGTGTTCTCTTGCATTCACTAAATTCCCTCCTGTGTTGGTTAATTTCCACTAGCATCATGTCCTCCTTATCTATTCATATTTTCGGATGTCTCTCTTATTGACAGCAGCAGTTCCTATTCCTATTAAAACTTCCTTTATTATCCAATGTTCTGTCTATGGTATTCCTCTTCATCTGTCAGGAAATGGAGCCACGTTCAATTGCAGAACCATATAAGAAAATATAAAATCAGACAATGAAAGAAGAAAAGTATATTTCTTGCTGCAGTAATGATCCGCGGAAAATTTTGTGAAAAAATTATTTTCTTGAATATTGATCATGGTATTATAATTATCTCCTACCCACCACCACCACCGCACGGGAAATTAATCTGAAATGTTAATCTAGAAGAAAATTCATTCGAGGGTTTTATGGAATTAAATATCCTGGAGCTATAACAGCAGTGGGTGTGCCTAGGGAAAGCCAGCCTGATGGATTCCATCTCACTTCCCGCTGGTTTTGAATTCAGAATTGTCCTTCTCCTAAGTTGATTGCCGCATTTAGGTTAGACATAGCAGTTTTAATTGCTACGTAACCCAAAGCTGTTGGAAAATGGATTCCTGCGTTTTCCAACGGTGTTAGCGCGAAGTGAACGAAACATAATCGCCTGGAATTCGAACCCTGCCAGGGGAATTCAATTTACACAGATAACCGTTAAATTATCTGCACATCCAATTATAAGTTCTAACAACATAAACTTAAGTCGATATATTGTGGTTTTCTAAGCGTAGCTTAGATGTGACACTTGGCTGAAAGTATGGAGCATTCAGTTAGGATCGAACTCACTATTACAGGACGGCTTATACTATTGCTAAACATTAGATCACGTAAAGTGCCCAAATGAATGTGATATATGTGGCGACCTTTAACTACCCTTTATCAATGCTAATAAATTTGATCATAAGATGTGGTAATAGAATATTTGTTATTCTAGTGGGAGTGGAATGGTCGTTTATTGAAAGAGAAGGATATGTTCCTTCCTTTAAAAAAAAAGAGGTAAAGCCATGATGTCCTTTTACTTCAATTTCCACCCAAAGGAAATACGGAGGCGTTTATTCAAAATATGCAATTTTATCTTGACATATGTTGAGCAGATTTTCAAAATCCCAGTTAATATTTTCTGGTCTTCCAAAAGTTTAGTCGACTCTAACACAAATAACTTCATAGATTTCCGCTTTCGAAAAGGACATTCTTACTTAGAGCATAAATGCAGATGTTGAGAAAAGAATGTTTAAATAAACCACCGAGAGAAAAAGCAAATGATTTTCTCATTAATGCATATATATATATATATATATATATATATATATATATATATATATATATATATATGTGTGCGTGTGTGTGTGTGTGTATTAAGAACGTTTAATAAAAATGGGGATAACAACTCTAATGCGTGTACTCACTAAAATAATGTGTACAATATATATATATATATATATATATATATATATATATATATATATATATATATATATATATATATATATGGATGTATTGAACTGTATTGCTACATATTTCATATTGGCTCTTTTATATTCAAAAGGTACATATTATTTTCTTAAATTGAAAGTGATAAGCATTTTTTTTTTAGATATGTGTCAGCAATCATTATAAATTCATAGCATTTCGTTCACAAGGTGTCAGTTTACCAAATGCGATACCTGCATTTTTTTCTGAACAGGAACAAACATTACAATTATGTATGCGAGCATTTATTTCAAGGCATGAACTAGATTTAAATGATGCATTAGACATTCACTTTCACAAGCAAGAATAGGCTACTTCTTCACCCATGTTGCTCTTTAATAACAGAAGCAAATTTCGTTTAGAAACGTGGGATTTTGTCAATGTCATGTTTATGATTAGAATTGCTAATCAAGTCATGTTTATGATTAGCACTGCATCTGAATACATACATATATATATATATATATATATATATATATATATATATATATATATATATATATATATATATAGCGATTCACACTCAGTGTCTCTCTCGCTATCTTTTTACATATATTTATATGTATAAAATTCCACGTTATTGTAGGTTTGGTATAGAAATGTAAGCATACATAGTAATGTAATTTCGAAAAAAGTCGACTACACAAAATTAATCTTTGACAATATGTACCTTCAAATATTCTTTCCCAGCTAAAATAATCGACATCCGCAGCATGTTATATTAAATAATAATAATGTTCTTCATATTCCGATAATACATAATAAATACATGCATGCACACACACACACACACACACACACACACATACATATGAAGAAATATAGCTTTAAGATGTGTTATATTTATGGGATAAAGTGCTCAATATCAGATATAGAGCGTATGTAAATATAAAAGTGAACATTGAATTCAACACTCATCAGGCCACCTGATGATTGCGTCTAGCATGAAATTCTGTTGCCTCTGAGTATATATATATATATATATATATATATATATAGATAGATAGATAGATAGATAGTGAGATAGGCAAGAAGTAAGGCATGCAGCAACATCAGCACGGCAAAGGGCACTGCTTTAAAGGCAAGGAAGGGCAAAAAATGTTTTACGTCAAGTGATAGCGATTGCTGTATGAGTCGTACGAATTTTGAATCAAGCACAGGCAACGCCGGGCTATGCTAGTAGTATATATATATATATATATATATATATATATATATATATATATATATATATATATAGAGAGAGAGAGAGAGAGAGAGAGAGAGAGAGAGAGGAATAATGGAATAATAGTTAGCGACTTGGTTTGAGGAATCAGAAAAGGCGTGTTCAAATTCCAATCAAATCCATTACATTCACTTACGTGCTAATACCTTTGAGAAAGGTATGAATCCGCTTCTTCTTCCCCCTCCAGCTATGGGTAAATAATAGGATTAGGGTTCTATAGCTTTGGATGGCAACTGGTCTAGCAGAAGGACAATTCTGAATTCAAAACCAGCGGAAGGTCATTTGGAGACCTTATGGCACGTATTCAGTCATTCAAAAAGTATCATTGGTTCTGCACAAAACCTTTACTACTATAATCAAATCATATGTGCTGGTGTCAGGCTCTCAGTTCTTAGGAACTGATCTGCTTGACCCTCATACGTCGAATTCGACGCGGAGATTCGAGTATATATATATATATATATATATATATATATATATATATATATATATAGAGAGAGAGAGAGAGAGAGAGAGAGAGAGAGACAGAGAGAGACAGAGAGAGAGAGAGATTGGCGTTTGTGTATATATATGTATCCACACACACACACACACACACACACACACACACACATATATATATATATATATATATATATATATATATATATATATATATATACTTTCAATGCTGGTTCCCACTCAAGGCTGGAGACCTTTAATATTGATTCTATAGTGAGTCTCTATGGGAAAAAGTGGACAGCGCTACATGTTGTTCGTTGCGAATGAGTATCAAGTTCGTTACAGTTATTTGCAACTTTTATGTATCACTACAACATCCTTGGAATCTTCTCTTTTCGTCTCTCCTGATTCTGTTATAGAAGGCACCTTTCTTAATATTGCCTTAGTCACCAGTGAATGCCACAAACATTGTATTAATTTTCATTTTCTGGTTGGGAAATAAGGCATCCAGTCATAATAAACGTATATCGATTAGCTACTCTCAAAGCACGAAAGAGTAAAATTTGTAATACGTTTATCTTAAAGTAACCACCTGTGAGTTGGCGCTGTTGGCTACATCTGTCAAAATAACAGAGCTGAATACAATTCTTGCGGAAATCTAGTGGTTTTATTGTTTTCTCTTGGAAATTTGATTTTCTATCTATTTTTGATAAAGCAACTGCAGATTCTGTCAAAATGATTGAAAACAGCGCAGTGAACAAATAAGACAACGATATTTGCATTTATCTCTAAAGAATTCTGCGTGAAAATTAGATTAGCAGACCGCTTTTCAGAACAACTTTTCAAGTCATATAGTTTATGAAATTCAAAATGCTTCCAGATTTTTTTATTCATAAAAGCAGTAGACATTTGTGTTCATGTTATAACTAAATCCAGAACATTATAACTTTGTCTGCATAATCGTCGTAACATATAATGTGTTGATGTTGTTTCAGCAATCCTAACAAGTGAGTTTCTTTTATTTGTTAAAATATTTAACAGAGATCGAGATCTCAATAGTGGATAGCCGTGAGCCTCATTTTCGAAACCAAACTGTTACTAGCGAAAGTTCTTGAGAAGCGAATTTCACATCACAAAATTTCTGAATATACAATTCCTAGATTAAACATAAATAGGAATCCTTTTCGTTTAAATTAGCTTATATTCAATTCGTCTTCGCTGATTTTAATTGTTTTATATTTTCCATTCCTTTGATTGTTCTAACTAGACCTGGAAATTTCCATAGATCTCTGCTCTCCCGGAAACTGGTTTCGATCTTTTATGCTTTTAAACATTCAGTTTCTCTTTCCGCAATCCTTCTCGTATCCAGATTTCTATTTCCGGCGTAGTTAGGATATTCGTTTTTCTTCCTGTTTCCGTTTATTTATGTTCTCTGATCGACCCATCCTTCGAAGCCATTTTACTTTACTCGATTATTTATTATACTGCGTATTATTAGCTGCACAATTTCATTATGTCCCTCTTCTAGATCGTTTTTCGGTCCCCATCTTGAAAACTACATTCGTTTTTTTCATTAATTCCTGATGGCATCAGTCCCCTATGGCCTTGTTGAACTGCTATTCTTCTTAATTTTTGATACATCAACCGATCTCAAAAAAGGATCTACATTCGTTTGTTAACCGGGGCAAGGAATGACAGCTTCCAAATCATCTATCTATGTTGATGATGCCTAGTGAACTCTGAATAATATTTCTTAAAAGTGCAGTTTAAAATTATTTTTCTGAGCGGTTTGATTTTTCTCCCAGAATCTATCTGTCAAATTACTATTCTCCTTGCTTTCAATATTGTCTGATCTTCTGCTAATTAGATCTAATAAAATCATTCGTTTTGTTAACCAGGTCAAGGAATGACTAGTTAATTTTAACGTCTTCAGAATGAAACTGCTCTATTTTAATCATTCTGAGAGAACCCCTCTTACCTTCCATCACTCATGTTAATACCAATACAACTAACGAATGCGATATAATGAACAACAAAACAGTGAAATAAAATACGTATGACAACACCATCATCATAATGTGGCGATTGATTGTGTGGGAACTACATCTAGGAATATGAAAATCCAATTATCATGGATATATTTCGACAAAATCAATATAAAATAAAATAAAAATAAACAATTTTTATTATATTCCTTTATGTATTTCTGGTAAAAATGAATAATATTACGAATGTTCAAATAGTATTTTCTCGGACCGTTATTATAGAGTTATAGGGTACAAATGTGGCACATGGTCCTTGGTACCCTAGGAAAACTTGTTATGTCAATGGTAACACGTCTTAGAATGAATATGACACCATTTCCTCATGTTTAGTAAAGTTAGTCTCAAAATGATTCTGCGATAAAAAAAAAAACATTTTTAGGGGACAGCACCCTCTAGCGTCACCCCATTCTGATTGGAAAACTTCGCTCAACGGCCCCTAATACGTTAAAAAAGAAAACTGCCGGTACACCACACTTATAGTTCGAGAAGTAATGTTCTAGCGTACCTAGACTTTATGAATTTAAGCGCAGTCTTAGATCGGCGCCAACGTCTCATTTGACCGTTGCAATGGCTATATGTAAATGTAAGTTCTATGCTAGCTGTTAGTCATTTTGCTAGATTAATTCCGACTTAATAGTGAGTTCGATCCTTACTGGTTGCCCCATTCTTTCGGTCTTGTGCTGCATTTAAGCTACGCTTATTGATTGATTCATTTTCTATACCTTATCAACACTTTGCAGGTTATTTAAAGCCAGAAAATATTTTTAGATTGTAAGAATTTTTTTAGATCTTTTTAGTGATACAAGTCTTACTAATTAACCCATGAGTTGGGGAGGAGAGGTGGATTCATGCCTTTCCCAAGGTTAATTGCGTATACGTGAAGATAATGAAACCAACAGAAATTGGAAATTATCTCACCGATTAGCAATCTTGAGCCATTATCAAAACACGAACCGCACGTCTAAGCTTACAGCACCAGGTATTCCCAAGCGGTTACCCATCGAAGTACTGACGTTGCTTAACTACAGTGATTGTACAGGAACAAATGCTTCAACGTGATGTCGTCATAAGTGTAAGCTACGTTTAGTAAATCACTATTATGCATAGGGTATTATAAATGAGCTTTTCAGATAAACATTCAACTTCATTGCCCTTTTATTTTATAACCGTATATATATATATATATATATATATATATATATATATGTATATATATATATATATATATATATATATATATATGTATATATGTGTATATATATATATATATTATATATATATATATATATTATTATATATATATATATATATATATATATATATATATATATATATATATATATATATATATATATATATATATATATATATATATATGTATATATATATATATATATATATATATATATATATATATATATATATACAGAGAGAGAAAAAATAGATGGGTAAATAGATGCCTCCTCTCAAATAAGTACAATTCGATATGAATTATGAGTGAAAGGTTCTGTTTAATAACCTTATAGATGATAACTGTACAAAACAATACATATAAACAGTATATTAGCATTCGAGGAGAGGAAGTCTTTATTTTGAATCCATCTCTTTTATTTGTTTGTCGAAACTTTCTCTGCGTGCGATTCTTTCTCTCGTCTTTAGATATGTGTTCGAGTTCTCCTCTAAGTCACTCAGTTCTTTTTATGTGTGTATCCTCTTTTCTTCCTCTTTCTCTCGGTTTTAATCACACTTCTTCTTCCGCTTCATTTTGTCTTTTCTCTTTCTTTCTCTTTAAGAATTTTTCTTTCTTTTACTCTCCTTTATGTTCATTCTTTCTATTTTGTTTCCTACTTTTTTCCTTTCTCTCACTTATGCGTATCCACTATTCCGACACCTTCATCACTTTATCGTTTTTTTTTTACCTCGTTCTCAGTATTTTGGTTACTCTTTTATTCTTTCTCTTTGGTTCTTGGTCTTTTCTTTCTTTCTTTCTTTCTTTCTTTCTTTCTTTCTTTCTTCTATTTCATTGACTGTTTTGATCTCTATTTTTTCCCTTTTTCTTTTTTTTCTAGATTTCAATCTTATTTGTTTCTTTCTTTCCTTCTTTTTTCTTTCTTTCTTCCTATTTTATTTTCAGTTTTGATCTCGATTTTCGCCTTTTCTCTTTTTCTCTCTATTTCTCTTACAACTGTTCATTTTCTTCTTTCTTTCGTTCTTGTCCTTTCTCTCTTCTTAGTTCAATACTTGTTTCGATCTATATTTTTTCTTTCTCTTTGTTCTCCCTCTCTCTCTTTCTCTCTCTCAAACACACACACTATCTATCTATCTATCTTACTCTCTTTCATTTTCTCTCTTAATTCTTATCTCCCGATGGAATCGCTATCGTTTTATCTACATCTGCCCGATTAGCTTCCTTCTCAATAAATCCTGACTCACTCTCTCTTTCCGTTCTTCCTCCCTCCTTTTTCCAGTGAGTCTATTCAAAGTAATCTCTTCTGTGGCTACATTTGATTAGCTCCTGTCTATATCAGAATTTGATTCCTCTTTCCTATTCTGACCGTTATTCGTGTAATGCCCACAGCGAAGTGGACAAAGCGCCCATTAAAATACAAATAAAAGCTTTTTTCAGTAAATACAGAAACGACCGACGAGAAATATGGTACCTCCGTCGCCAACTTGCAATTAACATTATCAATGAGCTACCTGAAACCTACACTAAGGGAAACAGCTGGCCTGTACTCACAAAAGAGAATTAATTTGTATCTGCTTTTTTTTTTTTATATTTGTTGTCACTAGAAGCGACAAATGAAATTGATTTTCCATTATTCATTAATAATAATAATAATAATAATAATAATAAGAAGAAGAAGAAGAAGAAGAAGAAGAAGAAGAAGACTTTTGTCAAAAAGATCAGAACGGAAACAATGCATACCACCAGGAAGTACTCGATCGTAGCTCTCCACAATTTCCTATCTTTTGTAGCGTGAAATCAATTACCCATTTTTGTGTAACGCAGGTGCAAAAGTGACTCAATGTTATGAGACAAAGCATAAAATTCAATAATTTCCATTTTTCATTTGTATTCCATATCCCTTCAGGACATGGAAGATCTCCCCAGCTTCCTGTCTTTGTAACATAATGCCAAACGAATTACACATTTTTTGTAGTCCAGACTCGGATATAATACAACCTAACGAGAAAAAGTGCAAAATGCAATAATTTCCATTCTGCTTAGTTTATGTGATGTAGCCTTTTAGGGTAATCATTCTTCTCCATAACTTCCTATCTTTGGTGGCGTGAAGTTAAAACAATTACCCATTTTTGTGTACCCCAGAATAAAAAAAAAATGCCTCAACATTATGAGACAAAATATAAAATGCTATAAATTCATTTTTTTCTTTTAATATGTTCTATGTTTATTCAGAATGAGCGTGATCATGGATCTCCACAACTACCTTTCCGTTGCCGCGTGAAGGTGCGTCAATTGCTCATTTTTGTGAAACGCAACATAAAAGTATAAGACAAAAGTATAAAATTTCCAGATTTCCATTGTCTTTATTTATGTGTCGCGTCCTTTTGAACGTTGGCGAAATAGGCTCTCCATGACTTATTATTTGTAGAGTGAAGTTAAATCAATTAAGCATTTTTATATAACCCAGAATACAAAGTATGTCAATAGAATGAAACAAAATCTAAAACGTCATAATTACTCTCTTTTTTTATCTGTCGTATCCTTTCATGACGTTTACGATCATGCAACCTTTGACTCAAGATGCGTTTATGTCTCCTCTGTGCCATCCATTTATGCAAACTCTTTCGGTACTTTACTTGATGTTTCCCTCTGTCTTTCTTGCCTTTAATATGTCCTGCGCGTGTTAAATGATCCTGTCTCGCCTCCTTGGTTTTTGTTACAGTTTACTCTTCCAGTAGACTACAGAGTGAAAATGAGAAGAAGCGAAAGGCTGAAAAATTATCCTCATCTCGCAAGAGAAGATGGAAATAATGAAGAACATCAAAGAACAATTGGTGAGTTTAGTCGAAAGAGCCTGGCGAAATTTATCACGTCAACGTTACTGGATTATTTAATATCTCTAACTGTTGTGGATTCCGGGTTGAAATCCGGTACCAATAAATAACAAACGCCAAGAATGAATATAGGAAAATAATGTATTAACGTAATAATACAAACTGGTAATGCAGGTTAGTAGTTCCAGGAATACGGGTTAGTAGCAAAAACATATATACAGTATTTGGTATTGAAGTATCGTTGTATGACTTCTTACTGAGTCTACGTGCTCGCTCACTGTGACTCCTACAACGCTGTTACCTCAGCTTTCACTCTTCTGGTTACATACAACCTTTTAGCCAGTCACTCTGGACTCGAATCGACTCTTCGGTCTTGCTCGTTATTTATCGACCCACCCACGAGGATTGAATATGGCTCAAGGCCGGTTTAATGTGGATATCTCCGAGCCCGTAGGCTCGGCCTAAAATATAGCCTTTGAACCCGCCTAGACGGGTGCAGGCCCTGTCTACCTCCCCGGACGAAACATTGCCCTTCGGCAAAGCCTCGTCCGGGTTCCTCTCTGCTAATGCAGAGAGTTCGACAGACGTCGCTTACAGTCAATGACTGTATCACGACGCAGCTAGACTCGGAGGTCTTGCTCGGTATTTATCGACCCACCCACGAGGATTGAATATGGCACAAGGCCGGTTTAATGTGGGTATCTCCGAGCCCGTAGGCTCGGCTAAAAATATAGCCTTTTTGAACCCGCCTTGACGGGTGCAGGCCCTGTCTACCTCCCCGAACGAAAACTTGCCCTTCGGCAAAGCTTCGTCCGGGTTCCTCTCTGCTAACGCAGAGAGTTCGACAGACGTCGCTTATAGTCAAAGACTATATCACGACGCAGCTAGACTCGGAGGTGTTGCTTTCTCGGGTCTTCACGTAGCCGTAGTATATGTATATACTGGGTGATTCCATTTGTGTAAAAAGGGGAGATCCCCTCAACACTAAGAAATCTTATAAAACAATTATCGCAAAAATTTAATAGATAGACACTTGAAAGAAAATAGATAGACACTTGGATCAAAATAGAAACTTGGATCAAACTAGATAGACACTAGGATCAAACTAGATAGACACTAGTATCAAAATAGATAGACACTAGTATCAAAATAGATACGGATCAAAATAGATAGACACTAGGATCAAACTAGAGAGACACTAGGATCAAAATAGACACTAGGATCAAAGGATTACAGTAGACTATAAAACTAAACACGGTTCTGTTTTAGATCTCATTCAGAAATGTAGACATATGTCCAGTTTATACTAGAGCCAAAAAGATAGAAAATAGGGATGGTTTACACTAGGGTTACAAAAATAGACCCTGGTACAATTTCCATAAGAATTAAAAAGGTAGAAGTTTATTTTAATTTTTTACAAGGCTCAGAGACCACTCGATGTAGGGTGTTACGTTAAGAGGCACTTTATACGGCTAGGAGGGTAAGATAACTTGAACAGGTTTAGATTGTAGTGCTTAGGGAAACATCCCCTCGGGAGTCGGTCCCACAGGACAGTGGTTAGCGGGAAGAAGCTGTTCGAGTGAAACTTACTACACGCTGATGGAATACGGTGAGGATGTGGGTGATTTGCTATAATATGAGTGGCATAGCGTGTCCTAGACGTGAGGGTTAGACCCTGGAGGAATCAAGGAATGTAGTTCGCCCGAGCACTTTCCATGGTATTAGAGATAGAGCAGCGAGAGTCTCGCCACATTCCGCTTGTGAGATCGAGCTTAGAAAATAATTCGTCAACCACAAGGACTCGGAGGTGCTTTTGAACTCTGTCAAGACAGGAAAGTGAGAACTGGGTAGCTCCCTTCCATATATGACAAAAGTATTTTCATTCTGAGCCTGATCTGACTCTTGTAAAGCTAACGGACAGCAGGAAGAGTGGGGTACTTACTGGAACGGCACAGGGAACTGACCATTTTATCTGCATCTTTAGCGATGGATCGTATGTACGAGTTCCACTTGAGGCCAGGCATGAGTTTACACTAGAATCAAAAAGATAGACTCAGGTCCAATTTACACAAGATGCAAAAAGTCTAGCTGATAGCGGAGCCAAAAAAGAATGACTCGCCTCTAACCTTAGAATAAGAATGAACGATATCCGACCAGGGTTTTACTCGAATCTGTAAGTATTTATCCGGATAATGACCTCTTTTTATGTTATCCTACTATTCTGCATATATTAAGACCCAACAACAAGGAAAGAAAATGATTGGATGAACTCAAAATTAAAAGAGTGAAAACCATCCAGACCCCACCATTGCCTGAAACAGCTAAGAGAAAACTTTTATATATTGAAAAGGCTTACTGCCACTTGATCCCTAATGTATATTACAAGATATTATTTTCTGATGATTCATATATATATATATATATATATATATATATATATATATATATATATATATATATATATATACTGATGTTCACCGAATAAAAGGTTCAAGATTTCCTCAATGTAGATGGTAGTTGAACGCGTTGCGTGAAATGAATATAAGATTAAGAAGAAAGAAGTGAGAATTATCTGGGTATGAAGGACAGTCCACGATTATCGCTAGACTTGAAATACGGAAAGAATGAGCATGGTTAGTTACGGAGACGCAACATGGCGGGTCTTAGTTCTTCGACAAGTGCTTTACTAAATCGAGAAAAGTACTCATGAACATTATGGAATATGGGAAGGACTCCTGTCAATTATTCTTTTCTGAAAGCCGCCATTACTATTGTAGTAATAACAACCTTAGTTCTAGTGATAATTATGGTAAGGCTTCTAATAATAGAAAGAATGGAAGCAAAATGTCTACAAGAAGAAAAATCGATTTTTCATTAATCAATTTCGATAAGGATTCGAGTATGTTAACATTTGTGCATGTGCTACGATTGCAGTTGCAATTAACAAATTCTAGTAAAATGTTGTAATAATAGTAAATCTTTGAATGATTACTATCAGAAGAAAGTGGTAGTTGTAACAGTACATTTATTATTAGTATTATATTAGTATAAGAAAATCGTTGTTGAAGTTTCTAGGAATACTATTTGAATTAACTGATGACGACTTAAAATGCCTTTAAACGAATAAATCCTATAAATCTGTAAGCGACCTGGGATTGCAAGGGTAATATTTGTCGCAGATTACTTCCACAACGCAGAGAATAAATCACTAAGTTAAGACTCGAACATTGGGGGCAGAAAGAAATGCCGAAAACTCGATTCGTAGGTACTATCTCACAAATCACAATGCACGCCACCAGTCAGAAAAACAACTCACTCTCCGACAAACGCGGTAGCCAAAATACCCGAATTGTCCCCCGATTCAAGAACACCAACTGCTTTTATCCGCCGAGCATTTTTTCCATTCGTCGACAGCTGGGAGAGGACGTTTAATTTTTTCATATCAAAATACTTTTATAGCGACTCCTGCGACGGACTTCTTTTTTTTTTAATTTAGATATTCCGTCTTTAGCATGTCCTGCGGAATACGTGCCTTTTTTTGTTTCGTAATTAATTTTCTTTTTCGCCACATTTTCCGTCGTAGGATACACGCGACGCGCTGTCGCTTGGTACGACAAGGTAAGTCGCTGTTTTCTTTGCTATAAAATCTTAAAGACGATAACCTAAAGACAAGTGTTACAAAATCACAAAGAGCCTTAACAAATAAAAAATACATCACTTGAACACCACCAATGGGTTTCCCTGCTATGTTACCCATATAAGATGGATTCATGCATTTTCCAAGTGTTAAGTGAACGAATGTCTATTAGAATTTAAATTCGGCACGACGATTCTGTTTACCCTGCCGATAGCCGTTAACCCTTTACCTGTCCAGGGCATTTTCGTGTGTGCTATCCAAATGTTCATGCTTGTCTTCAGATTTATAACTATTACAAAGCAACTCAGTTTATTTAGCAAATAGAATGTGGTGATATATAGTGTTTCACATAATAAAAAATTGTGCATCACATGTAAAAATCATAATTTATTTACACTACGTTCTATGCATTACATGTGATGGAAAAGTGGTAATCATTTCAATAAAGTGGAAAATTAGATATCTTTCATTTTAGACTTACATTATCAGTTAAACGTCCTGTGGTTATATATTATGCACGGGATATTAAATTAGGCCTTTCCTCAGACGCCCTGCTCAATAGTAGACACTTTTTATAAACCTCGTTAGTTTTACCACTCTTTTAAAATCATGGCTCGTTTGCACTGCATATGATGTACGGACGTAGAAATCCCATGTTCTGCGCATTATATATGATGGGCAGGACAGGCAAAGTGTTAAGCTACATGCGCATCACATGAATACTACAAAAGTGAAAAGAGTTAAGTTAAACAGCGAGCTAAAAAGTTTAGAGGTAAGTGGATAAGTTCAGTCAGAGAGAAGTAAATGCTGCAAATCTATATATATATTGCTCTCGACTGTACTCTGACAACCGATTGTATCTATTTCTCAAGTAGATTTACTTAAAAGACCTGTTTGCAAATACCAAAGAAAGGCATATCAACGATCTAACAACACTAATAGAATTATCTTGGTAAGAATTTTATTTTGCGCTTGAATATTTTTTATATACTGAAGGAAGCAAGTTGGAACCAAGTTACCAGCATTTGTAATAAGATTATTGTCTTTGCAGCCGGGATCATTACTGAAATAGTTATACTCTTGGCACTGGTGTGCGATATGACAATGTAATTGCCATGGTAATATTATCCGTTTCCTTATAACAAAAGCGTGCGGATTAGAGGTTGTTTTGTTGCTTTTTCAATTTTCTCCTGAGTCGCTCCATGGAGATTTCAGAAGACGCCATTTTATTACGGAGATATTTCGTGGAAGATGTTGATATCTGTGTAAAAGACAAGAAAAATAGAAATGAATTAACAAACAACATTGTACCTACCATAGCGACATTTTATTGTCTTAGCAAAATTAATTCGGTTAATTATGTGGCATGCATGATACAGGCTTACGCGATCATGTATCTTTCGATACATGACTGACGTGGCAGATTTTTTTTTTCAGCAGTAGGTTGCCATTTCTTTCTGCGGTAGACCAGTTGCCATCCAAGAACCCGGCCTGTCCTGCTATTTACCTATAGTTGGGGGAGGAGAACAGGATTCATGCCTTTCCCAAGGGTATTAGGACGTAAGTGAATATAATGGATTCGATTGGAATTCGAACTCTGCTCTCCGATTCCTCAATCCGAGCCGCTATCCTTTACTTCAACGTTAGAAAATATATAAAAAGACGTAAATGGCAGTGTGTGCATATAAAGATACGCTTATTGGTATTCACAGTGTGTGCAGATTCCTCGTGAAAATGTTGAGAGACTCACAAATTCGAGGAGAGTTCCTTGTTGGGTCGTTAGATTTACCAGATCGGGGCATTTGTTTCATGCGACCCGTTGGCCGGTGGACACGAAGAAGTCCTCTGGAGTGAAACCATACACGTCGTTCTGTGAGTAAAGAGGGGGCAAAAAGACACGTATGATTCTAATCGACCTCTGGTTGTTCAGATCAAAAGACACTCAACTAATAAAAAAAAAAAATGACGTCTCCATGTGCCGACTGCCTCTGTCTATTTGCTGCCACACTTTTACGATCAGAAAACGGACACAACTGACTCCAAATGCCAATGGTCGACACTCTATTCTGATTACTAGGGTCGAAGCTTCAGCACGATCTCAGACGGCAGCAAGTAAAACTACACTGATGTCACCCAGTGTACTGTCATAGAAAAGTCGATATTTGAAGCGAAGTAAAAGACAGGATTTTTAATGTTGAACACAGTCACTCAACTTCCGTAAACATCTTGTGTGTGTGGTACGCTAAGCTTAGTAAATATCCTTTGTATGTTTTTTTTTATGCTTATATTTATTACAAAAAGACGTTCAACCAAAATGTGTTTTGCTGTAGCTCGTCTAGATATTTTTTTTACAGTTGAAAAAAACCATATTAGTGAATATAATCGCATGTCTTCACGATTTACAAATCAAACTAACCTTATTCAGGAAAACCAAACTTGGGGTGTCGGCTCCGGATGAGATTAAAAGTTGTGTTCTTCCGCTTTTGTAGGTCATAATTTTCTGTTGAATGTAAAACTGCACTGCCCTGCAGCTGGCTGTGAAAAAAGAGAGCAAGTAAAATCACTTCATGACCCTGCTATTATACCAACTTAAAATAGTCATATAATAATTGCTTAACGTTATTTTTTTTAATTCCCTTATTTAATAAAATTTCAAAAGAAATATTTGATTTCAAAATGTTCAAATCAATTCACTTGAGAATAAAAATTCAAGTTTGCAAAAAGAAAAAAAAAACGCAATGATAATTTAGAGATGAGGAAGAAGCACAATTGTGAAATTTTCTCATATTTTATTTTTTCTCTTAGTTGAATGAATGCTCTGTGAGAAAGTTAGAAATTTCAACATTCATTATATTTGAAATCCCTTTCCAAAATAAAGAAATCGTAATTATTACTCGATCTGTTCCAGCCTATTTCCTTCTTTTATTAGCGCCAGTGAAAACCTTAAGCTGAATGCGCGCTTTGCCTTTGTTTAGCGTCATTCGAAGAAAAGACATAAGAACGGGAAATGAAATATGGCGAAAAAAATTTGCAGCAAATGTAAATCATTCGAAGTAATGAAAAGCAATTCTTAGAAAACTATTGATCGTCACAACAAAAGTTAGTATTCAAAAAATTCTATCTGATGCGAAGTGTACATTCGAAACGAATTCTTCGCCTTACAATAAGAAATAATGCTTCGCCTTACAATAAGAAATAATGCTTCTGCCAGCAAGTTTAGTTGGCTTTTATCGTATAGTTTGAAAGTAGAAAACAAATGAGAGAAACAAGATGAGTAACAGAAGAAAGAAGAACGGAGAGGAAGCCGATGGTAAAATGGAAGCGTTCATGCGTTTTGTCTTCTGGACAATTCATAAGGTTATTATGGAATCGCGCACTCAGATACACAGGTCAAATGATAGTGGTATAGATACGCACACAAAAGACTACACACATATGTCCGCACTTCGATAACCATCTATACATGATTGTCACATATATGGAACTATAAGTTTAAACGCAAACAGGAATATATAGGTTCGGCTAACGTCCGGTTCAAACTAATCAAAAGGAGCAGAGGTTTATCCACTGTTTCCTGTTTAGTATCGGGTTTCCGGTTCCATCTAAACTCTACACGCTTCTCATACTTTTTACTCCTCGTTGCCTGTTGTGTCTGAGTGGCGTTATTACCGGGTTTGTAGTGAATTTATTTAAAAAAATATCCATAATTGGGTACTTATGTAATAAATGAATCTGAATTGACCCAGATTAAATTTTTTTCCGTCTCTCTTTCACTCTCTCTCTCTCTATATATATATAGAGTCATCCACAGACAGACTATTTCGAAGCTCATCAGTGTGGCTAGACATCCGGTTGTCTCTAGCTAGGATCGAAACCCGACTGAATTGTCGTCAGTCGGGATTCTACCACCAAGCCGTTGGCGCACGGCAGGGACGCAGGTGAATTTAAGTGTATTTATTTTTAGATAAACACATAGTGACTGAGAAAACTCAATTCGATTTACCGAAGAGTCTTGCATTATTAATACATACAAACACACACACACACACGCACACATACATAAGTAAAAGCATTATTATCTCCAAAAATTCTTACAATCTAAAAATATCTTCTCTCATAAATGACCCGAAATGATTTGATAAGCCGTAAACAATTTGAGCCGTAAGTAAATCCCTCAATTAATCCACGTTATTATTCACAATCGCTTAATTATGTGTAAGTTGCGATAAAAAGTAACAAAAATACGACAAAAGAAAGTAATAATAGTTGTTAATATTTTATTTCTTTAAAAATGTTATTGGCGTAATGGATAGCGGCTTGGATTGAGGAACCGGATAGCCGAGTTCGAATTCCAGTAGAATGCGTTAAAATCACTTACGTGCTAATACCCTCGGGAAAGATATGAATACTCTTCTTCTCCCTCTTCACCTGTTATAGTGGAACACACCTATTCTATTGTTAATAGACTCTCCCACCTATAATAAGTAGTAGAAGTCGCTCAGTCTGATTTCAGTCGGACGACCGACTGACCGGTTGAACTCTCTTGCCTCCCGAACGAGGCTACGACGAAGGGCGAAGTATCTTTCGGGGAGGTAAACCTACCCTGAACCCGTTTATACGGATTTTAAAAGGGCATATTTTTGGCCGAGCCCACGGGCTCGGAGATCCCACGTTAACCCGGCCTTGTGCCACATGATGCCCTCGTTGGGTGGCGGGTGACTGAATATCACTCAGTGGGTCGGGCAGTCAGTCGATGCTGGACGACCGTTAGTCGAATACTAAAGTATCAGCGACCACAACTAGATTTTCTCTGCGCAATACCTATTATATGAAGTTCCTAACGATTTGTACGTCGAACCTATTTTAGGACCGACTTAGTAACAATACAAGCCTCCACTGTGAAAACACTCCATAACACCACCAGCTATCGGTAAATATCAGGACAGACCGGATTCTATAGCCTTGGATGGAAACTGGTCTACCGCAGAAAGAAATGGCAACCTACTGCAGATAAAAATCTGCCTCGTCAGTCATATATCAAAAGATACATGATCGCTTAAGCGTGTATCACGCATGGCACATAACTGACTGATTAATATATAAGACTTAGTTCTCTTCTCAATGCCATCAATTCTATATACACTCACATGGTAATAAATTTGCGAACGTTTAGGCAAATTTTTCATATGTATACTTTTCAAGGTTGCATGCCATTGCACTCATATGCTTAAACTTAAATATACCGCCTCGTTTTCATGTAGTTATGAGTGCAAGCTTCAAGATGGCGACTTTTGTCATTTTGTTGCCTGCATCTCTGTGTTGATGAAGGCTAGCGAGCACAGTAGATAAAATATTGTTCCCAAAGCAACAAATCTTAAGAGACAGGTCGGAATCAATCAGGAGACATACAATCATACTTCCACTGGTGCAAGTATGCTGTTACGTATAAACTTCACGAAAACAACTATACAATGTCTCACAGGAATTCTTAACTGTCCACACATGCGCATACCTGAATAAAACTCAATGTCTAATATAAAAACAGAAAATTGAATCCGTTTCTCAATTCTCTTGAAGAAATTTCACATCGGATGACAAATTAAGTCTGTATTTTGGAATGAATAGATCAATTGAAAGACATCTTCAATGCAATAAACATCTCCAACATCACTAATTCTTTCAAAAAGTAACCGTTTTCATTTCAAAAATGGCTGTAAAAATTGCTTTACTTCGCCAACATTCATATAAAATAAACGTTAATACTGCTTGTCTATTACAGATTCCTATGATTTTTCTCTGCTACAAGCGATGGAATGGGATGATAAAGAGGATAGATGTCCATTTCGGGAACACAATATTAGATGCCATTATCGAGAATTTTCTTTAGAGCAATAATCTGGTACAAAAATCGAACGTTTTCGCTTTATGTTATTACTTCCACATATGTATACGTTACAGAGTAATAAAAAGCAGTGAAAATTATATATATATATATATATATATATATATAAAAATAGCGTTTGAAATAATACACACAGACACACGTGCGTGTGTGTGTATGTGTGTGTGTGTGTGTGTGTGTGTGTGTGTATTATTTCAAACGCTATTTTTAGGAGATACTCATATTTGAATTTACTTCGTCTACCGGTCTGGGAATTTGAGAAAGCTAATGATGGAAACGTGTCCTCCAGTAGGGTTCGAACCTGCGTCCGCCCTTGGTAGGAGGAACTGTGGTGTTATCCAGTATGCTTTAGACCAATCATCTAGGGGAACTGCACAGCCAAGTAAGGGTCTTCTTGGCAAATAAATTAAGCAGGCCGGTAGACGGTAAACTGTTTCTACAAAAGCTATATCTCCACTATTGAGCAGGATAGCAGGATAGATAGATAGATAGATAGATAGATAGATAGATAGATAGATAGATAGATAGATAAAATAAACTAGGAACAGGTAGATAGATGGGAAAAGGCACATTACTGCTCACGTCTAACAGAATCGGGATAGATTAGGACATCTAGAAGACTAAAATAAATAAATCATCTATGGAGATTTTTTTTTAATTTCATTCGTAATGTTCCTGGGAGCCCACAAATGCGATTCCATTAGTACACTTGACTATCACAACTTTTAGAAATATAGAAATGACATCGAGGTTTCTGATTCCTTTCGATAATGACTCTAGGAGATATCCAACCAAATTGACGCTTTCTCTTTTTTTCTACATTTTTTCATGAAAGTTTCCTGCAATCTTTATAATTGATCTTTGCTTAAAAATGTCTATTCATAATGATAAAATCTAACGGGAGAAATTACTGAGCAAACAAAATCTGTTTGGAGAGGTTTCCTGATTAATTCAATTCCCTAATGAGGTGAAAAACTTCTGGCTCTTAAAATTTGATCCGCTTTTGTGTGACAATCGCTTTTCACCAGCATTGGCGCATCGAGGTAAGACAGACACTGTGGTAGATTTAATTATCTGCTACCTGTTGATGGAAGAGCTGACATCCACAAACGGTATTGTCAATTCATCTTCAACAAATCAAACAAGACACTCGCCGACTTCAATAATTAACTGATTGTTTTATCAGGATTGTAAAACGGGAAATCCTGTTAAAAAATGTAAAATAAATTTGTCAACAGTACCGTACATCGCACTTCTTGTGAGAATTGCTTAATCGGGGGAATTTTAAGCATTGTTTTTTTTTACTACGCTTTGTTTCAGTCTTAATTTGGAGGTTTACTTATAACGACAGTCAGATCGTTTTTAAATCCTCAGACCATTAATTACGTGGTATGTCTCGGGATTTTATAATAAGCTTTCACAACCTAAAAGTTGCGTTAAAAAAAAAGCAAAGCAAATCACAAATACTATTAGGTTGGTGCAAAAATAATGACGTAATAATGTCGTTTTTTGACGTATTTTTAACGTCAAAAACGACATTATTACGTCATTATTTTTGCACCAACCTAATATATTCTAGAACAGGAAATGTGATATTCATGATGAGAGTGATATCAGAGGAGGTAATAAAAATGCAGAAAGATGTTCCCTTATGTTTGATAAATTGCACAAAAGCATTTGACAAGTTACGATATAAGCATCTACTGGAGACTGTAGGAAAACTAGGTCTAGGTCGAAATGATGTGAGAATAATCCAGTACTTATATTGAGAGCAAACCACCTGCACACGGATAGAAAATGAATTGTTCATCTACACAAAAAATAGAAAAGTGCGTATGACAATGATGTCTTCCTTAGAACCAAATAAAAAGACTCCTCTATTGCTATGCTGCATCCATCCAGTTATATAGCGTTGAATGCTGGACAAACTTCCCCACGGATGAGGAGAAAACTAGAACCAACAGAAATGGGGTTCTACAGAAGCATACTGAGAATTCCATGGACGATGCGAGTAAGCAACGATAAGCCTTAAAAAAACTGTCGGCTTATGCTCAGAATCCGGAGGAGACAGTCGGAACTACTTGAACACATCACGAGTATGAGGCGTTTGAAAAACTTAATCCTCATAGGGCGTACTGATGGAAGGAGAGACAGGCGAATGTAGCGAGCCACCTAGCTGAGAAGCTTGTGTTAATGGATTGTGGAACGGTGAGTGCTTAACAAAAGTAGAAAACCTGCTAAGAGCCACAAGGAATAGGAAGTTGTGGAGTGCCCTTACCGCCCATGGCACATAGAGGAAGAAGATGAATTAAAATCTAGTCGACAGTTATAAAGACGGGCGTTAATAAACAATTTTTAAAATAAGCTATTTTTTTAATGTTTCACCTCGTATAAGTATTACATAAATTCACATTTCATTTCTGCAAATTGGCCCTAAGAACATAGCATTTTGGGATATCCTCATGTATTGTGCATGCTCCTGAAGTAAAGATTCCAAACTTGGAGAAAAATACTGGACACTGTAGAAAATGGAAGCCAGATTATGTTAAGTTGCAATTATATTAACCCCCATCAAGTACTTCGAGTATCTCTTCACATAATTTATTACCTTATAATACGGATAAGGTATGAGAAAATTATTATCGTATTAGAAAAAAACAAAAATTGTCTTTATGAATCTCCTCCAATTTTTTCCAAAGCATTAAAAGTTCTATGTGGGTCTACGGAATGTTGGCTATCATGGATCTCTACAATTTCCAGTCCTTTGTAGCGCTTAATAAATTTTGTCTTTTTGCTATCCCTTCTGAGCCTTTAAAAGTCGAACGATGGGCCTTAATGGTTTAAGACATATGATTATAACTACTATAATGTGTGTGTATATGAAAATATTTATAGATGAAGAGAGATGCTGATCATGGCTCACAAAAATGTCCTCTCGTTAATAAATTTTGTCTTTTTTTTCTGTCTCACCTAAACCCTGTTCTGGCAGTCATTTACATAAACACGTTAGATAGCTTATACTCTGTTTTTCTATGTCCCTCTTGCTTTTGATATATCATGTAAGTACCAAATTTTCTAAGTCCTCTCTTTAAATTTTGTCTCTTTCTGATGTTACGTAAAAGGGCAAGTTTAGTTTCTGTTGCCTCAAGTCTTTTCTTCGTCTGTGACGAGATTGTTCAGCATTCACTGCTATAGAGGTGGGTGGATAGTAGATAAAAGTTCAGTACTCCTTTCTTCTTTTCTAAGGAAAATATCCTGTTTCTTAATACTTTAATTGACCTCTACGACCGCATCACGTTGAAACATCAGTTTCCGTACGATCAGCAAAGTTAAGTAACCTCGAGCCTTGTCAGTAAGTAAATGGGTGATCGCTTGCGAATACCGATTACTGTAAGCTTGGATGTGCGGGTGGTGTTATAAATAGTGGATATGAATTGTTAATCGAGGAGTCGAGTTCCAATTCCAGTTGTGTTCGTTATATTGATTTACGCCTTAGGAAAGGCATAGGTTAATTGGTAAGACTAGCATCACTAAAACATCCCCCCGCCCAACGCCAAATTCTTACTATCTAAAAATATTTTCTTGTTTTGAATAAGCTGCAAATGGTTGATAAGCTCTAGTAAACGAATCGAGCTATAAGACATTGATTATGTTTTGGATGGCATCTTTCGCTATCACCATTTACTTTCGGATTTCGGTATTACACTGCACCTTCGGTGTTCGCTATCGAACTTCCCGTCTTCTGTTTGAAGCCTTATCAGATATTTAAATTTTTGTACTTGATTAATTTTGGCATCTCCAATTTGTAATTTGTATGTTGGGCTGTTCCTTCTGTTGAAAACAATGTATTCTCTTTTATTGCAATTTGTGGTTAGTCCTTTCTTCTCGATTCACTTCACTACCTTCTATAGGTGTTGCTGTAGTTCCGTTTATACTTCATCTAAAAAAAAGAAAAATTTTAACTAAAATATTTAATTTTATCTGGAAACGATACCAAGACAATGTTCTGCAGATTACTTCTCAAAGAGTTTCTTTCCATTTTTATAAATGATATAATACGAAATAATAAAATGAAATATATAATGAAATTAATATCTTATCAGACCATTTTATGCAAATCTTTTTTAATTATTCACGCTAGTTTCGAAACAATATTCAGTTAATCTTTGAAATATATACCGGAAAATTTATTCTAAGCCAAATTCTAACTATTGAAGAAAAATGCATTCTAATAAAAGCCTGCCAAAAAAAAAAGGCGGTATAAATTCGAACCAAATACAAAAAATTACATTAGCATAGAAGAAAATCGAAAAAAACAACAGATACCTCAGCTTTTTCAATTTCATTGCAGTTTCATTGATTTCTGACCTTTTTCCGTTCTCCTTCTTCTGAAGTATTCACCCATTGAAATCTTTTATAGAAAAGTTGAAAAGCCTAGGACTTCATGCTCAGCCGCGTGATCTCAAAAGATAGCAGAGACATTGTCGTTTTAAAAGATTCATCTTAGGTGATTAACATCAAGTGATACATAATATATTTTGCGTTGCCGATCTCTTTAAAATAGTTGTTATAATTATCATTTTGTCAGACGTTTTCGAAAATGGAGACAATTACGTCAGATCATTAAATATTCTATACATAAATCATTAACTTTCTACATGATTCCTTCCATTTTTCACTTACATTTCTCAGTCAAATCAAGAATGCAACGAGTTCTTCGATACATTAAGCCCACCACTAAACTTTAGCGAGAATTGGTAACTAGATCTCAGCGTTTTATTGTTGTACTAGATAGAAACTCTAAGAATAGCATATACTATGTGATATTCTAAGAGTTTCTATTCTTTCAATTCTCGTATGTGGAACACCCTGCGGATTTCTTGCTTCCCTGACACCCACAATCCTCAAAATATTAAATGCAACGGCAATAGCCATTTTCCTTTATTGTCCTTTCTCCTCGCTAACTTTTGATCATTTTATTTCACTTTCAGTAACCCTCTGCGTTTTAGTGGATTTATCGCTTTTCTTCGGCTGAATTGATTTTTTTTTAAATCAACATAAACCGTTTATATGTTTAGTGAAATTATCCACTTTTAATTCAAGCCAGTCTTCCGTTCAGAATGTAATTAGATATATGTGGCTTTTCAGTGAGTTATTATCTAACCCGAAAATCCTGTGAATCCTTTTAGATATACACCGGACAGCATTATAAATATTGTTACTAGCTACTCTACTCCATAAGTTAAATTATAAAAGAATTATCGATCCTTTATAAAGACGGCTAGTGTTTGTTTTTATGGTTATAATATAGCTTATATGCGCGATAGCCTGTCTGACCTTTCACCACACAGTCGCAACAAATATTTCATTATCAAGTAATATTGTCGCAAATGTAGCCATGCAGAGTGTGGACTTTGAGCTGGCGACTAATATCGCCATTGTTATTTCGCGATGAGTGAACACTGGTTTTTGTCAAGACCTGTCGATTACATTATTCAGATAACCGCTGTTCTCACTTGACTGCCTCTACCATTGTAGAGTATCGAACAAATGAATTACATCGATCCACATTCGAGAAACAGGATGAATTTGAAAGCAATCGACGATCAAACACAGAGGAAACGAATGCAGACTGACCGACCCAAAGATACCATCATTGAGACGGCAATGTTATTAAATATTACAAGTAGAACATAAAACAATACATAAATATCAATAAAGCATTTCATGATATGTAAAGCAGCGTTTCCCCAATCGAATAGATTGGTCAATGATAAAATCTCTTTTTAAAGATTTCCATCATCAGACCCTCGACTATTTTGGCTGGTGCAAAAAAATATTCGGAATAAAATTAAAAGATTGTTAAAGAGATATGTACATTTTAAATTTGAAGTTATAAGTATTTTAGTTGCTTTTTTCAGTTAATGGATGCAATATATTATCTAATTATAGGTTATGTCAAAAAAACATCTGTCGATGGAATAATAAACAAATTATTTTTAAAAAGTTCATCGGTTAAGTAGTGTAATAAAGTTAATGTAATTCTTCTTTTTCAGTTAAGAGACGCCGATTAATGCAATTTGCTCGTAGATATCTCTAAATAAAATTTCGAATTTCTACATTTCACTCACGGACAAGTTCATAATGATTACATTGAAAATATGATTCGGTATATTTGATCAGTTTAATAGTCCCGTCTAAGTCGATAGCTTAATATTTTAATTGACTTAAAGAACTAAACTTGCTTTGTTTCTCTGTCGACATTATAAACGATCTCCATCATTCACTCGGATTGATGCGGGAAATTGGTTGAGATGTGTGTGTGCTTTGAAGAATAAACTTAATACACTGTAAGTTTAGAATTATCTACGTGAATACAGCAGAAATATATACGGCTTTTCCAGATAAATCTTTTTCAAAGAAGAGTCGTATTGAAACACCAACAGGGAAACATAAATTCCGATCATAGGGAAAATCAAATATTACCACGTAACGCACAGAATGAACATTGGTATTGTTTAAGAGTATTTGAAAAAGGACGTTCAAATACTTAACACTTTTTTCTGTTAACTTCTAAAAGAGAGAAAAAAAAGAGTTGATTTTTATTTAAAATCTTCAAATTCTGTTTGGCTGATTCTAGATTCCTGGAACGCAACAGATTGAGCCTTCTTGGCCTTGCGTTTTCAAGTGAAGCGACTACATCGAATCAATAACTATATCTATTGAAAGGAAACTTGAGTCATTGTGTCGGACTGGGAATTTTCTATAATATTAATGTTTTTAAGTAGGTAGATTAAATCAGTCTATATAATATAAGATTTTTCTATCGCAATACTTGATTATTCAGGATGCTGTGTGGTGGGGAATCACATTTTAAGGTTTTTATACTTTCAAGCTGGGATAAAAATTAAGGGTATTTTAAAATGAATGCTCAAATACGTAGTACCTTTTTCTGTTAACTTCTAAAAGACAGGAAAAAAGAGTTGATGTTTGTTTAAAATCTTCAAATTCTGCCTGCCATTAATATCGCTGGCGCTAGACTACTGGAAAGCAACAGAGTCCACCTTCTTCGCTATACGCTTGCAACTGACTTGAAGTGGAGTGACTACATTGAATCAATAACTGCATCTACTGAAAGGAAAGTTGGATCACTAGGAATTTTTCTAGTCCGTGTCCATCTTGCACAGTTACAAATCTACTATTCATTCGTGCATTGAATACTGCAGCCGTATCTGGTCTGTTGCTCCTGCTATCCATCTCAAGGTTCTTTAAAAAAATCAACAGAATGATCTGTAATATAATTGATGCTGATTTGGCATCTTGACTTCAGTCACTTTCCCGATATTTATTTTATAATATATACAGTTTTGGCACAAGGCCTGAAGAGGGGAATGTGTAAAGGCTGGTCATCACTTACTATCCAATAACTAGATAATCAGATTCATGACCCATTGTGCTACTAGATTGGCACTTATATCCCAACCGTCTTTAAGTTGAAATAGATAAAAAGAACCACCACTACTACTCCAACAGTTTATTTTCTCGTACTTCCAGCCTGTGGATCTCCCTCCCATTTAATTGCTTCCCTGATATCTATCTTCAAAACTTTAGATACAACGTCAGTCCCAATCTTCTATCTTCATTAATTCCCGTGTGTCTTTTGCCATTTCCTCAATCCTCCCTATACTCAGTCTTTTCTCTCACTTTCACTCTCTATAACTCCCTGCGTACGAGTGACATTCCCGCCATGCTTGGAGTGAAATGACTATAAAAATACTGAATACATATCATGTTTTCAAGAAGATAGGTTAAAGGAATCTCTAGAAGATTTTTCTATCACAATATTAATTTATTCAGATCGCTTGCTGGGGAGAAAGATAAGGAATTCAGGACCACGGGCTGGGATAAAAATTTAATATCACTTTTTCTTTGTTATTATATGCCATGTCCTTTCAGGACGTAAGTGATCATGGCTCTCCACCTCCCTCTATCCTTTGCAGCTCTCAACAAGTTCCTTCCCTCGGCTATCTCCCCCAGACCACGTTCTGTCATCCACCTGCTCAAGCCCGCCAGGTATGTCACGCGCTGCTTTCCTTTGTATCTCTTTCCCTGTATTCGACCCCTGAGTATCAGATTCTCAAGGCCCTCCTTCCTCATTATGCGTCCCAGAAACTTCAGCTGTCTGTTCCTGATGTTAAGCATCCTATCCAAGACCTCACCTTTGCTCACACGCTAAAGGTCCACGAAATCCTCAGCATCCTTCTGCAGAACGACATGTCAGATGTCAGAGATTCCAATCTTGCGGTAAAACGTCTCATGTTTCCTTAAAGCAAGACAGTTTGTAAAATGCTTTATAGTCGTGATGGGGACTGGGTAAGTTTTGTCCTTATCCATATGTACGTGTAAACCGACCTTGTCAGCGTACGGAGGTGGGTAAATGCTGCCAGACCACATATTTACCTAGACTTTGGGCTGGGATCAAAATGTAGTATCTATTTTTCTACACTTCTGTGTTTCTGCATTCGACTATTTAAAGGATCTGCAATGAGAAAATGTCTCGTCCGTGTTCTTCCAAACTTACGGCAGCACGTTCCCCACTTCAATAAAAAGGGGGAGAGTGGATGAATACAAAAACTACAGTAGTCGCGCTGCAGTTTTTCGTCCTTGACATATTTGTACGCGTAAGGGGCACGTAACTTTAAATATAAATTTGTGTCCCAACCTGCCATTTTGCGGAGAGGGAAAGTCGGTAAATACCAAGAAAGCAGGAACAGAAGATGGTATTTATCAATTCACCCACAGGAATTGAATGTGGCACAAGGCCTTTTTAATGTGGGTATGTCCGAGCCCGTAGGCCCAGCCAAAAATAAAACCCATCTAAACCCGTCCAAGCGGGCTAGTTCCGTCAACCTCCCCGAACGAAACCCCACCCTTCGGCGGAGCTTCGTCCGGGTTCCCCTCTGCAAGCAGAGAGTTCGACAGACACCCGGCTCGGCAGCTCACAAAGCGCAGATACTACACTTTGATCCTAGCCTAGCGGGTATTAATAAGCTGGGATTGCCTTATAAATATATATTTGTCTTTCTTTTTAAGCGAAAATTACGTCAACTATGACGCCACTTCTTTGATTACGTCATTTGACTGGATATTACAGAAATGTACGCGCGCGAACAAACACACAGGCACACACATACAGACCGACACACTCAGATTCTCAGGCCTGTCCTCTTACTAAAATCTAATCTAACGTGAGAATCTAGGAGTTTCATAATCAAGAGCAGAACTTTCCCAAAACACCTCAGGTATATTTTAGCAGTACAAAGGCTAGGGGATATAAGAATGAATAAATCTGGGCCACATCTACGGGAAGGCACATCTTACCCAGTCTAAGACGCATAGGAAGATGCTGCAAATTGTACTCGCCCGGTGGTATATAGGGTGTTCATCTTATTACAAGTCACTGTCTACCTGATGATTGCGTGGAAGCACATGAAACTAATAGTAGTGGCCAGTCATTGCCGACCTGTTTATATGAATTAATATATACATATATATATATATATATATATATATATATATATATATATATATATATATATATATATATATATATGATTGAATTAATTGCTAGGTCTGTTGCTAATAATGTAAGTTTGATTCACTGTGTCATACTAGATTTTTCTAGAATTTATCTTACATATTTGCGAGTCTACGATTCGTCTATGCTTTGAATATTGCTGCCACATATGGTCCGGTGTTCCTGTATTTAGATATTCTTGATAAAAATCATAAGAAGAATCAGCAATATTATTGGTCCTGACCTGGTATCCCGGATTCAGTTATTTACACACTGCCGTAATGCAATTTCCCTGTACCTTTTCTATAAATACTTTCATGGCAATTTTTCGGATGAACTCTTCGCTATGGTACCTAGACTTTATAAATTTAAGCGCGTTATTAGATTGGCAACAAGGTCTCATCAATTTACGGTTGACTTGGCATAGATATAACCGTAAGTTCTATGCTGACAGTTTCTTTTCTCGCACTACTATCTTGTGGAACTAGCTTCCAACTCCACGATTTCCAGCCAACTTTGATCATTAAAAGTTAAACGCAATGTCAGTCGTTATCGACTGTCGTATTGATTCCTCTTCCTTTAGTGTTCTCGCTCCTTAATAATGTTTCTCTTTTTTCTTATGTTTTCACACTCAGTGACCCCTTGTGTCTTCGTGGCTTTACTGCTTTGCATGGGGTGAAATGATTACAAAAAATATTTAGAAAAATCGCCCGACTAGATTATTTCTGTTGGATAAAACTTTTAAGGCAAGAGACCTTTGTAATTATAATACTCCATATATATATATATAAAAGGAATATGTTGTAGTGGTTCCAACGAAACTTGGGAAATATGTGTGTAAGCTTGGGAAATATGTGTGTATATGTGTGTGTGTACTGACTACTTGTGGTGGGATAGTGTGTATGTGCGTATGTGTGTGTATGCGTGTATAAGTACAAATAAGTTTACGAATTCCTCGTAGTAAGGAAATATACGCACGCATATATACACGCATGCTGACAGGAACACGCCAAAATAGAAACAGATCCAAGAGCACATAGAGGTCACTAAAACATTAAAAGATTAAATGCCGATAACTACTCGCTGGACAAACCTTAATTGTTTTATGACCCTTCACGCAGAACTCTTCATTGACAATTCTAGAAAGAAAATTCGGATTGCCAACACACAAACAGAATGTCTCATATCGAGAATATTCCACATTGAACATGAAGAAAAATTAATTATTTTTAATAATATGTAAAAATCTCCACTTTCACCTGAAGACGGTTGCGAGACCAGACCAGAAACACGTGTCGTGAAATTATATGGTATAATATTTTTCTCAATAAATCCACATTACAACCAAAAACGTTTTAATATATATATATATATATATATATATATATATATATGTGTGTGTGTGTGTGTGTGTGTGTGTGTGTATGTATGTATGTAGAGAGAGAGAGAGAGAGAGAGACTAAGCTATATGTAATGTTTTCCCTGCGTTATTGGAAGTAGTCGATGATAGCAATAAATGTTCAGCTTAAATTTTCTGACTCGGCATTTTACAGATATGGTACCTATTTACTCGTTCAGAGGTGTGATACTAAAATTTATCTATAGAACTCATATTTGCGAAACTCCATCTATTTAAAGATACGGTCAACATTTCAATTTATTTGTTAAATGAATTTAAACGAGCTACCAGGTTGCCATATCGTTCCCACCCTTTCACTGTGAAAACGGTTAAATGTAACCGCTTCTTCTACTCCAACAGCTTCTTCTCCCGCACTTCCCGACTGTGGAACTCTCTTCTCCTTTCTTACTTCCCCAATGACTATAATCTTCAAAAGTGTAATATCAATCGACATCTGACACCCTGAGATTGTTCCCCCTCCTTCTCTGTATCCTTTCCTCAAACACGCCTCTTTACTCTTGTTCTCAATCATCTGTAACCTCTTGCATGCTAGTGGTACTCCCGCCTTGGTTGGGATGAATAGCCTTTTAAAAAGAAATACATACATGCATGTTGATTGCCATATATTACTCAAATGGAAGGTGTGGGGCGAGGAGGTGAATCTTATCTGACTAAGAGCCGCCCACCTCACCCCAGGAAATTTTGTGATGATTTTCGACGTCCATAGCCCCTAAGATGATTCTTGAGACCAACATTCTATTTAACAGTTAACATGTATATCTTACAGATAAATTCTGTATACTTGATTGAGTTGACTGAATCTGCACACCCTACAACTGTCCTGAGCTCGGTCAAGTGCATTTTCCAACCTTGTTGCAAACGAAACAGGTATCAGCGGCAGGCCATTGAGCCAGGATGCCATAGTTGTGTAGGTTAATGCTAGTTATGACCTTTCAAATGGTTTCAGTAATCTATCTTGGACAACAGTATGGGCTCACACATACACCACATTTGAAAGATTACATATTAGTTGACAAATTCAGGTGACTACCTCTTCGGAGATTACGCTTGATTTGAGCCTGCCTGAGAGATTCATCCTCCATAATAAAGTGCCTGTACATGCACTGCGTCCCTCCCTTGTAAAGTGACTATATATATATATATATATATATATTATATATATATATACATGTGTGTGTGTGTGTGTATTTCGGCAGCATTTTTTCATTGATGCATGTTTCATTAAATAATATAGACAAGTGTTGTCTATTTATTTTATGTAAATTCTTTTCATATTGTCTGATAAGCTTAATAACATTATCATCAAACGAAGAAATAAAATCACAATATTGATACATATTTTTTTTTAATCCTATCTAAGCTTTCGGCTTACATAAGCCATTATCAAAGATGGCAATTACATTACAATATATTAAACAATTCATGGACAAAACAATAATGATAGTCTGTTTTTGTTTACATTCAAGATTTCCAAGCAACGACAAACTCGTTCATACGAGACGCAGGAAGCGAAAATCGCACCGCAGCTCATGACCACGCGAGAGTGAAAAGAAAAAGTATTAAGTATGGGAAGCCGTTGGTTTAAACCAATAGCTTCTGTTATCAATTGTAGGCATTTAAGAATGTTTGTGGAGATTTCATAGTTTATTTTGTTCAGGTTAGGTTTCAACTGTTTTATGTATATAGCTTCAAGCTATACATATAAAAAGCTCTCTCTCTCTCTCTCTCTATATATATATATATATATATATATAGAGAGAGAGAGAGAGAGAGATAAAATATATATATATATATAGATAGATAGGAACACGCATATATATATATATATAGATAGATAGATATATAGATAGATAGGAACACGCATATATATATATATATATATAGATAGATAGATAGATAGATAGATGGGAACACGCATATATATATATATATATAGATGAATAGATAGATAGATAGATAGATGGAACACGAATATATATATATATATATATATATATATATATAGATAGATAGATAGGAACACGCATATATATATATATATATATATATATAGATAGATAGATAGATAGATGGGAACACGCATATATATATATATATATATATATATATATATATAGATAGATAGATAGATAGATAGATAGCATGAACTAAGTTATATAATAATAATAAAGATAGATAGAGTGAGAGAGAGAGACATAAATTAAGATATTAACAAATAGTTAGTGAGATAGAGAAGGAGTGTGGAATGCGAGTTGTGGGGCGAGGTAAAAACAAATAAAGAAAAAAGAAAGCTGTATCAGTTTTTAGCATATTCAATATAAGCGTACTACCAAACTCCCAGAATGAACTTCATGAAACAAATTCGATGAAGGCTAATAGTGATAGTTTTTTTCATGGAAAATTCTAGAAATTTATATTTAATAAACTTGCCTAATAAGTGCTTAAAGATCGGTAAATACATAGAAGAGACTGAGATATTTAGAATAAAACGAAAAAATTTGTATAGCTTAAAATTGCAGTGTTATCTATTTTAGATCTATTTTTAAGTTAATCGACGTAATATATTATCCACTTATATCTCAGGTCAAAAGGTGCGTGTCGATGAAAAAAAAATTAAAAATTTCATCGTTCAAGTAGTGTAATAAAGTTAATGTGATTCTTTTTTCTTCAGTTAAGAGACGCCGATTAATGTAATTTGCACGTAGATATCTCAAAACAACATTTCGAATTTCTACATTTCGCTAACGGACAAGTTCATAATGATTACATTGAATATATGATTCTATATATTTGATCAGTTTAATAGCTTCATCTACGTAGATAGTTTGATATTTTAATTGACTTACAGAAGGAAACTTGCTTTGTTTCTCTGTCTACATTATAAACGATCGCCATCATTCACTCGGATTGAGGCGGGAAATTGGTTGAGATATGTGTGCTTTGAAGAATAAACTTAATAAACTGTAAGCTTAGAATTATCTACGTGACTGGAACAGAAATGTATACGGCTTTTCTAAATAAATCTTTTTCAAAGAAGAGTCGTATTAAAACATCAGCAAGAAACATATAATCCGATCATAGGGAAAATCAAATATTACCACGTAACGCACAAAAAGAACATTGGTATCGTATAAGGGTATTTGAAAAAGAACGTTCAGCTACTTAGCACTTTTTCAGTTAACTTCTAAAAGACAGAAGAAAAAAAAGAGTTGATGTTTGTTTAAAATCTTCAAATTCTGTTTGCCCTCAGTATGGTTGATGCTAGATTCCCGGAGCGCAACAGATTGCGCTTTATTGGCCTTACGTTTTCAAGTGAAGCAACTATATCGAATCAATAACTGTATCTATTGAAAGGAAAGTTGAGTCGCTGTGTCATGCTTGGATTTTTCTATAATATTGAGTATAGATAATGTTTTTAAGCAGGTAGTTTAAGGTTTAAGGCAGTCTTTATAATATAAGATTTTTATATCGCAATACTTGATTATTCAGGGTGCTGTGTAGGGGGAAAAGTATCACATTTTAAGGATTTCAGAATTTCGAGGTGGGTTAAAAATTAAGGGTATTTTGAAAGGAATGCTCAAATACATAGTACCTTTTTCTGTTAACTTATAAAAGGGAAAGAAAGACTTTAATTTTTTTATATATGTTCATAGATTGGTTAATAGTTATACATTATAGTAAGAAAAGACTGATAAAAGAAATTTGAGAAGACAGTTATTTTAGAATATGATACTTGGACACTTAGCTACTCTATATAAATTAAAATCATTAAAAAGCCATAGAAGACTTTATTGTAAGCTCAGGCAATACTGAATAAAACTACTGTTTCTTGTCACTCCGAATACCGACACTAAAGCCGATAATGTTTAGACGCAGTAGGCAGTAAAATAATGAATAATGCTGAGCTAAAGGCCAGATATTTGATATAATAAAATCAGATATTAGATGATAAAAAAAAGTCTGATTGAAGAGATACAAATAGTGACTTTGTAATTTCCAGTGGAAAGAGACTAGAAAATAAAAATCCTTCCAATAACACAGAGAAAACATTAAGTATAGTTTAGTTTCTCTCTCTCTCTCTCTCTCTCTCTATATATATATATATATATATATATATATATATATATATATATCAATTCAAAAGTTTGAGGCCGCCATTGGTAATTTTTTATATCACCCCCAAAAGTAGTTGTTTCGTACTTGAAATAAGAGAAAATTATTATACATGGTTAAAAAAGTGAGAAATCATTTATTATAGCAAGATAAAACATTTTCTGAAATATAAATATCCTCGCTTAGCTTTGATTATTGCGAGACAATTTTTTTTTAGGATTCGTTGTCAAAATTTCTCAAAGTATAAGTTTGATAATTGATTCCATTCTTTTTTTCAATGACATTTCACTCATCTGTAAAGTTCAGCCCATGCTAATTCTGGGGGTGGCATTAAACATTTGATCGGTATTGTATATATATATATATATATATATATATATATATATATATATATATATATATATATATATATATATATGAGAGAGAGAGATTGAGTTACAGATATAGAGATAACGATGGCGTGCTGAAAAGTTTCCAGCTCGAGTTACTATGTAGATTAAGCATTTTGATGTCAATATACTGAAATACTTTTGCGGATAGAGAATTGGTACGGCAACATTTTACTACAAACAGACATACGCATGTACTTTTTTTATTATTATATATATATATATATATATATATATATATGTGTGTGTGTGTGTGCGTGTGTGTGTGTAATCTATCTATCTTCACACACACACACACTCTCTCTCTCTCTCACACACACACACACATATATATATATATATATATATATATATATATATATATATATTATATATATATATGTAGTAGCATGTTTAGGTTGAAATCCTTCATTTTTTATTTAGTAGAATGGGCACAAAATGTCGACTAAGCGTTTTCCTGAGTTTCTCCAGGTGCTGAATTAGACGCATTATAAGAGCTGGAAATCTATAAATCAACATGCCGAAATTTAAGGTTAAGATCCAAGTTCTTGCAAACATCGTTGTTTGCTTTCAAGAAAACACGTTTATTATATAATCGCGCGCGTGTACATACAGAAACACACACAGACACGCACGTAATGTGCAGGTTTTAGCAGCATATCCACCTCTGTGGGTTATTTAATGGTCGAAATCTAAATATTTTAAATGTCATTGTACGATTTCAGCCACAGATAAAATATATTTTTTGTACTTCGACTTTAAAATTGTATCGTTGTTAATTTTACTATAAATAGTTTTTGTTGATATATATATATATATATATATATATATATATATATATATAAATATATATGTGTGTGTGAAAATTTCTCCGATTTAACCAGTAGTGAAGACAATATTTATGAATAAAAATGACAATAGGAAAACTGGTAATTTCGTATTTTGCTTTGATAAAGTCCACATTGGACGAAACGCGTCAGCAATTACCAGTTTTCCTATTGTCATTTTTATTCACAAATATATATATATATATATATATATATATATATATATATATATATATATATATATGTGTGTGTGTGTGTGTGTGTGTGTGTGTGTGTTTGAAAATATATAGAAAATAGGAAAGAACTTGTTAGGTAAATAATCCAAAGTTCTTTAGTATTTTTGTTATTATTTTTTAAAAATAGTGCTCGATACAAAAGTAGAGCATAAATATAATTATTTATTTAAAAATTAGAATCATATTTTTAAATAAATAAATATATATATATATATATATATATATATATATATATATAGTGTTGTTAATGTAAAAATATATTGTTGGTAATTTTTTTAATAAAAATGTAATGCTGGTAATTTTACTATAAAATATAATTGTTTTTTAATATTGTTTCTGTTTGCCCCTCAGTATTTGTCCATAGCTGCAATTCTAACAGATGCTACCATCCAACAACAAATAAGAAGTGGTACCACGTTCCTCAAAACCTACAATCTCCCTATCAGAGGCCTTACTCTCGAATGTTTTTTTTTACCTTTATACCCAGGACTAACAGAGAAAGAGAGTTCAATATCGTAGAGAAGGAGCTGATAGGTATAGATAGTGTGGCCAACATTGCATAGTGAGAGTCCGTTTTACGGTTCAACCTATCTTCAATATTGGGTTTATTAATACCGTACATGATGTGTGTCACCTTCATGCATTGAAGCATTAAAATGACGGTCACTATGTCACTGTTTCTCCATCTCTATATATATCTCTCTACACACACACACACGCACACACGCACACACACACAAACACGCACACACACACATATATATATATATATATATATATATATATATATATATATATATATATTGGATAGATGTGAGTTTGTGACCTGGGTTTCACGCTTTAGCGATTGTCTGACGATCGCTAAAGCGTGAAACCCAGGGTCACAAACTCACATCTATCCAACCAAATATGTTAGCTCTATCTCTGATATTGAGCGTTTTCTAATAAGTACCGCGCATATAATATATAAATAATTATACATATATATATTTATTTATATTTATATACACTTTTCACAAATATATATATATATATATATATATATATATATATATATATATTTCTATAGTTATATGTGAATAGTGACTAATATCGGAAATAGAGCGTTTATAGTTATTAGCATAGGAATCAACACTGCAAAGGCACTATCAGTTTCATGGTAAGATGATCGTGCCTGGCATGAAAATGATAGTCATCCTGCAGTGTTTATTCCTATGTCCACACTGTCTATATGTATACCTTCCTACCTAACTACATATATACATACATATGGCCTTGGCTTCAGGCCACGTCATGTTGCAACACCGGTTATAATACATGTTCTGGCTTTAAATAACCTACAACATATTTGGTAAGTCAATAAATCAATCAATATAATGGCCGGCGATATAAACGCCCGTCTTCTAGGGTGCCTAGAAAATCCCTGTTACTGACTCAACCCAGAGTCCACTGTGGTTTATACTGCAACTACGCTGAGCAGATCGTAGTTACAGTTTCTGGAGGAGAGTGCATAATCTAGAGTTTTTGTCTCACACATCAATCGTTTCGTCTACCCAATTTCACTCATAAGGTTTGGGTTTACCCAATGAATGCTTTTCAAGCATTTTTCAAACTTGCAGCGCGCTGGCATCTCCTCCCAATAAGACAAACTTCTAACAAACCGATCATGGTAAAATTCGAACACTGGCCCACTGGTCAGAAAGCGTTCTAACCACTTGGTCACGCGCCCAAACATACATACCTACATAAAAAGATACATACATACATAAATATATATATGCTTATGTCGTATGAGATTGGACTCCATTGATTGATATCTTTAATAACACACGTGATAAGGGAGGTAAATGTAGAAAAAATAAACTTAAGATAGAACAGAAATATATTTATTGGGATTTATGTTCAGAAAAATATTCTGATAAAGATATTAATCAGCTACTTTTGTTCAATATTCGAAGCTTTTATTCTCTTTTATTTTTCTCTTGTGCGAATATTTTGCCCGCTGTTCCTTAATGAAAACTAGAAACACAGCAGTGCGTATTTTCTTCCTTAATATTCATGGGGCGTAGAAAAAAGCATATAATCAATTGGAAAGAAAGAAACCAATATATATATATATATATTATTAGTTAAGAATTCCAATATACGTTTATGGTTTAGAAACAATGAACTGATGTCTCAGTTTAATATTTAAACAACGGCACTGAACACTTTATAAACCTAATAATTTGATCTTCGCCACGCAGGGAAGCAATAAGCTATTGTTTGTTTTTATCCGAGTAACGAT
The DNA here is from genome assembly GCA_903632075.3 of Acanthosepion pharaonis. Lineage (NCBI taxonomy): Eukaryota > Metazoa > Mollusca > Cephalopoda > Sepiida > Sepiidae > Acanthosepion > Acanthosepion pharaonis. Next base: position 1,054,331 of record CAHIKZ030005514.1, on the reverse strand, counting down.
TTATAAATATTAAGGATTTCTCTTATAGATTGCTTTTCTCAAACTTCTTGGCCATGCCCCCAACCGTTGTTTAAAACTTACAGTTGGATATCAGTTATCATACATAAAGCCATCGTTTGTTCGTTTCTTTATTTTCTTCAAAAAATGTTATATATTGGATATGAAACTTTATGTTTTATCTTGGCCAAGTTTAAGAAACATTATATCAAGAAGAACTAATTAAATGCTGCAAAAATCATTGGTATTCATGTTAGAGATAATATGAATTGGACCATGAATAAGCAAGTTCGATAAACGTTACTTGTTTGCAAAAGTCGGGTGAAGAAAATTACTGTAAAGAAGAATCAAAATGATTTAGAAACTTAAATATACCTCACTCATGGAATGAAATAAGTTATCGTATAATACTTTATCATTAATACGTACTTGCTATACTATATTGTGAAAGCAATATAACTGACCTCAGGAGCAGGGCGGCTGATAGCTGATGAGACTAATATAGGAAAGGCACGTTCTACTGTTATAGATGCAGAAGATGGTTGAACAAGTTGAATAAGCACGAACTTTTACTGTAACTTCGATATTTCAAATGTATTTCTCCTCAAAACTAGTTCTGTAGATTTTCTAAAATCACTATGTGTATATTGATCAACTAACAAGCGAGTCTGGAAGACTAATATCACCATTTATTTTTGTCTGCGCTTTTCCCCCAAGCGGTGATAAATACCACAGAATACGAAGGTCTTCTTTAGGGAGATTTCTTCCTCTTTCGTTCAACTTCTTTGTCTCGCTGATCCCTGAACGATTTACACAACAGCAAAACAGTACTTGATGATTAATAATATTTTATTCTCGACACATGACTTTCCAGCTTCATTGTATCTTACAAATTACAACCGTCATTTTTTTTTTTACTTTTGCTTTCTTGAGAGCTTCAGCGTTGGTAATGATGTCATTCAAGTCTATACTGAGAACAAAAGCTTACAGCCACATCAGGTTGAAACAGCTGTTCTCCTACGAGTTAAGCAATGTCGAGCCTGGTCAGTACCTAGACAGGTGACCGTGTGGGAATACCAGGAGCTGTAAGCTTGGGTGTGAGGGTGGTGTGATAGATAATGGCTCGGAATTGTTAATCGGAGAACCGAGTTCTAATTCCCGTTGGGTTTGTTATATTCACTTACGCGAAAATACGCTAACAAAAACTATGAATCCACCTTTTTTTCAACCAGCTATTGTTTAATTAGTAATACTTTTATCACTAAAACCCTTAGTATCTAAAACTAATTCTTACAATTCAGAAACTATGTTCTGGATTTCAATAAGCTGCAAAGAGTTTTATTTTCTAAGCGTAGCTTAGACATGACACAAACGACGAAAGTATGGGGTACCCAGGGAGGTTCGAACTTAGTATTCAGTCGCAATTGTTCTACTGAGACAAGCTTGCTAACCATTATATTACAGGGTGCGACACACTTTCTGACTTGTGCCAGGTTTAAGCTAAGCTTAGAAAACCACCATTGGTATAAAGGAGATTCTTTCCGAGAACCGCTATATTTGGAAGAGACTCCCGAGCGGGTGCTTCCCTGAACACCAGAATCTTAACCTCTTCCAGTTTAGAGCTAACTATATCCTCATAATCTGAACATTTCAATACAACAGCCTCATTCGGTAACTTGGATTGAACGTTGATATTCTGTTCAATGACAGATGAATGGAACCTAAACACTTATGCTTAGAGCTATACTTAACATCTCTTGAAGACTCTATCCAACTAAATCACAGCTCTATGGACCCTAACTTTGCATGACACTACTGGCGAGTAAATCAAGAACGCGCGGGTGATCTACTGCTCTGGACACCATGGAGCAAGACGGGTTGGTCGCCCAGCAACAACCTACATTGGCCGGGGCTATGCAATGCCACAGAATGCCTCCCTAATGTCCATCCTATCTTGAGGCAGGCCTGTGATAGTTAGCCTGATAGACTCATGCATACCGAGCTAGCTCAACCGAATAAATAACTGAATGTAGTAAAAAAAAGAAAAAAAAGAATTATAAATGTACCCAATAGTGTTTAGACAAATGAACTCTTTTTTCATAATTGTTGCTCTTAGGACAATATTTCAGTCGATCCATTATTCAGTCCACAGCAAGTGTGTCCATGATAGAAAGAAACTATTAGTTTGAAAAATTCAAATAAAGTTAATGTTAAAATAGTAATGTGTGTATATGCGTGCGCGTGTGTGTGTGTGTGTGTGTGTGTGTGTGTGCGCGCGCATGGACCCGTATCACATACTCGGACGTGGACCTTACATTCTTGCCTGCGACGTTTGATAGACTACCTAAAAATCCTCTGTTGGGTGGATGTTTATATATCACCTGTAATACGAATCTTTTCCAAGACTGCAAATAAAATGCATTTAGTTCGGTCACATGAATCTCTAATTGGCGGCTGGAAGTTCAACGTAGGTGAACCAGCCACCTGCCTTCTTTGAATGGCGATGAGTGCGACGTCCATTGCTGCTTTATCTCAGATGCAACATATAACGTACGTAGCTCGCGTTCAATTATTTGAAAAATATTAGGTTTCTTATTTTTATCGGAATTTCATATGTTCTGAAATTCGGAACAGTATGCCCATGATTATTTCTGATTAACAATGAATAGGTACTAATAAAATTCCAAGACTCATACAGTTCCACAACGCCGGTACAGGATTAAAGTTTCGGAACTAAAGCAATGGCTTGCACAAAATTTTGTATGAAATAGGAATAACCTGTGTAGAGTGTATAGCCATGGTTGAACGTAAAAAAATGGCATGACTGCCTAACAAGCAGAACTGTTTTAATTTTTTTTTAATCTCGTGACACTTAGGGACACTATGTGTACTACAGCCACAGCAGAAGTCGTGTTTATTGGGCAAGATAGCCTGGTGGAGCTCAAACCTCTCTAGGTCGGTTTTGAATTTAGCGTTTTTTCATTCTCATAGACCGCTTGCCACCCAATGTTATAGAACCAAGTTTATAGAACCCAGGTTATTTACCCATAGCTGGAGGGGGAAAAAGAGGATTCATACCTTTCTCAAGTGTATTAGCATGTAATTGAATCCGACTGGAATTCGAACACGTCACTCCGATTCCTCAATCCGAGCTTCTATCCATTACTTCACCGTAACCCCTTCAGTTTCAAACAATAATTCTTTATGGAGATTGGAACTTAAAATCTAAAATGGTAGTTTTAATGGTGTTGTCAATATTAGCCATTTCTTTATGTGGAAGCATCCGGCATTAACTGAGCGAGCAGCCACTGTTGCTGTCTGGTGGAATTTATACACTGTTTCTTGTAAAACAATTTTTCAGGAAAATGAACTATTCCCATCTAGTAACAGTCACCATTCTTACCAGTATTAATGGAGGTTTCCTTCCTAACCTTATGTTTGAAGACATGTGGAAAGCCAACATCTTGATGATATTCATTAATTTCTCTTCTTTTAGTTTACATGTGATATTCCAGTCATGGCTGTCATATAATTTCTGCGATCACATCAACCCTTACAACTGGTCACCTAACTCCCTAGAAGGCAACCCCCTTGATTATTATGTGTGAGGTTATTATGTGCAGTTGCGCGAGAGACTAAGAAAACACCTTGTAAATTTAAAGATTAACTGAAGGCAAGGATTATGGCAACGTTCACCAACTTGAACAAATCGTCCGCCCAGAAGAGTTTCCTTTCGTTTAGTTTCCATGTGATATTCATTAGTTTATATGTGTTATCCATTTTAGCTGTTTCTGCAGTGGAACATCGCCAAATGGCGTGGTTTCTGCTACAATTCTTTGTTGTCTATTTGTTATTCTGTAGCACCGTTTCACGAAGTTCGAACAAGGACGATCCCCGCTAAGACCTACATCCTTAATTTCCTTGAAGCCATTTCTATAACCATTGATCTGAGAAGGTGGCTGTACTCAGCTGATCGTGTAGATATTTCTGAATGAGTATGATATCGTACATGACCTCCATATGAAAGTCTCGATGTACCGTGGCTATTTAAAAAAAAAACTCGAACTTTAGTTAATGTTTTGGTAAAGCGTTTGTCAAAACATAGTCCCCTATAATATCTGTGTTCAATCTCTGGGTCTGGTATTGCTGAAATGTAGCATATTCTGGTGCAGTCGAAGAAACGCTCAAGCGACGCAAAGGTGACTAAGATGTATGTCTGTTGATATGAGTTGTCTCCCCTGAGCATGGGAAGTGGAATGAAAACAGTCTAAAAAAAGTGGACTGAATATAAAGTGTTCTGTTCGAGATTCCTATCAAGTACGAAGAAAGACACCTGACGAAGACCGGAGGGTATAACAGCTGAAACGTTGTGAATACAAAACCATGTTAACCATGCTGGTTCGAAAAGCGGGGCAGATAATTTTATTATTTTTATCACGTTTTGAACGATATGTACATCAATTTCCTTGAGCAATTTTTACACCTGTTAATCCTTGAACTTGACCCAGGCCTTTTCACCTTCTTGTTGCGAACAATTCCCAGATAAAAGTATCCATGAGTCTTATTCCCACAAGAAAGAAATGATAATGAATATATATGATATCGGATTCTATAGAACAAGACAGTTTTTTTTTAATCAGCCAACTTTGTAGATTCAGTGCTTCCACGACCAAATTACTATCCGAATTTAAAACATTAGCTATTTTGGGATTGAAAAAATATTTTTATGTTTTTATAATAGTTTTTATCGTTGTGGATTGCTAATGTACAATGATTTCTTTCAAATAAGAATAAAAAGCTCATTTTCTAAAAACACAAAATATTATTAACATTATTTACTTTCAGAATAATGTCGTCTTCTTTGTTGCTGTTATCACATTCCATCGGCAGTTTTGCCCTCTCCATGTCTGTCGACCTGAGTAAACTTTATCATGGCTAAGATTTCCATACATAAAGGGTTCTTCAAACGGATCGAAGATCAAATTCCGGAAATTTCCACTCAAAATAGATATCGAAATTTGGTACTGAATATTTCTTTTTTGAGATTTTATGGTCTACGTTATTGACCACTGTTGTTCAGATGTTTTAGTTCAGGTAGATATCCTGGATGTGCAATTTCCATTCCTTTTCGTTTGTCTAGCTATTTTATTCATTTCACACACACACACACACACACACACATATATATATATATATATATATATATATATATATATATATATATATATATATACAGTTATTACCACTATTAGAAGAATACGGGCATCTCTTCACTTTCGTGTTAAGAGTCAATAACTCAAAAGGCCCGCTTCACGTATGCAAGCTTTCCTGCCTATATCGTATAGTAAAGAAAAAAAAACTTGTGTATGTTTTTCGAGTTGATCTTATCCGTTCGTATTTCATTTGAGTCTTAAGACCTGCTACTGACCCCCATACAATGTCACAAGATGCTATAAATTTCCTAAAAGTTACTGTGAATGGATGTCAGTGTAGTTTGTTTTGGATTGCTTAAAAGTTATGAGATTTTAGATAATTAGCAACTCCTGCTTTGAAGAAGAACCTATCACAGATGTTAAAAGTGTGCTCAGACTAAAAATTATATTGCAATGAGCTCATAACTTGCCTTCTACAATTATTCCATTGCAATATCAACCTCTCTTTCCTCGAACGCCTTTCAACCATCGTTTACATTTTCTCCACGAATGTCACTCCTCAAGAAATTTGGAAGTGGCATGCTGTACTACGTGGCATTCGCGCCGGATACGAACATTTCCGAGTGTTTGTGTGTCAATCTAAGTTCAGTGCAGACGATTCGAAAAGAGTTGGATGATATATCCATTCAACATCATGGTGTTTGGAATGATCACTAATAATGGCGACATTACGCATCTATTCATCTTCCCACAGGGCCTCAGGCTCAACACGGAGGCCTACATCAAGTGCCTTAAGGAGGAAGTGCTGCCCTGCGTCAAGAGGGTAGCTGATAGAAGACACTATGTTTGCACCATGCTACACAAACAGGAGAACTCAGTCATGGTTGTCAGTCAATTTCTGCGACCACATCATCCCTTACATCTGACCACTTAATTCCCAGACTTCAACCCTCTTGATTATTGTGTGGGGCTCAGTTGAGCGGGCGATCAACAAAGGTCCTAGTACCATCAAAGATGAAGTGAAAACAAGGATTATGGCAGCATTCACAAACTTATACAATCAGTCCGCCCAGAACAGTTACAGACGATTCCGAATTCTGGAGGCCGTGGTTGAAGCCAATGGCGATTTTATTGAATAAATTTACTTTTTAGTAGTTCAAGATATTTTTAGTTCAAGTGTAATTTTGATAAATATATATGTTAAAATGAGATATCAGTTTTATTTTCAGTTTTGCATAATTTAGACTTCAATTTATCTATCGCACTGTGTATACACACACAATATATATATATATATATATATATATATATATATATATATATATATTGCAGACTGAAGACACACGTATATAGAGCCGAGTTCAAATTCCAGTTAGCTTCGTTGTGTTCACGTACTCAAAAATACCTTTGTCAAAAGCATTGAAACGTTTCCTCGTTTCTACGAGTTGTATCCAAAAAGTCTTTATGGGCTTTACATAACACGCAAATGCTTTATAAGCCTTTAAAATAAATCAATTACTCAGTCTATCAAAAACACTCATATAAAAGACGTAAACTACACATATATACACGTATAAAAATATATTTTTTATATGTGTATATGCCTTTGAAGTTCATACATATATTCGCTTTATACACTCGTGTGTGTTTTAGTCTGTAATTAAAACTTTTAACAACATTATTGTCACAAATATAACATATACAGACATACATATATATATGTGTGTATGTGTTTTTTATGTGTCTTTGTATATGTAGGAAAAGTGTAGAATGGCATATAATATATAATAGAAACGATAAAATATTTATATTTTTATACGCACACACACACACACACACACACTCACCCCATGTATATATATATATATATATATATATATATATATATATATATATATATATATATATGAATGCTTAGTGAAAACGTTATTTTGATTTGTTGATTGAAACTTTTCTTAATTGATCGAGCGAATAACTCCCCACTGTCAGTAAATGGAATCCCCATTAAAGAGATTGTTTCAACTGAAAAGGTTATTGTTGGCAGATTTCTCTTTTCTCCTTGCCAATCCTGTAAATGCTTGCAATCTTCACTTCTGTTTGGCCTTCTCCATCACACAAGGAATCCACACAGCGTTGTCGGCTTACATCGGTAAACAAACAACTAAACATCTCCCTGCTGCGGACGAAATGCAGATGTCTGATTAAACTTGGTTTAAAAGTTAGCATCAAGATAATACCGAACATTCTATAGCAATAAAAAGACAGCATAAAAAAAAATGAACTAAAATATTGATTTTCTTTTATAAAAATACTTTTAAATAATTTTAATTTCGGAATCAGAGAAATATTACGTGAAATGCAACTACGTAATTGTCGAGAGAGATGATTTTATTTCAAAATATTCATTCTTTTTTTGCCAGACATTTAAATGATATAATATAAAAGAGATGGTTAGCTGTCAAGCGTTAGAATTGAATATACATTGAAAGCGTGATACGAAAGAATGATAGCCAGGTTAATATGATTCTTATTAGCAATCATTCACCGAACACTGGAACATGTTTTCCCAAAACTGCTGTTCAGAACATCTGAAGAGACGAATAAGAAAATTTCTCAAATTATTATATATTTAATCCAATAATTTTAAAGACTTAAAAAGGTTTTAACGATTGGTGATAATTGCATTCTTTGATATCATTTATGGAGATATCTAAAACGTTTGATACTGGTATTTATTGCATATAAAAATACAATTATGGCACAAGGCCGAAAAAAAGGGAGTGGTTAAGGCTAGTCTTCACAAACTATCTTATACCTAGCTAATCCGATTCCCCACCCATTCACTCATTACAATTTGCACATTCACCACAAAATTCGTCCATCACCAATCAATCCTCCATACACCATAATACCACATCCTCTCAAGGCGGGGGGGGGGCTACAAAACGCACCCCATGCCATAAAAATTTAATGATAATTTTTATACATAAAAATCTAAAGATGAAGAATGAGAGGGGAGGGAGATAAACCCAATAACAAACTAAAAATGAACACAAAGTAAACTAAACATAGCTGATGTTAGTAGGGCCCGTCCAACCCTCAAAAAAGATTGGCCGCTGTATTCTGTCTATTGGACACAATCAAGAGGCTCTCTTGCTAAGGGAGTGAGAAAGGGGAAAATTATACGGACATGGGAAAGAAAAAAGTTGACCCAGTCGATATAAAAAGGGGCCAAAAACAAACTGGGGAGGTTGGGAATCTCAACGTTTGATACTCTTTCCTTTTACTCTTTGCAAAATAATTGCCGTAATTTGATTTTTTTTTTCATTTTCTTTACTTGTTGTCAGCACTTAATTATTTTCAAGTAAGATTATTTTCAAAGAAGAAACAGACATGAGTCAACAAGATTGGTTAACCTAATTACAAAATGAAAAAAAAAAAAATATTTCGTAGAAGGAAAATATTCCCAACAATAATGGTTTTTTGACGGCGAGAAATTCACTAAACACCGGCTACAAATTTACAACAGAGATATCGGAGTTTTTTAAATCGATTTCACTCAAAACAAGACATTAAAATCACTAAGAAACCAGGGGTTAGTGTGCGTGGAAGAATTAGAAATGAGAAACGTTAATAAGGTGCATGAACAAAAGAAAATTAATCAGGATGACCGTAGAAATCGATTGACCTTGCATTTAAAATACTTAAAAATAAATAAATAAAAAATTAAAACGGCATCATATGAAGTATCTCGATAGATAAAATAGTCGACATTATGAAGCTTTTTACCACGTTTGTTTTTATTTTTATCGTTATTGCTTTTAAATACGTTTGGCAGGAAAGGACCAGTTGTATGATCATGATATTTTTAATGGAATGATAGTCGGTTTGCTGCTCGTTACATTCTCACTGGTCTGGAATTCAGAATACATATACTCTTCGAAAAGTCCACACTAACATTTAATTTAAACCAACATACTTATAGATAAAAGGCCCATGTCTTTGCAAGAGGAATTTCAGCGATATTGAACTCAAGAAACAATTCTGGATATTGAGCAGATATTGGTGATTATGCTTTAAATTAGACGTGTAAAAAATGGTTGATGAAATGTCTAAGAAATAAAGTTTTGTTTATCCTGGAGGTAATCGTTTTTAGATTTATTGATGATGAGCTGTTAGATGCAATTTACAAAGTTCAACTTGATTTCTTCGATGAAATGTCATTAATCTTGTGTAAATTACCAAACTTTCATTAATGAATGTTGCTATATATATATATATATATATATATATATATATATATATATATATATATGTGTGTGTGTGTGTGTGTGTGTGTGTGTGTGTGTGTCGTGTATATATATATATATATATATATATATATATATATATATATATATACAAATTTCATTAAAAGATAATTAAAAGATAGGGATTAAGATTTTTATTCAATTTTTCTTGTGTTTATATAGGTGTTTTCTTTTCTGGATATAAAGTGTGTAAAAACTGTTTGAATGTTCTATGTATCCAAGCGCTTTCTAGTAATCTCTTAGCCATTATCAAGGATTTTTTTTGATTTTTTATTTTTAACTGAATATGTTGATTTGAATATTTATGTATCTACAGTAATAGCAATGTTTTTTTCTTTATTTTTCCAAACACGAATATCACATTGTTAATGTCAAATTTCCTTTTAATATTTCTGGAACATTCATATCGGTAGGCGAAAATAATTAAAAATACACTTTAATAAATAAACGAAGCGCCTACACATATATAACTAATCATTAAAAGTAACATTTAAAGAGTGTATATATATATATATATATATATATATATATATATATATATATATATATATATATATATATATATATATATATATATATATATAAATGTGCGTTTGTATGAATAAATATGTATATATATATATATTCATATATATATATATATATATAATGTATACATATATATATATATGAATGTATATATATATATATATATATATATATATATATATATATATGAATATATATATGACTGCATACGCAGATAAGCAAATAAATATTTATTTTTTTAATTTATGCTGTTAACAAAATAGTGCTCAGTGTACATAAACAGAGCTGTGAAATATATATTAATAAATACACATATACCTACGTTTGTAGTGCAAAGTTCCATGTTTCACAAGTCGCCAGGTACATATGACAATTGAACCACTTATTGCAGTTGTTTTTTTTTTAATAGAAAAAACAAAAAAGACTGAGTCTCATGGGAGGAACACTAAATTATACCCAGATTCAAAGCTCAGTGTTAATATAAACCCAATATATTATGAGGGTGTACATGAAGTTGCACTAAAAATGTAGGTATATGTGTATTTATTAATATATATATATATATATATATATATATATATATATATATAAGCAAGTGTAAATGGATACAAATCCGACAGAACAAAAGAAAAATTCTGAAAAAACAAACAAAAATCCCTAAATGTAGTTAAAATGAAAAGAAATGTCGACGTCTGACGTTTCGGTTAAACCGAAACGTCAGACGTCGACATTTTTTTCATTTTAACTACATTTAGGGATTTTTGTTTGTTTTTTCAGAATTTTTTTCATATATATATATATATATATACGAGAAACTTTTCATTAATTAAAACCACTTGTCATGCTGTTTTTTATGTCTATCATTGATAATTCTCATAGAGTCTTTAAGACCATGAGAGTAGCTACTTTTTCTTTTCAGTCAAGAGAATATCATTCAACAATCTATTTTCAAGCGAACACTTCGTTTAGGCCTTTTTACAACCTCCGCCATCTAACCTCATACTCTTAACATCGCGAATCTTTCTTGTTGCACGCTCACGGTTTAATATTCTTCAACTAATTGATTATGATGTTTTGCTAGAAATTACATTATATTTATAAGTACGAATGGAAAAATAATTTTGACAAACTTCAATATTTATATGTCAATAACTTTTACGTTTTTAGCTGACATCTTAAAAAATTAATCGATAAACGAGTACTGCAATCGGATTCATTTTTTTTACTTGAAATATCCAACGAATAGATCAAGAAGAAAGAAGTGAAAGAATTATAATAAACAAATAAAATAATGAACATAAAATTAATATGAATAATAATATGAATGAAAGATAAAAATGTAATATAACTACAACAATAAAAATAAGTAAAATTTTAAATATATTATTATAATTATTGAAAATATGATTTAACGTTCTTTGACTTATATATATATTAGAGAATTTATATATATATATATATATATATATATATATATATATATATATATATATATATATGATGTTTTTTCTAGAAATTACAGTTCTTTTGTCTTTATTCGTATATATAATATATATATATACATTTATATATATCTTTATACATATACATAAAAGATATACATAAAAGTATATATATATATATATATATATATATATATATATATATATATATGATGTAAAGACGAAAGACAGATACTGAAAGACGAAAAGAACTACTCGCTTTTCGTACTATCAAGTCAAATGTAACTATTTTATTTTTGTATCAAATATTTATAAACAAAAGTAAAGAAAATATCGTTAAGTTTTCAAGATTTTTAAATTTTGGAGACGTTTATAAATATTCATTTGGCTAAATTTGAGAGTCAAGGTAAACACATTCCAGAACATTAACAACATTTACTCAGTTTCATCTGAGAGTATGTGCGTGTTTGTATGTGTGTGTGTGTGTGTGTGTGTGTGTGTGTGTGCGTATAAAAAATTTCAGATAGAGCTAAAATATATCTGTAAAAGGATAATATCAATAAATTCAAAATGAATATTATTTTATCAGGCGGGTTTCGACATCTGATGGACTTTATCAAGGCAAATGTAATTGTTATTAGATACAATTTGCTTAAATAAATTCTGTCTAATAAAATAACCTATAAAGTGAAAATATATAAAAATATATAAACTAATTGTCCGACTTAATCCATTTCATGATATGTTGTCAGTGCATAAGTAATATATATATATATATATATATAATGGTTAAGCAGTTGTTGGTCAGAGTTACATTAGATCAGTAAACGGTTGCATTAAAAAGTGATAACTACACAATTCAAAAATCCGAAAATGCAGAGCTTTTAAATGTTAAAAAATTGGAAGATCAAGTGGCAATTTTATATTTGTATTAATCATACATACATATATATATATATATATATATATATATATATATATATATATATATATATATATATATATACTGACAGCATCGAATGGCAGTGCCATCACTGGTGTGATGCTTTCATGTTCCTAGACGCAATACACATGTCTTTTTACTTGGCATCAACTCGTTTGAGTATATTTAATAAATAAGCAAAAATAGTAAGATATATTCTCCCAGAGTAACAAGGATAAGATTGTTCGATAAAAAGTAGAAAGGCGCTGAAAAGAGAATCAATTAGATAAGATCCGACATTGGAATAAAGATGTTCATCTTTAGCAACGGCTCTATTCAGACACTTTATCTCATAAAAGCGACATCTACTTGCCTTTCTCGGCACGAAGCGTGTTTCCGACACTTGATTTTTACGTTATTTTCTATCTCATGATTTTCTTGTTTACTTTAGTATTTTGCGCTTGATATGCAGACAACTCGCTTGCTCTATTTAAACTCTCGCAATTTTTACCATATCTACTTTCTAATGCCTTTGTCTATGTTTCGTTACCTCTCAGATGTTTTTATTTTTTAATGTTTTTTTTTAACCCAATCCCCTCTCTAAAAGTTGTCTTCTTATTCCCTAGCCCAGATAATATATATCTAACGACCTAGCTATGAGTGTGTGTTTATTCTGTGTGATTTTTAAGCCATTAAGGATTTTTTAATGAGACATTGTTTCTTATTGCAAAAAAAATAAATAAAAACATGATAAATTTAATGAATATACGTACTTGTAAACATCCCGCGTTTTTTAAACAGTGAAATCCATGCGTATAGATCTGAATGGTTGTATTCCCGCTGGTAAGCAAATAAGAGAGCCTGCTCAAACACCTGAATCCACTAAATAAATTTGAAAGCAATAACACATACACACACAACTATATATATATATATATATATATATATATATATAATTACAAGAAAGTGTCCCCGTGTGCTTCTTATAGTATGTAAAATAGATAGGTTAGTTAATAAAGACAAAGACAAACGGAAGGGTACCAATATAATCAGTACAGAAAACGTTTATTAAATATTAATTATTAACCATATGCCAGAAATAATTCACGGAAAGAAAGGTTTTCTGTCCGGAATTTTCGGACACGCCTGTTTCCTTCATCATCCGAGCAAGAACTAAACAGAGAAATGGGAAATACTCACCGACAGGAGTTTTTGTAGACGGTGTATTTTTTGGTGGAATTTATATTATTAGCAACAAACGACATCTGTCGGAATTTGCATTGTGCGGCACTTTTTATTAAAATAAACATAAATTTAAAATTTTGATTGGTGTAAAGCATTAGGCCGTCCTATTATTATTAATAAGGGGAGTGGGGGAATGAGATTGTAAACATAAATGAAGAGAGTTATAGGTTAGTGGGGAAGACATCTCGCGTCTAGTCAGTGTAGCCGAGAATTGTTCTACCAAGTTGTCTATTTCAGAACGATGGGCTGTACTTAGAATAATTTGTCAATTTCAGTTATACTATCTGTAGTTAGAATAACATCTGACGAGACAAAAAGTTAGGAGGAACAAAGTACTTATTATATAGGTACCCTTTCGTTTGTTCTTATTTTATTAATTAACCTATCTATTTTACACACACAAACACACACACATATAAATTATGAAAACTGTATGGGTAAGAGTGGAATTTTGACCGATTAAATTCTGAAGGACTAAGCGCGTCACAAATAAACTTTTTCCAATTTTTCATACATTTTCCGCAATATTGTTCTTGATATATAAAAAATATATATCGTTATCGCACACACACACACACATATATATATATATATATATATATATATATATATATATATATATATATATAGTATATGATTGGTGTAGACGGAATAAATTCCAATAACCAATAATTACTATTCTTAAAAGAGTGCTCATTACAGAGTAGAGCGAATAAAATTATTTATTTAAAAATTATAATAGAAATATGTTATAAAATCACGACAAAAATAGCCATTTTGTTTCAACACCTTTGCTGTCTTCTCAAGTGATGATGTTGAATGTAGATTGTAGAACCTACAATCTACATTCAACATCATCACTTCATAAGACACCAGAGCTATTGAAACAAATCTCTGATATTGAACACTTAAATAATATAGTACACCATAGAACCATATTTTCATCATCATCATATTATATATATATATATATATATATATATATATATATATATATATATATATATATATATACCGGATGTAACACCAATGTTATCCAAATCGTGTAATACGATGAGCTAATTGTCCATCCCACAATATGTTTAATATCTAAAAACAACACAAAGATAATTGAGTTTTTTTTTTTTTTTTTTCCGATAAGACGTTTAGCTATCTTGACACCATTTGTCGTAAGACGCGCTGAAGACCTCTTTGAGTTATTCAGCTAGAAATTGAACAGGTTAAAATCATTTTGTCTCAACCCCGCTGTATCTTCCCAATTGATGCAATGGTGAGGAGGAAAAGATCCTTCGGAACTTCAGTAAAGGTACCAACGTTCATACTCTGGCTTTCATCTTCAAAGTTCATACAAGAACCGTTAAGAAAAGTGGGAATAAGTTTTAAAAAAAGAGGGAACAGTCTGGAGGAAACCTTGTTTCAGGAGGACACAACAGCCAGGGGTATAATCATTTCAACTTAGAGCTAAATACATTCTTATTGTTCAAAGTAGACTTCAATAGGATTATAAAATCCTCAAAGAATTCCAGTAAAATATATTTAATCATTTCTAAGATATACGGTTCAAAACTAAATCTAGCAATTGTACAATTTTACACCCGGTAGATATATTATGTGCATGTATACATACAGTTATATACATCAATGTGCAGACATGTATTTATTACATGTATATACATATGTCTGTGCCTGTGTGTGTTTCCTTCTGCCTATTTGCTTATCGTAATTAGTCCTTGTCTACATTATAAATACCCTTCTCTCAAAAGCCATTGCACGTAAATTCGTTCTTCACTGAATGTTCTATCAATTTTAATATGTGTCACATCGTGTTTCGTCAAAGAGACATGCGCCTACTTGTCTCAGCTTATGACATCCGCTGGTTTTTTATTTTTATTTTTGAGATAATGAAATATTTCCTTTCAACGCTTGTATCTATTTTCTATCCCAGGTTAAACCATCTCTTTCTAAAGGTTGATTCATTTTTTTCAAAAATAGCAGTCCCCCGCTCACAAAGCATGAATATTGACGGATCACGACTTTATAACAGTCAGGTCGTTCATGCAATATATATGCAATATCTAAAAGATATATTTATCTTGTAATCGTTCTACCAATCAAAATGTGCATATATTGATCTATCGACTAAACGAATTAAATGTTATTTAACTTCCGATGTCGTACGTCTATATTCGGGTCAATATTTTCGAATGCATATCAAGAACCACATCAGATCATCTTTGAATTACCCAAGCAACAAGCAATTCATATTTTAGTAAATGCATAAAAGTAATGTCTATGTTAAGTATTAATATAGTTTGCCTGTCGAATCAAACCGTTCTCTCTCTCTCTCTCTCTCTCTCTCTCTCTCTCTCTCTTGTTGTATTCTAAGGCACTTTACGGAATATTCACTTATTTTTACCTTCAGTTACTACAGAGGAGAAATGGAAGAAGAAAAGATATGAAATGAGGGAGACAGAGAGACATATGCAAAGATTATTTATCAATAAATATCGCCCTTATTTTCTAGACACGATTCTGATTATTTAAGACACAATATATGATCATTAGAAAGAGATTCTGCACAAGATGTCGGCTCTGAATTGGAGACATTTAATTCTTTATGTTCTGAAATAACCACTATCGGAAAATATGACACAGAAATTTGAATGAGCAAAATGGCGACATAGGTCTTCCAGAAAATAATCAAATATATAGGAAAATTCCGTTGGAAACAAAGAACACACTGTCATATTTTGTAGATCTTAACGTTGTGAGTTTTGTGCGTGTTCAGTATGAAAACAATGAAATTTTAGAAGAAACTTAAAAAAAAATGTGGGGACGCCTGTTCCTTTTATATTGACTTATTGAAACAAAGTTAAAAAGGTCTCTTTAGTATTTCCATTTTTCTTTTTGGTTTTGAAATGATTTATTGGAGGTAAAGATAAGAACGAGTAAAGCTGGTTTAGCTCAAGTCAGCCGCGCGCTGAGTTGGGAAGACCGAATCTCTCCTACTGCTAAAACACGTTCAACAATCTCGTTGTACAAGTGGAAAAAGTACAATCGTAAACCAGAAAAGCTAACATTCCCCTGTTACCGCGTGGTTCAATTCTTGAAGCCAAGAGGCGAAAGATTCTATCCTTTGCGGAAGTGGGGTCATAAAATCGCACATGTGACCAGAAAACATTTCCGGTTTACTTATAACTTGCATCATGGGAAAATTAATTAATTTATTTATTTTTATTCCTTATTATAATTTGATTTATTGTTTCTATTAATTTTCCACAAAATCTCACCTATATCGCAGTGAATGCTGGACCGTTTCTTCACAAATGAAGAATAAAGTCTAAGCGACAGATATGTGGTTCTACAGAGGGATGCTGAGAATAGTATGGAGAGAGCTGTTTGGGAGGGGTGAAGTGTGGGCCTTCACGATTCTGAAGGAAGTTCAAGAGAGTTGTTGCTCATTGCTTAACGTGATCTGTAGGAGGTACTTTGAAAATCGTATTCCTGCTCAAAAGAACTTTCTACACACTGAATACACAGTGAATACTAAACACAAACACACACACACACACATACACAATCACATATGTGTGTGTGTTTGCGTGTGTGTTTGTGTAGTTTAAAATTTAATATATCTATAGTGTAAGTGCTTAGTATCATACATAATTCCTGTTCAGTTGTAGACTGTAGGCATATGAATCAACACTTCATGATAGCAGTCATTTTCACAACTCATTTCTATCTTTAGTTACCGGTACTCCTTTCTCCTGCTCTATATATGGATTACTGTGGAAGTATGAGATGCCGTTTCTTCTGAGTTCTTATCTTTTAGTATTAATAGGTTTACTATTGGTCATGACCCCTTGATGTTTTAGGCGTATATACTTATTCATTTTACATATTTGTTTTGTATATTTTTTTATTTCTTGATTTTTTCTTTTGCTACCATTTTTGTCATTTTGAATAATATTGATTAGATTTAGTTTGCCGAATTTTATTCAGTGCTTTCGTTTTGAAGTGATTGTAGGTAGCCTAGTAGGAATTTATTTTCGTACCTGCGTTTGGAAACTGGAGTTTATCTAAATCGGGAATAAAGAAATTATCAATATTTTCTTTTTTCAGCAAAGGTTACACCATTCCGAGTTATTGGAAGCCGTACTGTTTTTGTTTTTTTTTTTTATAAATTTTATACATTATCCCTGATGTACACTGGTGTGTGTTTTTATGCTGTCATATAATCATCGATAGTTTTGTGATATTTGCATATATCTGTTGTTGATTGATATATGAGCTTATCTATGTTTATATATATTTTTTTCAAATTGTACATAGATTTACAAACTATAGTTATTAAATGTATAAGTACAAATGAAATAAAACATGTTTTACGTAACGAGATTTCACAAGTATTACGTTTTGTTCCGTCTGACCACTCCAGGAACTTCGTAAAACTAGCGGTTTGATTAGTCTTTGCCAGACTTTTTCCCACTCAGCATTCTTGTGGCTTGTTAACTCACCCGGCTAGACACATGGAATCCTCTCAAAACACTCATCTTTCCAAGTGTAACACACCCAATCATTTTTATCTTATTTTTGAGTGTACATTCTTCCTCTTAGTCTCATGTCAATCAAGCACCGATATGTGAGAAGTAAAAACGAACAACTCTTTCTACTCACAAACATTAAATAATAACACACCTTTTATTCGAAAATGTCATTTAACCGCATAGGGGAGCATGTAGATATCGCTCAGTGGTTAAAGCGCAGAAATGCCAGAAGAGATATTCATGAGGCTTTCTTTGTGTTTCTTTTTTCATGACCTTTGTTCGTCGACTTCAACACGGGGAAATGAAAATACAGTCATAGCTTTCATTTGATTATTCGTGAAAACCTTTACATACGTATCTAATAACCTTTTTCAACGTCTTTTTCAATCAAAGAAGTTACAAATTGTGATCCTCCAGGTAAATTAATTTAGTTTGGTTTGGTTTGGTTTGTTTTACAGCAATGAGTTATTTAATGCCGATAAAATTTTATTGCTGTTAATGTTTTTCTACAATAATCTATTTCTGGAAATATCTTTCCTTGAATAAATCTATAGCTGGTAATAGTTTTTTTCAGAGAATGTATAGCTGTTTGTACTGCTAGTATTTTTTTTAAAAGTATTGCTGATAATAATTTTCCTTAAAAAATTATTGCTGTTAATATTTTTTATTACAAAGTATTTCTGGTATTAAAACCTATTTTTACACAAGTTTGGGTGTCAAGTATTTGCCCATAGCTGGAACCCTAACAGGTGCTACCACCCCGGGTCAGGGTGGACCTGTGAACACCAGCAATTAAGAGGTGGTTCCACGCTCCTCAAAACCTCCTGATCAGAGGCCTTGCTGTTGGACGTAGTTTATCGTCTTACCCAGGTCGCGGATGTAGGTTATTGTCATACCCAGGACGGCCCAGGCAAATGAAATTAAACATTTTCGAAATATAGACTTGTATTACAAACTGAATATGTGGGCACGTGGCCGAGTGATTAGAACGTTCGCTTACTGACCATGAGACTCGAGTTCGAATTTTAGTGATTTATTGATGTTATCAGTCTGGGGGGAAGCAATTCCAGCGTGCGACAAACCATACCACGCCTTTTGAGCGAAAATGAGTAGACGACCGTCGGTAGTTGTCCTAGCACGAAGTCACAAGTCATCGTGACGGAGGCTCTGAGGGTGCTAGACTTGCTCACACTGTTGATCACGCTAGATAACGCGCTCTCTCCAAGAAGCAGTAACTAAGGTCCGTATAAACCGCAGGTGGTCTCTGTGGGTGTTGAACAAACATAAATGTTCCTGATCAGACGTCTGTAATGGGGATTAGTTAGCCGCCTTAGAAGACTGGCATCCTCGGATTCCAGTGGCTGCTTTTAAGGACACCCTGAATGGTTGGCAGAACAAGGCATAGAGAGGGACGGCAAAGAGTGAAAAGTTACTTTGAGCAACAAAAGACAGGAAGTAGTGAAAGATTATGATCACCTCCGGAGATACAAAGCATATAAGAAAAAAAAGAATTTAAAACTGAAAGATTTTCTTCAAGCGGAGCTAAACAAAGATCTTCCCGTATTTATATAAAATAGACCGATTAGAATATTAGGTGGTATTTCATTAAAATATCAACAAAATAACTTCAAATCCTGTGAAATATCGACGATAAGTATTTTGCGAAAGCAATGCCATCATAAAATGTGTAAACGTATTTCTATGGCTAGAGAAATTATACCAAATTACTGATTGAAAAATCAGCTAAAAAACATCAATTAAATAACCAGCAATGGAATCAAAGTGATGAACTATTTTCAATAAATTTAGATTGATTGAATATATTCTCGGCACATCTAATCATGCTTTCGCAATATCGGTATTGAATCCAATAAAAATATGTCCGTGCGAATTCTTCCCGGACTGAAAAAGTAACTAATTTGGAATAAAACTCCAATTAGTACCTTGTTTACCCAAAACGTTTAACGCAATAAAATAATCAACAGTGAAGAATTGCACAAGAGGTCAGTTTAAGTGCAAATATCCAATAACAACTTGTTATTGCAGAGGCTTTTTTTCTTCATTTTAAATTTGGCATCATTAATTATCTGTAATCTCTAATGTTATTTCATGATTTCGGCTTTTCTTTTTAAAAAAAATATTAAAATAATTTTCCATGACGCCATAAAAACAATAACACACTTTGTGACTCTACGCATTTTCTACATAATTTAATTTTTTTTTCACATATTCATCACTTTTTACTTAGTTGAGAATTTAAGATTTTTACTTAAAATTGTAGATATTTTACAAATTTTAAAAAAGAAACATTAGTTTATGTCGTTCATATATTGTTTAATACACATTAACTAGCATACGGAACGCAAAAATTAAGAAATCTTTGTCAGATTCAAACTGAATTATCTCCCCTTTTATAACACACACATTCTTTTTTTAGGCACGATGTTTAGTGTACAAAATCGTTCATCTTATAGACTTAATTTCTTGTCTTGTTTTTGACTTATTTCGTTTTCTGCAATTCACTTTAATATTTCCTTTCATTTGAGAAAAATATCGGTGGATCAATTATTTTGTGGATTGATCCGAACAAAGGAGTGAATGATCTCCAAATGAGCCTTGGATATATATATATATATATATATATATATATATATATATATATATATATATATATATATATATATAAGCAACTCTATCTTGTACAGCGAAAATAACAAAAACATAATCACAATAAAGCGATGCGAAGTCAGAAGTTTATTTAGAGAGAAACGCACGGTAACTTGAGAACTAGCAATACAAAGAATAAAACGTTCACTGATTTTTAGTAGTCTATTTTCAAAGCTCTTAAGATGGCCAATATCAGAGATATTGTGTTTAGTTACTATTCTGGGCTGGTTTATAATGGTAGTGATTACTATAAATCTTCTTGACTCTTATTGTTACATTTGGGACTATTTAGAGAACGTCATGTATTGAATTTCATCAAGAATGAAATCAGTCATTAGTTTCGTTTTTATCTGTACTTTTATAATAATATCCAGCAATAACATTATTGATTTACATCGAACGGCGCTCCTTTTGCAAAAAAAAAAAAAATCTTTAATAAATGATAAATTATGAATGATTTGTGAATTGATTTCAAATCTAAAATTTCTTTAAATACGTAATGATTAATTGATATCCATGCAAAATACACACAATATGTTCATTATTAAAATCATCTTTTTTAAATAATAATAATTAGACTTTATAATTTTGACAGTTAAGTAAGTTTGAACGAATTAGTGAATATTTTGTCGGATGTCCCATTTTAATTTAATGGCCAGCAAGCTTTTCGTGCAGTTCGAAATAGAGCGAATATATCGAACCAAGAGCTGCATCTACTGCAAGGAAGACTGAGTCACTGTGTCATGCCATAAAATTATTCCATCAGAGTCCATCTTGCACATTTACAAATCTACCATTCATACTGCTGCTATATCAGGTCTGGTTCTCCTGTTGTACATCTTGAGATTCTTGACAAAATCAATAGAAGGATCTGTAATGCAACTGATCCTGACTTTTTAACGCGATTTCAGTCACCTCCTAACCGCCGTGACATGGCTTCTCTTTCTCTTTTCTACAAATATTATCATGGCGACTGTTCTGACGAGCTTTTTTACCTAGTGTCCCCAACTGCATGTATTTAAGCTTGCTACTAGATTAGCATTTATATCCGACTCGTTTTTAAGTTGAAATAGATAAAAAGAACCACCACTTCTACTACAACAGTTTATTTTCTCGTACTTCCCGCCTGTGGAACTCTCTCCCGATTAATTGCTTCCCTGATATTTATCTTCAAAACTTTAGATACAACGTCAATCCAATTCTTCTATCTTCCTGAATCCCCAACGTCTTTGGTCATTTCCTCAATCCTCCCTATACTCAGTCACGTCTCTCATTTGCACCCCCTATAATTCGCTGCGTACGAGTGATATTCCCGTACGAGTTCATCGTGCACATTTACAAATCTACCATCCGCCGCCCATGCATTGAATACTGCAACCATATCTGATCTGGCGCCCCTGTTATTCATCTCCAGGTTCTTGACAAAATCCAAAAGAAGGATCTGTAATGTAATTGATCTTGACTTGGTATCTTAACTTCAGAAACCTTCTGACCGACGTGACTCTCCTCTGTTTTTTCAAATAAATATTTTCACGGTAACTGCTTTGACGAACTTTTTTTCCCTGGTACCCCAACTGCATGAATTTAATTGTGCCACGAGGTTGACAGCTAGGTCCCACCCGTTTACTGTTGATAGAGCTAAATGCAACCCCCACTTCTACACCAACAGTTTCTTTTCTCGCACTTCCCGCCTGTAAAAAAATCCCTTCCGTTTACTTGCTTCACTTATAACTACAATCTTCAAAAATCTAAATGAAACGTCAACCGCCATTTTCTATCTTTTTAAATCCCGTTCATGTTTTGTCCTTTCCTCAATCCTCTCTATACTATACCTTTTCTCTCCCTTTCACTCCCTATAAACCACTGCCTACTGGTGGCACTCCTGCTTTACTTGGGTGAACTGATTTAAAAAAAACAAAAAACGTTTATTACTCGTAATTTCGAGCTTTAATAGTTGTCGCATCTGTGTTTCCTTTTTGGGAGATAATAAAGGTTTAGTGATGCAAGTCTTACTAATTAACCCATAGCTGGGGTGATAGGGATTCAAACCTTTCTCACGGGAATTAGTAAGTGAGTAAGTGAATATAACTAACCGAAAGGTAATTGGAACTCGGCACTCCGATTAAGAATTCCAAACCATTATCCATTACACCACCCGCACATTTAAGTTTAAAAAACCTGGTGTTCTTTCGCGGTCACCTATATAGGTACTGACAAGCCTCGGTGTTGCTTAGCTTCGATGATCGTACCTGTTAATGTTAAAATAATCTCTAGAATTTAAGGCTCAATCGTTGGCAATCGCTTTCATGCTAGCGTCTGGATTGTCATCCCCTCTTCTTTTTCCCTAACTCCCCTCTGATGGAGATGGTTGTGAAGGCCCAGTCTATTCGTGAAGAGTCGTGAGCAGGAGTCATATAGGAGCGTGGGTAGTGGACGCGGCTGAGTTAGCCAGGCAGGCCCTCCTGAATTAAAAAGAATTGACAAACGAATAGCAATTATAAAAACGATTTGATGTTTTTTTGTTTTGTTTCTTTTTGCTAATTCTTTGCTGGTCACAAAACCAAAACAAAATGATGTTAATATGGTTTCAATTTACAAGGCTCATAGGCATTTTTATCTAAGATGAACTGGCTTAAAGAGTTACATATTTGCATATTTCCTACTATTTATGCATAGTTTAGAAAGAGAAATATTTCTAGTAGCGTAACACTTATACATGGAGAATGTGGAATTGGCAAGTTGATTTCAGATTACAGTCTAGTTTGCTGCCTTCACTTTTGCATGGATGCCCTTGGAAAGACATTAATCAATCCCTTTCTCACCGACATCGACGTGGTCAATAGCAAACAAACTAAGTTTTCTTACGGTTACAGTTTGTTTAGAAGAAGGACACACCTCTGAACAGAAAGCAATGGAAAACCACTTCTTTAAACTGGTATATAATAAAGGAAAAACGGATTTCATGGAGAGCCATGATCGCCTACATTCGAAAGAGATATGGTATAAAAGAAAAACAAGCAAAATAAAGGCAATGAATTCTTGCCTTTCCCAAGGGCATATTCCTAGATTGCTCTGCGCATAGACAAGCACAGATTTGAAGAAACGGGCTTTGATAATTCAAACATTCCATACCACATCCCAAACGCATCTACAAATAGTAAACAACGTTCATATTTTCCCTCCAGAGGCCAGTGAACAGATGATGGGGAAGGCTATGCTGATGATTTAGATATTCATACTTAGGAGAGGAATGATCTTGAAGAAAACATCAACATTCTTTACTAAGCATTCCAGAAAGTAGAGCTTAGGATAAACCTTTTTCTAAAACAGAATCTATGATCTGGAGTTGGAAGGAATGCAGTGATGAATCCATCATCATAATACAGGAGGTGAAATTAGTAAATACTAAACATTACAAATACCTCAGTTTATGGATCGGTTATGACATATTTAAATAAGGAAATTGAACACAGAATAAATTGTTGACCAACACCGCCAGATACAAAACTAAAGTATTAACCTAAAAACTCAAATCTTGTTCTTAAATAGCTAAGTCAAATCAAAACTTTCATATAGATGTCATCCCACCGTCCACGTCCTTCAAAACTATCAACGATATAAAACCGTTCTCCCAGATCAGTAATTACAATGACATTAGTGGAATGAAACTTGTGCGTTTTAGAGAGGACTGAGACATCGTTTTCCGGAGATTAACAAAATAGAATCACAAATAAAAACTTTTATCAAATATCAAAGATGACATCACAGAAAGACCTCCAAAAGTAGTAACAACTAAAATAGATAACACATGTAACTAGAAAAAAAAAATAATGAAAGGATCAAGATGTTGACATTCCACGCGATTTTAAACAAATATTTAGGGAGGAAACCACAGTCATTACTAGAAAAAGTGTTAATAGTTTTCATAAGAAACCTATTTTCATGAAAACCTGTTTTAAGATATATATATATATATATATATATATATATATATAAAGTTGTATCCTCTCTCTATCTGTTATCGAACTTCTCCTAGGGTTTTGGAAATAACCCATAACCATATATATTCTGAAACTACATTATCCAGGGTACTTGGACAAGTATATTTCATTTTGATCAAAGGAGTCCCCGGGGTGGGGGAGTCAGTTCACACACCCTATTGAAATTTTTCCCTTTAATATAAATTAAATTAAAATTTGAACAATAGAATGACTCCTAGGATACTTGGACAAGTATATTTCATTTTGATCAAAGAGGGTCTTCGCGCGGGGTGGGGGTGGGGAGCACAAATCCCCACCAAAAATTGTTTCCTTTTGATTTAAATTAAATTTAAATTTAAACAAGGAAATGACTCCTATCCAAAATATAGAAGGAGAAAGCCAGAAGATGGAGGTCATGTTGGCAATATTATTTTGATCAATGGGGTCCCCGCGGGGCATAATCCCCCCCCACTGAAAACTCTTCTTTTTTTTTACCTCTGATTTAAATTCAATTTAAATTTGAACATGTGAATGACTCCTATCCAAAATGTAGAAGGAGAAACCCAGAAGATGGAGATCACATTGATAAGATCATTGAGTAATATTGAAATGAATCATTTTTCTCCAGAAATTATAATATTGATTTAAAATCAATCATTATTTTCTTACAAAAAATTATGTTTGACACGCAACAAGGCGCGGGCAATTCGGCTAGCATTTTATAAATTTCAACCGACATTAATGCCAAATGTTTATTCAATGAATGCCGAAATTTTACTTCATGGAAACGATTAATATCACCATTATGATTAGTTCGAAATGAATGCAAACTCTCCAGGACAATGTTCGAACTCGGCTCGCTGTTATTAATTTCTATATTGTCCCGGGCCATTATGAAAACTCTTTCATAGTCGAGATTTGAGCGCTATGCAATTCTCTAAAGGCTAAAATATGAAAAGATCAGAAACGCTAAAAACATTAGAATTATTTTTGCTAATAATGAGTATGAAATGACTGGTTTTAAAATGATAAGAGTTTTTAGACTGATTTTGGGAAAATCAAATGCATCCAGTGAAAATTTAATTATGGAGTTAACTTTCTGCTATACTAGATCGCTAGCCACTATTTCATAAGACTTAACGATATCTTGTGTCTTTCTATCTCCTTCCCATGTCCTTTCAAGACGTGGATGGTCATACCTTACCGTATTGCAACATAAACTTAACTGCAAAGTTCTAACTCATTTCACTGGTAATGACATGCAAGATAATACTTGTTAACTACTGCTCTAAAGTGAGGTTACAACAAAAGTCTATTAATCAATATCAACGCTAGGTTTATACCGAGAAGTTAATTATTAATAAGAGAACTACAAATGGAACGAACATTTCTTGTGGAAATTCCACAACTGTGAAGACTTGTTAAATTTCATGAGCATAGAAGTCAAGCAAAGTAATATCTTTTCCAAGACTCAAGAGACAATTAAAACGAACTCACACGAAATAGATTTCAATTTCAGATTTCATTTTAAGCGGAAGGTTTAAATTATGCAAATAACCTTTCTTATTTATTTGAAAAATTATTCATTGGAAATATACGCGACACTATTCTTTAATTGCCTTCTGCTGACGACCGATTAGACTAATTTTAGTTTTCTTCTTATACGGTCAGCTATTTATTGATTGTTGTAGATTGATGTCCCAAACTGGCATTATCTATTCATTTTGATGGTATCTTGGACGCTAAGTTATTTTATTAGTTATCAGAAGGGAGTACAAATGAATGTAGACTGACAAATTCCTCGGTACATTTAGATATATGCACGTAAGTGTGTTTATGTGTTTATAAAGAGTTATGTATTGTTACCAAGTGAGTATCACCAATTTTACAAGTACAGAGTTGAACATAATCAGAAGTAAGATATCAACCCAACTGATAGAGAGAGAGATAGATTTTAAACTTAATGTTTTGTCTGCATTGATATTCTTTTTTCAGTTATAATGTATAAAAGGGTATTTATTTCGTTTTGTTCACAATTATAATAATGTTCGAGATATACAGTTTCGGCTCAAGCTCTATGCATGGAGAGTGTGTTAATATATGTGTGTGGTAAGGAAAAAAGAGGGGAAATGCTTGTGTAAAAAAGAAAGAAAGAAAAATCGAAATAGAAAAATGTACGTAAAAGAAAGATAGAGATAAAGGAAGGAAGGAAGGCAAAAGAGTTTTAGGTAAAAGAAAGAGAAATAATTAAATGAAAAAAGAAGTGATAAAGAAATAAAAAATATGGAAACAAAATTAACGATGGATATGCGAAAAAAGAAAGTAAGCGAAAAAGAAATACAAATGTGTTATGTGAAAGAAAAAAAAAGAAACAAACAAACAAATAGAAAAGTGTTTTCAGTAAAAGAAAGAAATGAAATGGACGGTGAAAAAAATAAAAAAATAAAAAAGTAATAAAAATGCTTGTGTGTGAATAAAAGTAAGTAAAAAGTGTAAGATTGATAATCAAAAAAAAAAAAACACAAAAGTATTTAGAAAAGAAAAGTATAAAACGTTTTACATAAAAGAAATCAATAAAGAAAGAAATGAAGAAATAGACAAAGAAAAAATATGTGAAGAAAAAACAAATAAAGGCTCAGTAAATGAAAGAAAGTGAACGGAAAACATAAAAACGTGGGTATGAAAAAGAAAGAAAGCAAGCAAACACGTAAGACAATATGTGAAAGAAAAAGAAAATTAATAGAAAACGTGCATAAGAAATAAAGAAAAAAAAAGAAAAAAAAGACGTTGAATGAAAGAATGGCAAAAATATTTTTAAAAAAAGGAATAGCAAAAAGAGCAGAATCGCTGATAAAGAGTCACGTCCTCGTGTTGAAAGTATCGGCAAAAATATTTATTATGGTTACGATATCTGGAAGGATTCTTTTCATTAGACAAATCTGGCATGACTACTGAATAAAGAAATTCTTATTCTGTAGTACGGTTGTTAATTTTTACGGTTTCTCTCAGTTTGAAAGCCATTACTTAAAAATAGCAAATAGTAGTCTTTTAAAAAGCGTTTAAAATATTCGATTTTTGCATCGCAATATTTTGGTCTTGTAGTTAACTGGGAGCCAAAAAGTTCTCAAAAAGCACTGCTCTTAACTACAACAAAAAACTAGAAATATAAATGCTTAAAATACACACTTTCAAAATTAAAAACAATTTGCCAGTGAATCGCGAACAACACCTTAAAGATTGTATTTGAATTTTATCAATGATTGCCTTTACTCTCTTCGCCAGACCAGTGTCTGGTGGGAGTACTGCTTTAGACGCTGACCACTCGAGTTTTACATTCAGAGTTGTCAATCTCCTAGACTGGTTGCCACCCTAGGCTATAGAACCCGGTCTGTCCTGCTACGCAACCCATAACTGCAGGGAAAAGAGATGAATTCTTATTTTCAAGAGTATTCGCATGTAAGTGAATTTAACGAGCTCAACTAGTATTCAGATTCGGCACCTCAATCCCTCAACAAGAGCCGGTATCAACCGTGCCTCAAATTTAAGATTTATAAAAATCTATAATTTAAATATTTTAAAATTTTTGGTTAATACGTCATCCAGACGTTTTATTATTTTAAATAAATAATAAGAATATAATTTAAGCTTATTTGTCTTTATGTGGATGCGAGAGAGGTCTATACTCAGTTTATTTTTTTCACTTAAATAATAACAAATATTGAGTACTTGCCAGTTACAAATATTTTGCTGTAATAGTACTGAATAAAATGCGCTTTGTCTGCAAGCAAGTTGATGTAATTCAATCTATCTGAGGTAATTCTTTTTTTTAAAAAAAATGAACCTGCTAAATTGACGCAAACAGAGGATAAATCATATCCCCGAAATGTATTTACATGAATAAATAATTCATTTAGACAGACTAAATTACAGCGTTTCACCATTTAAAGAGAGTATCAAACGAATTATGTTTTAGTATTTATGTGTTTTTGCTTGAAGTGTTTCCACATTGCATAAGTGGTCATTTGAAATTATTGACCAAATTTGCACGCAAACTCTGGTGCATACATAAACATGCACGCATAACGTGCCCCTTGCGCTTTCATTGAAACAGACGACACAGTAACATAAAAAGGAACGCGAGGTCCGCCATATCGTAGAACGTCTCGTTCTCAAAAGGGTGATCGCTTCACAGACGAACACATGTGTAGATACCAAATAAAGTATATATCGGGTAAAAAAAAACAAAAGAACATATGTACAAAACATTAAATCTTCTGCTGAGGTTTATGCTTATGAATACACAAACATTATTTACAACACTTAAGTAAAAAGGAAAAGAATAGCAGCCTCTAAAGAAGGATTATAAAAAATTTAAATAAATAAATTTCTCTCTCTTTCTTTCTCTCTCTCTCTCTCTCTCTTTATATATATATATGTATATAAAGAAAAATTTTGAAAAAACAAACAAAATCCTTAAATGTAGTTAAAATGAAAGAAATGTCGACGTCTGACGTTTCGGTTTAATAAACCTTTTTCAAGACAATATTCATCAAAATACAATTCAGTTCAATATGAAAATACGATGGACATAAAAGCACAAGTCTTATTCAGAACAGATAACTGAAAATTTTAAAATGACCAGCCTTCCGTCTAAAATGGTCACGCTGTCGTCACATGGGCGACGCTTTCATAACATATTCCTAAAAGTTTGTGATTATTTTGAAATGAAAAAATGTAAAAAAATTCTATTAGGTTCTAAAATTCTTATGTGTTTGTCGAGCATCAATCTCGCTAAAAAAGGGAAATATTAAAGAAACCTAAAATATGTGACCTGGTTTAGGTCCTTAAAATCTCGTGTTTTCGAACATAAACGAGATATTCGTCTCAGTAATTTTAACAATGCTTTAATTGTACACACAACTAAAGCAGATCAATTCGATTTCGATTCCGTGAAAGTTTTAAAATATTTTCAAAATAATAAAAATCTCAGGAATATTTATAAGCGTCGTATAATATCCATCTCACGCACCATGAATACTAGACCTGGTTTCTTTTAATATTTCCCCTTATTTTCTGAATTGATGCTTGACAAGCATGTCCATCGTATTTTAGAACCTGAACTGAATTGTATTTTGATGAATATTTTCTTGAAAAAGGTTTATTAAACCGAAACGTCAGACGTCGACATTTCCTTTCATTTTAACGACATTTAAAATTTTTGTTGTTTTTTCAAAATTTTCTCCATTTATCGGATATATATCCATTTATATACGTACATATATATATATATATATATATACATATATATATATATATATATATATATATATATATATATATATATATATATATATATATATATATATATATATATATATATATATATATATATATATAGATATAGATATAGATAGATAGATAAACCTAGTAGGCAAACAAACCTACCTAGGATTCACCTAAACGGATCGTCAGGGAAAGTGGCTTTCCCTGACGATCCCTTTAAATGAAACCTAGGTAGGTTTGTCTGGCTCACTAGGTGTATCTAGGTCTGCTCTACGGTTGTATTGAGCTCTTTTGTTAGTTAGTTGTTTACTCGTATCAGGGGTTTTTTTCTTTGGGCTTCAAACCTGCATCTGTGCGAATTTTTTCGACAAACTTTCATGTTTCTTTTTTTAAAACCTTTTTTTTCCCTCGAGATTGATTTGATTATTGGCAAATCAAAAATTCCAGGGTTTTTCGAAACGAGTATATATATATATATATATATATATATATATATATATATATATATATATATATTATTTAGACAAGTATATTAATGCTGTGTCATTAAATATGGCATTGAGCACTTTTCTCCGGTGTACCATTGTACCTGATTTCCTTCGGCGTTGGTTATTTTGGGCATTACATACATTATATGCTCTGATGTGAAGGACTTTGAGAGTCAGGTATTGTTGACCAGTATTTTGTTTTTAACATTTTAATCCTTTGTTGAGGAATGTTTCCTTTGCTATCTAGCATATTCTAGGAATACTGTTGCTTTTTTTTCCTATTTTGTGCCCACCCACCAAAGTAATGGCGAGTCTTCGGCATTTCCCACCTTGTTGTATAGCCATTTTTGTAATCACTCGGTGTTGGTGTGTGCATATTATATACACATCAACGAGACTCGTTGCAAAATCTTGGGCTAGCCAGGAGGGTATAGATTACACATTTCCCCTAAAAAAAATACGGTTGCCAACTGCTTCAAACAAAAGGTAAAGAAGGAAACCCCTATCACTACTGGAAAGAGCTATACCACGGAAACCACTTTTCCTGAAAGATCGTTTTAAGAAAATTGATTTTATAAATTTCAACCGAAAGCAGTACTGGGTGCTCGGTCAATTAATGCCTAATCTTTCCTTACAAGGAAACGGCTAATATTACCAATTGCATTAGCATTCTTCCGCTTGTTGTCGTTTTCAAAGGATGAATAATCAAGGTGGTTCTGAGATTAAAATTCTTGAACAGATTTCTAAAGCTATTTTCAGATATTTGTTTTATCTTTTTCGAAATTCTCGGAATCCTCATTTGTGAGGTTAAATCTGGATAAGTTGTTGGTATCTCGTGAGATTAGCAATACGTTGTTACTGTACGATTCGTAGTGAACAGCAGACATGCCATTCCATCCACATTAGCATCGGGCACGTCTCCATTTATATCTACTCAGTATGTCTCACAGATTTCGAGTCTCTTATGCGTCTTTTTTCGATATTTCTTGATTTTGATTTTCAATGAAGACACGTTTTTATTCCGGCGCCTGATTGAACTTTCCTCTCTAACTTGGGAATCCAGGTATTTCAGCTCTTTTGTCTCATATGTACATTGTTTCCGATAAGTCATATGAAACCCTTCAAAAAATAATCTCCACGGACACATGTTTAAGTTTTTCCATCGCAACATTTCCTAAAAAGAAGATGGAAAATACGACACCAACATGTCAATACACATTAGCTTAGCGGAAGTAAATTTCCAAAAGCTAATCAAGGTGCCGAGAAACAAAACCAAAAAAAAAACACGATTGCAATGTGATATCAATCCTCTTGTATGGCAGTGAATGTTGAAAAGTCTCCCCACAGTTGAGGACAAACCTGGAGACATTAGAAATATGGTTCTACCAATGCAGACTGAAACGTCCATAGACGGAACGTGTATACAACAAGGAAGTCTTAAAATGGATGACAAGGGAAAGAAAATTTCTTCTCAGATCCAGAAAACACAGTTGAAATTCCTTGAGCGCGAAGTGAGGCAGGAGTGCTTGGAAAAGGTAACCCTCACTAGATATATTGAGGGCAAGGAAAGGCAGATACACACTCACCCGGTGGGCTAGTGTAAATGGATAAGGGGACGGAGCCTTAGCAAAGGAAAAATGCTCAGAGCTATACAAGATAGAAAGTTGTGGAGAGCCATGGTCGACTGTGTCTTGAAGGGATGCGGCATATAGAAGTTGATTATATATATATATATATATATATATATATATATATATATATATATATATAATAAAATAGTGGTAATCCGTATGGAATTTCCAAGGGATATAGATCAATTGAGAGTTCTATGCCAAAAGACAGAGCAAAAAGTATTA
This sequence comes from Acanthosepion pharaonis, assembly GCA_903632075.3. Taxonomy (NCBI): domain Eukaryota; kingdom Metazoa; phylum Mollusca; class Cephalopoda; order Sepiida; family Sepiidae; genus Acanthosepion; species Acanthosepion pharaonis. Next base: position 1,021,913 of record CAHIKZ030005514.1, on the reverse strand, counting down.
TATATTAACAAACAAACATTTAAAAAACTATAGGTAATATTTTTTCATTGAAGTCGATAAAACACACCTTCAACATATTCATTTGGTTTCCAGGTCTGAAGATTTGAAGCCATGTCTTATCGACTTCAATGAAAAAAAAAATCACCTATGGCTTTGTAAGTGTTTGTTTGTCATTATATATATATATATATATATATATATATATATATATATATATATATATATATATATTTTAGTATTCAGAAACTTTAGCATTCACCTTCTAACCGCATTGAGAATGAAATAATTCAGTTCCTTTAAATTGAACAGATGCAAAAACCATATATATATATATATATATATATATATATATATATATGTATTTTTACATATTTATGTACGTACACACAAAAACACACACACATACATTCATACACACACACACATATATATATATATATATATATATATATATATGAATACACAATATATTCATTTGCTATTCAAATATTATCCAGATGCTAAATACATTGAAATCCATTAAAGCTCAATACATTTTAATAAAAGCGGCCTGTGAATTTCATTTTTTGGTATTAAATTAATGTATTCTTTTTCTAATCAAAACATTATTAATTCATTTTTATAACTTCGACAACACACTTTTAAAATTAAATGAAATATGCGCTTTTTACATTTTTTTTATAGACCATTTGTTTTCATATCTTTTCAAAGTTCATCACACAGAAATTCAAATATATACATGAATTCGTCATTTTTGCCTGGTAGCAAATACACACACACACTTATATTTATATATATATATATATATATATATATATATATATATATATATATTATATGGACTCTCCCGTCGTATTCGACGTATGAGATCAAGCAGCTCAGTTCCTAGGAACCCACCTCCCAGACACCAGTATATAAGATTTGATTCTAGTGGTGAATGTTTTGGGCAGAACACTTTTGAAGTGCTGAATACAGGTTGGTGCACTACGTGCCACAAGGTCCCTAAACCACCCTCCGCAAGTTTTAAATTCACAGTTGACTTTCTAGACCAAAAAGTGTGGTTGGTTCATCACAAATCCTTCACCTCTAAAATCAAATCATATGTGCTGGTGTCTGGGCTGTCGGTTCCTAGGAACTCAGCTGTTTGACCCTCATGCGTCGAATACGATGGGATAGTCGAATATATATATATATATATATATATATATATATATATTATATATTAATGTGTGTGTGTGTGTGTGTGTGTGTGTGTGTGTGTGTGTGTGTGTGTGTGAAAAGTGTATATAAATATAAATAAATATATATATATGTATAATTATTTATATATTATATGCGCGGTACTTATTAGAAAGCGCTCAATATCGTTCGTTTGACTGACGATCGCTAAAGCGTGAAACCCAGGATCACAAACTCACATCTATCCAACCATATATATATATATATTATAAACGTTATTTTAGTAGATACATGTATTTTAGTTGCTGTCTCCGATTTTTATTTTCTTAAACAATGAAATTAATAACAATCGTGCTAGATTGAAATGTCCTATCAAAGAAAGATTGCGTCTCTGACAGGAATCAATCATTTATTCCTTCTATATATGCTGCTTCCGACGCCCCCGAATATCTTTTGACAAGACAAATCCATGCTCCAAAATAACTGAAGTCCTCTGCATGTACACCTTCTTAAAGCAAAGATGTTTTACGTTGGCTTAGACACATCGTATAAATGGATGTCGGTCGAATAGCAACGAACTTTTTGTTCGGTGACCTGACTCGGTGAAATCGAACTCTAGACAAACCCCAATTACACTACAGAGATCCCTGTATTAGATAATCGAGGATCCTACGTATAAACTCAGACACAGTGATTGATGTAGCCTTTGAATGATAACCCTGGAAGCAGACAGTGCATAAAGTCCCCTTCAAGTTCGAAGTGGCATTTGGCCAACAGCCAGAGGTTGAACCAGAAAAGAAAAAGAAGAAAAGCCCATTGTTTAACAGAAAGACAAGCTTCAAAATTAGTTCGAAGAAAGTATACGAGAGACTGCCATTCTTAAATACGACTATCAAAACACGACGGATACTCTACTCGAAACATCATCCAGCGTACAACACTCCATTGACGGATGGCTAATCATTATATGTGTGTGTAATATTTCAGGAAGGTCTTCAGAATGTTATTAAACTGACCAATTTCCCCAGCTCTGACCAAACATAAGATTTTATTTAATGACGTTAGTAATTAAGGAAACTGAATGCAGTATAGATTGCACTACGAGTAGTCTTATCTGGCACCCCAAGATGCTAAAAATAAAGAGAGGGAGAGGAAAGTGTGTGTGAGAGAGGAATAAGACAGAAAAATAAGAAGGGAGGAGTGAGAAAGGGGAGTGTAATTAGAGAGAGGAGTCATATCTAGACACTTGTTTGGACGCCATTCTTGGTGTCCAACTATTAGCTATATGCAGCCGTATTCCCAGAACAATGATTAATAATTTGTAGAATGAGTACTCTAGTCCTTAAACAACCTTCCTTCATTAGATCCTATAAACTGGCGCTACAGAATCACAAACAATTACCACGGCCAGGAAGCTGCTCAGAAGGTTATCAGACCTACCAACTTCCCCAAATCTGAACAAACATAATTTTATTTAATGACATCAGTATTTAAAGAAATTGAACTTAGGACATATTGCGCTAGGTATAGTCTTGTCTACACAGTAAGGCGCTAAAATGAGAGAGAGAGAGAGAGAGAGAGGGGGGAGTGTGTTTGAAAGAGAGAAGAGTGATAGTGAGCTGAGAGAGATATAGAGGAGAGAGTCAGAGATGTGTGTATGAGGGAAGTCATATCTAGATACTCGTTTGGACGCTATGACTGATGTCCAGAACTATCCCCTATATACAGCTGTATTGCCAGATCAATGAGTAATAATGGCTTCAGGAGAATGAGCCTTATAATTCTTAAAGAACGTCCTTTATTAGATCCTATAAACTTGCGCAACAGAACCATAGAGAACAACCTTTTAAAAACAACGACATTGCTTGAAGACTTCCATCAGCAGCAAAAAAAAAAAAACAGAACAAAAACAAATGGGATGCACATGTAATTAGGAAAGAAAATAATGATATAATAATGAGGTTGATTTTCCACATATAACCTTAAACAAAAAGTCAGGAAAAAAATGGCCATCAATTCTAGAAAGAGCAATAACTGTCAGTGAACTTGTGAAGAAAATAGTCCCTGGATGACTATTGTTAAGAGGATGATTTTAAAAATCTCAACCAGCAGTAAAGCTACTTTCAAATCAATGAATGCCGAAAGTTTCCTTAAACCTTGTAGTGGGGCCCGTGGCGGTTACGGTTTGTTGTGGGAATGGCGGTTGCCACTTGTTATTGATAGAAGTCAGACGTAGAAAAAACGCAAGGTTCAGATACTCCTGCCCGCCGAGCCCAACTACATAAAAAAGGTTGGACTTTGATTAAGTCCAAAGAAGAAGGAAAAGAAAGCAAACAAAACAAGACCGATAATATATGTATATAAAATATATTTATTAACAAGTTACAATACAGGGAAACAGTACAAAAGGACGAAGTGTGTGTGAATATTCTGTATGTGCGTGCGTGCGTGTGAATATTCTGTGTGTGCGTGCGTGTGTGTATATTGTGTAGCGTGTTTCCACGCTATTCCTTGTTAGCGGCTACATTTCGAGGTTGATAGTTGAAATCCTCTAGGAATAAGAGAAATTTACCTCGAGGTGTCAGTGCACAGGCCTGAATGGAAAAAAAAGAGATAGAGGCGAAGGGTCATTGGCTATTTATAGCCAGGAAAGAGAGACCCCTGGTGAAAGGGTTACGAACTGAAGGAGGAGTTAACTCCGACAACCTCAATAGCTAATTTCATCATTTCCATTTTTGGCTTGACCGGCAAACATATAGCAACCTCCCATATATGCTTTGGGCCCTTCGACGTGATGTAATGGTTACCATGCTTATTCGCTAAACCAACTGCGACTGAATAGTGAATTCGATTCTCACTGAGTGCCCCATACTTTCGGCCTTGTGCTACATCTAAGCTATGCTTAGAAAATCATTTAAGAGCACCTCGGCGTGGCGTAATGATTAGCAAGCTTGTCAAGCTAGAAGAATTACGACAGAATAGTGTGCCCCATACCATAAGCCTTTTGCCACATCTAAGCCATGCTTAGAAATTAAAGGACGCCTCGAGGCGGTGTAATGGTTAGCAAGCTTGTCTCGTTAGAACAATTATCACTGAGTTGTGAGTTCGATCCTCAGCTACGCTTGGAAAATCTATATGTATTACATCGATAATTTTTACTAGTTTTTAATTTATTTATTTGTTTATACGGGTTATAAAACTTACAAGTTATTTCATCACATCGAATAGTATATATAATCTGCACTTCCAGGTTCAATCCAAGGCGTGTAGCTGACATAGAGTCGTATTAAACAACAAACATCTTGTTGACCTTGTTCTAAATATCGCTGCATCTAACAAGTATCTATTTGAAATCAAAATTCTCGATCATGGAAATCTACTATCAGTTTCTTTTCCTTGACATCCAACGTTGCTTTTACTTGATTAACACTTTTCTTGCAATGCGAAAATCCAAACAAAGATTTGGAAAAAAAAACATATACCCTTACCTCTAGTCAATGTTGCAGAACAAAGATTTACAGCAAACATTTAATTGCAAAAAGAAAAATCGAGTCAAATACATCAAGATACTTTTTTGAATCTTTCAAAACTCGAGGCGACAGAGATTTGGTTCTACAGAAAGATGCTAAGGATATCATGGACCGAGCGTGTGAGCAATGATGAGTTCTTAGAGAGGATGCAAAAAAGAAGGAGGCTTATACTTAACATCAGGAAGAGAGAGGTTACTGAGGTCCTGGGACACATAATGAGGAAGGAGGGCCTGGAGAATTTGATATTCATCGGTCAAATAAAAGGAAAGTGAGACAAGGGAAAACAATGCATGACATGGTGGCCTTAAGCAAGTGGATGACAGAACGTGGCCTGGGGGAGGTGGCAGAGGGAAGAAACTTGTTGAGTGCTGCAAGGGATAGGGGGAAGTGGAGAGCCATGATCGCCTACGCCCTGAAAGGACATACCACATAAAAAGAAAGAAAGAATGTTTCCTCGTCACAATATCTGATCTCATAATTTTCAGCATTAATGTCTAGATCACTTGATCAGCACAAATTTTGAAAATGGATTGAAAATCGATACATTTGCAGCGATTAAGCATCAATTGTTTTTTTTAGTTTTTTTTTTTTAATTTGATCTTCTGGTTTTTCAACAATACATTGCACTGCCTATTTTCATGCAGCAATTAAAAACGTTATTGGCATTATCATTCCCTCTTTAATCTGCATTTTTTTGCATGAATGACCTTGATAAAATCCCAGTATCTGCAACAGCGATTCCAAATTTAATCTAATGTCAAGCAAGTATATGGAATTTAATCAGAGATTTTAAAAAAAAACAGTCTTTCTTATCTAGTTATCCAAACAGTATATTTGTGCATGATCATCCATGACTTCGCTTTCTGTGATTATAAAAAGAAATGAAAAAGAAATATATAAAGAAAAAGTATACTTTAAATCGTACTTCTCTAAGCTAATCTCGTTCGGTTTTATGCATTGCATCCATTCCGTTCCTTAATTCATATCCACATATAAGGAAACGCACAAATCTTTATATCATAAAAAGAGCCAGTAACAGAAATAAACGTATCTAAATATATATATATATATATATATATATATATATATATATATTCATATCCACGAACAAATATATACATTGACACAAGGATATCTTGGACATACGTGGTGATACTAAAACAAACGCATATATCAAAAGGCGACACACACACACACACACACACATATATATATATATATATATATATATATATATATGTACACATGTTGGGTCAAAAATTTATGGAAGCATTCTACTCACTAAAAGAAGACATGGACAAGAATCTATCAATGAAGAATAAATTGGAATACTTTTCAGAAAGATGAAGATATTCGAAAGTAAAATCAAGCTCTCCATATTACCCACAGATTTATTTTTATACTAGAATAAATTTTGTGTGGGTGATTGCATTCTGATCGACTGAAAATCGCAAGAACGTGAAACTTGAATAAAGATTCGAACTCTCCTTGGATGAGTGTTGGTGTTGTGAAGCGTTTTCTGCTCTGATACTCTAAGCCTTGAGCACTTTAATTTACTGCGGAGATAGATGCTTCTTTTTAAGTTTTTATTTTTTTCTTCTCTTGTATTTTTCTGGTCGTCTGCCAAATTGTTTGTTCGTCACATCAACATTGCTGATTTTAGTAGTAGTCGTAGTATATATATATATATATATATATATATATGTATTATAATTATCTTTTTTAAAAATATGATTCCTCCGCTACATAAGAGTTCTCATGTTTCAAAAACGAGAGCCGAAACCATCAATATAATTATTAAAATTAAATTGAATTAAAGTGACAAGCCCTGTTTCATCCTCAAGCGAAAGCTCAGGAATAATCAATTTTGAAATTTACGTATCGTTATAAGCGTGTTCATTCGTTACTATGGAAACGACTGGGATGACCATTTTTTATCCACATATCAGTCACCTTCAGGAAGAGGTCAAGCTGAGGTAAGGTTGGGGTGTCTATTTCAAAGCGAATTATGTCTTTCTTGTACGCGCATCGTCTGTTCATTCACAGAGAAAGATAGATTTTGGCACCATCGTATGTTGTTAAATGTCTGGATAATTTTGTTTATTTTATTTGTTTATTTATTTATTTGTTTATTTTCAACGGGCTGTTTCTTATATAAATGTGTCGCACTGAACTACAATTTGTTTTTTTTGACGACTTCATAAAGGGTTTTTCCTATATATATATATAGTGTATTGGGGCATCAGATCATTATTCAAACATATTTTTAAATATAACAGACGATGAATGTCTATTGTGTTTGATCATGAGCTATCCTAAGCTCTTCGTATAGTGGCTTTAATTTCAGGAGAAAATAAAGACAAAAACTGTCCTACATTTGGATATTTTTTATTATTCTGATTATTGATCTAATCTTTCGGCTCACAGAGCCATCATCGGAGTGGTTCTATGGACATTATAACAGAGATGTTCACCATCAAATATGGTATCCTGTTATGTTTACAAAGAAGTTTGCTATGCGACGATAACAGTCGCGGAATTAATAATAAACCCACTACAGATATTGGTTTTACTACAACTCTGCCCTCCCGTAGACTTACCTGTCACCTTTTGATCTTAGTTCCATTAAACAATATTTCTTAGAAAGAGCATATCCATGTACATCATAATAGACAGATATTAGTTGATACACAACAATTCTCACACATATATAAAGTAAAAAGTACCTTAAGATATTAGTCATCTGCATTAAGACAAAAGAAATCACGCTCAATAAAATTACATTCCAAAACAGTCGCAACAAATTACAATGCATTTAAACATATGGATATGTTGATAACATTTCTTTCACCTAGTCATATGCGACATTATAGAACCTCATTTCGAATTTACGATCTGAGTCTGCTATTCCGCGTATGTCATCTTTGATAGTGAACCTCTCTGATGTAATGTTCATATAATCACTATGATGATGGCTCATGTGAGCCGAAAGCTTACATCGCTTAACAGCATAATAAAATAATATCCAAATGTTGGACAGTTTTTGTCTTTATTTTCTTCCGAAAATAAAGCCACTATACGAAGTCTAGAAGGGCCCATGATGAAATATAATAGACATTCGTTGTCTTGTATATTTAACAACATATGTTTGTATATATATATATATATATATATATATATATATATATATATATATATATATATATATATAAAAGTTTACATTATCGTATTACAACTGTTTAACAAGTGTAGTATTAGAGAAATCGAGACTTTTCTCATACAGTCTCAATTACGATCGACTGGTCATGTTTTGAGAATGTCTGATGACAGGATACCCAAGATCCTAATGTACAGCCAGTTAAATCAGGGCTACAGGAATGTAGGACACCGCCCCCTGGCTAAGATACAGAGACAAGCTGAAGAGTAACTTGTCAGCTGTCAATATGCCACATAACACCTTAACGATATTTTTATAAATGTATTTCATTTAATTAAATGTTCTGTTTTTTTTTGTTTTTTTTTAATTAATAAACAGTATTAATTACATTTACCAACTGAATGTTCGGAAAATGTAATTAATACTGTTTATTTAAAAAAAAACTATTTAGTTAAATAAAATGTATTTATTAAAATAAAGTATAAACAGAATATATATATATATATATATATATGTTTGTTTGTAGAGTGTTTAATAGTATTCAAAACAGAAGTGTAGATAATGAGGCAAATGTGCAAGCTTATAAACGACGTGTTTCGCCGAACATCAGTTGGTCTTCGCTTCTTCAGCTCAGTATGAAATACAAATTTGTGTGCAAAGAAAATGCGTTGGTATTTCTTAGGATACATGTGCCAATGAATTAAGTTACCTTATCTAATCCTACGTCCAGAAACCAGAAAGTTTTTGTTTGTAGTATATATATATATTTTTCAAATTAATGTTTTGAAAGTTTGACATTTATTCTTCGTTCTTTTACATTATATATATATATATATATATATATATATATATATATATATATATATATATATATATATATATTCATATGGCCTGACGATTGTATCTGGCATGAAATAGACTGTCGCCTTTAAGTGTTGACTTCTATGTTCACTTTCATATATATATATATATATATATATATATATATATATATATATATATATAGTTACAGAAATGGGCCAGCTGTGTATATTCAACCCATTTTAATACATTTTACTCAGTACCGTGTCTGTACTATGTGTGGACATCGATTTGAGAAATTCTCCGGCGTTTTGTAAGGAAGTTCAAAACCGATCCATCGCCAAACATCTGATCATACCGTTTTATGATATCTATGAATTCGACTTCTATTAAATGCTGTATATATTGTCTGTCGACAACCGTGCAATAAAACGGGCTTCTACTTAACACCACGTGACTCCATTTTCACTTTTCGCTGGAAATGCTATAGAATCAGTGTCAGAAGTAATTAAGGATAGACTAGTGAGAAGTACCCGTGTGTGTACTATGTGATTATCCAGATATGTTTATTATTTTTTTGTACGCTGGAACACGTTATCTTTCTTCGGAGAATGTCTGTATGCCTCTGTCTTTCTTTATGTCTCTCTATATGCATATATATATATATATATATATATATATATATATATATATATATATATATATATAGTATGTGTTTGTGTTTATATATATATATATATAAAACACATCCATACATATGCATACATATCTATACATATATATATATAACAGACATATATATATATATATATATATATATATATATATATATATAAAACACACACATACACACACACACACATATATATATATATATATATGTGTGTATGTGTGTGTGTGTATCCGTGTGTGTGTGTGTGAGTTTAGAGTAGGCGTTTGTGTGTACGTATCTGTGTTTTTTCATCACTGTCTGTAAGTGTGTATGCATTTTTCATATTTTTCTGCACTTTGGTGCCAATCTCTTAGACACATACGAGTTTTGTTTCGTGAATATATGAATTTCTACGAGTCAATCAATAAATAATTCTTTGTATTCCTTCCGATGTATGCTCTTTTTCTCTGTGAAAATGACTACGTGTCTTTTCTTTTATGCCTTCGACTTAGCGTGTTCGTGTTTAAGGTTTGACTGTTTTTTTCTTCATCTTCTATTTCATCTTATTTTTCCTTTTCTTTTTTCTTCTCAGTAATAAAAGGGTCGATATGGAAGTGAGTGAATAACTGAAGAGCAGCATTTGCCGATCTCCTAGGAATTAACAGCACTTCGGTTTTGCTTCGTTTCTCTCGCTGTTCAGGGAGTGAGAAGAGTAATTACGTCGAACGAGTTAATTCCCCTGTTGATACTCACAACGCAATTTAATCCAACCACTATTCAGATAACGCCCTTTCTTCATACATTTTTAAATACGATGGCCTTTTTCCTTATCACCAACTTCTTTCTTTAATCTTTTTTACACGGCTGCTTCCTGCTAGCACTGTTCATAAACAACCATATCTGAATTTACAAGAAACCTTCTTCGCCGTTTCCTACTTTTTGAACTTGGTATAAAAGTCTTCGAATCTTCCAGAACGAAATGTATAATTAAAGTATTTCCAACATCATATTCCTTTTTTTATTTTATGCAGAAAGTCGAGGAGTGAATCTTTCAGATAAATCTACACAAAAACGTAACCACCTTGAGAAACTATTTTGGTTTTCATTTAAAGTAACACGCAGAAAGTTAACATGTTACACTAAAAGAAACCAAAAAATGACTTCTTTTTTTTTATTTTAAGGACAAGATTTTATAAAGTTTGGGAAATCAAACTTAATTTGTCTCGGTTTCGCAGAAATTGCTCCGAGTTCAACCAAAAGAAATAAAAACATCCTTTTTTTATTTATAGTACAAGATTTTATAAAATATGGGAAATCAAACTTAATTTGTCTCTGATTCGCAGAAACCGCTCGGAGCTCAAGCAAAAGCAGTGGCAACCAACATGCTCACATGTAAATAAGGGGTCGTCATCATTTCTTGAGGTAAAAGGAGAACAGGAATAAATTTCAAGACAGATATATTACCATTTATTTTATATAACTAATAAACGATTGACAAAAGATAAATGGACACAGCTGATAGGGAAAGAAAAAAGGCATAAAAAATGTTGCTGTTAAAAAATGTGTGCTTGATGAGTGCATTTTCCAGAAGCACCAATCGCCTGCGTGATTAAATATTACAATAAAGGAAGACTCGACAATTCATCTGTCTATCGTATTCTAGAACAAAAAGAGATAGAGAGAACTATAACCGTTCCTTTATAGTCCTCAGCAGCGCCACTTAATGGTGTCTTGGTAGATTAAGAGGGGTTCGTTCTCACATCTGTTTTAGCATTAAATTTAAAACTCCTTTCCATGTAGCATCTCCGTTTAAGCGTAAGAAAATAGATTCTTTTATTTATATTTAATAGATTCTCTTATTTATATTTAATAGTGTTATACTGAAACACCTATTCTATTGTTAATAGACTCTATTATAAGTAGTAGTAGTAGCAGTAGCAGTCGCCAGGGGGCTCAGTGAGTCGGTCTGAGTTCAGTCTGAAGTCGGACGACTGGCTGACCGGTTGAAATCTCTGCCTTTGGGCGGAGAGGAACCCGAAGGAGGCTACGCCGAAGGGCGTGAGTCTCTTTCGGGGAGGTAAACCGGCCCTGAACCCGTTTATACGGGTTCAAATGGGCATATTTTGGGCCGAGTCCACGGGCTCGGAGATCCCACGTTAAACTGGCCTTGTGCCACATGATGCCCTCGTTGGGGGGTGACTAAATACTCTCAGTGAGTTGGTGAGTTAGTCGATGTCGGACATTAAAATGTCAACCACCACAACTAGATTGCTGCGTCATTAACTATTATAACAAGTTCCTAACGTTTTGTACGTCGAACCTTTTTTTAGGACCCACTCAGTGAAATACAAGCCTCCACTGTGAAAACTACAACAAATAGATTCTCTTACTTATATTTAATAGATTTTCTTATTTATAATTAATGGATTCTCTTATTTATATTTAATAGATTCTCTTATTTATATTTAATAGATTTTCTTATTTATAATTAATAGATTCTCTTATTTATATTTAATATACATCATATTTTTACTTCCATCTTGTTAGAGTTAATAGTGTATGAAAGCGTCTCCGCGGCATTGTGGGTGATGAATTAACTTCTACTTTACAACCTTTATGCAACAGATGAGACGTCGCAAGCCTCTCTTTACTCTATCACTTCTGACAAGCTGTACACTTTAGTTCCACAGCTAAGACTCGCCATGCCATTTAAACTGGAACGAATCATCCCCATTTCCTTCATGTTTCGTTAGTGAGGAGCAGATTCCATTTGAATAGATTCTTCTCAAGAACCGCTACTTTGTAGAACAAAATCCCGAGAGGATGCTTCCCAAATCACTAAAATCTTAACCTCTTTGCCAATGTTTAACGGTTAACTTTTTTACAGATCCTGCTGAACAGCACTTCTTACCTCCTCCTCTTCTTCCTAGCATCAACCACAATTAGTAACCTCCTACCTTGAGTTGTTTATGGGACTTGTATTGTTTGAACAATTAGTTAAAAAAATAGTAAGGGAACTAGTTAAAACAGGTTTATATAAGTCGATTTCTTTTGTTGTAGAATAATATTTTAATAATTTTAGATACTTTAAAAGTTTCTACACACTTCTGACTGGATCATGCAGTTACGTGCCATGCGTGATCTTTCGATACAAGACTGACGAGGCAGATTTTCCTGCAGTACGTTGTTATTTCTTTCTGTGGTAGACTAGTTGCCATCCAAGGCTAGAGAACCCGGTATGTCCTGTTATTTACCCATAACTGGGGCGGGGAGAAATGGATCATACCTTTCCCAAGTCATTAATCCTTTTGAATGTAATGAATTTGAGTGGAATTCGAACTCGGCTCTCTGATTCTTCAATCCGAGCCGTTATCCATTACTCCACAATTCCTGCTGTTGCGTTCTTGAAAACTACAATCTTGACCTCTTCAATTCAAAGGTCAATTTTTATCTGTCCTCCTTATCCCCATAATCTTCACTTCCTATATTTCATTCATATTACACATATCATTCAGCATAGTAACCTTCGAAACTTAGTGGCTTTTTGAATATTATATAAACTTTAGTCAGATCGTAAGGGTAATGACTCGTCATAACTTCAAGAAATCAAAGCCGAGTTCGAATTCCAATCGGTTTCGTCACATTCACGCATGCGCAAACACCATTGAAAAAAGAATGATTCCATTACCCCTCCTCAGATAGGCATAAAATCTATATTCACTGCTGTATACGAAATTTGATGTTATGTAGCTGTTCTGTGGTTTTTCCTTTGTTTTAACAATGTTCTCTTGCATCTTAATAATTTGCTGATGAGAAAAATGTGTGGCAAACTGAAAACAATTTCTCGTGTGACGTGTTTTGTCCTTTACGCTAGACTCGAAAATTTTTTCTGCTTTGTCATACTTTTTTCTCCTAAAATTGTTCTTGATATACAAGGTATTATAAATCGTTATCCCATAATTTAACTTATATCTTGGAAGACGTCTTCCGTTATTCCAATACACCTTCGGATTTCTGTGTCCCATTGTCCATCATCCGTTAAAACACACCGAAGATAGTTAAATGTCTGTATCCGCATGAATTTGACGTCCTTATTACGTAACTCACATCTTTAGCCGCGTCTTTAACTGGTGACCATACATTTCATCTTCTGACACTGAATAAATAGTCCTTTCTTCTTTCTTTTCATTACTATCTACTTTCAGAATTAATTCAGTTTCCTTTCTGAGGCTGACATGAAAATAGTGTCATCTACATGTGAAAATACTGTATCAGAAATCAAATTGCTGTGATTATATTTCGAGTCAATCATTTTATTATAAGTTTTTTTTGTTTTTTTTTAACATATAAGGGAAGATTTTGTTTTGACAATCCAAAACGAATTCCGTTTCAATTTTCATTTTTTGTTCGTATTTCTTCGTTGGTTTTCTGAAATTAGATTTCGATGCACATGCAAATATCTTTTCAACTCTATTTGCATAATAATGCAGGATAATGAAAAAAACAATTTATTTTCATTTTAGATAACTTCGATTCTTTTACATTTACAAAGAGTAAACGCGATTTTCCCGCGCACTTTTACACAATATGGCCATTTCAAACGAAATTAAACGATTTTTATACATATTACTCTCTAACAAGGAGAAAGAGGACACTTTTGATATGTTTGATAAGTGAAATCTCAGTTGTCCCGCATACAAAGGAAAACGACATTTCAAATTTACAGTGAATTGTATACTACTACATCAATTTCAACTATACAACTATAACTTAAAATTATCATTAATAACAATAATAATAACAACGACAAGAACAACAACATCAAAATTTACCAAAATACAAGGACCTTGACGTGGAAATCTCAAAAACCTTGTACGTGAAGACATTAATAATTCCAATTATATTTGGAGCCTTTTGATGGACTGGAAAAAAGGTTCCGGTTCATTTATTGAGGGAATTCCTGGCAGCCCTTGAATTAAAGGAATACGGATTTAAAAAAAATGTAAAAAATTGTACACACAAGTACCGCTCACAAGTTACGAAGAGCTTTATCTATGTAAAATCTGTTTGAATTCATTTTGCCTTTTTGTTTTTTACAAAATTGTCAGTGGAAAATATCATGAAACTATTTCTGACCTTAGATCCCTGGTATGTACCCGAATGTAAATATATATATACAACAAAACTCAAAGGAAATAAAGAAGAAGAAGAAGAAGAAGAAGAAGAAGAAGAAGAAGAAAGTATTGTGGGGGATAAATTATTTTTCATCCGACAACAAATCATTAATGGTACTGAGAAATAAAATATTGCTGCTTCCGAAATATTCAACCAACTATGACTTGTGAAACCAATTGGAGACACTTGGATATTTCCAGTGTTGTCTCTCACTTACGAACTGCAGTTTGAAACGCTAATCAAGTTTTATACGCTAATTTGGTTTCTTCGATTTCATATAAAAGAGATGACATTGTTGTGAAATATTAAACTGCTTCCATGAAATTAATAAACAATTTCCGATCCGATTATGAAAAGAAAATGTTTATTTGAGCTAAAAGAAAAAGACAATAGATGCTGTTCGCAATCTTCTGATTCACTTGTCTTTTCCCCAAAATCTTTTTGCAAAGTCGTATTTTGCAATGGTACCCAGAGTAGATTAACAATACAGATTTGCATTTTTATTGATTTTACGGAGCTAAAATCTTATGCAACTGTGACACAACACTTTGCGCTGAGTTCTCACTAGTTCTTTCATATTTGTTACCTTATGTCTTACAAAAGGAAGATTAATCTCGCCATGGAATAATGCTTAGCAAGCTATCATCACTGACCCGTCCTAATTTTATATGCTTGATTTCTACTGAGCATCCTAACCTTGTTCTGTATTAAGATAAGTGGCTAATAAAAAAAAAAAAACAATGGTTAGCAGGCTAGTTTAAAAAGCTAACGTATACATATATGCATACACACGTACATACATATGCTTACAAGAAAATATTTTGCATACTAAATTTAATTCCTTTTTAATAAAGTTCAATAAATTCGCTTAACAAAGATTGACGAAATTTGACGTGAGGAAAATATTTTCAAATATTATTAGTTTCAGTCAGATAGGTGTCATGACTGATTCATGCTTAGGCGTCATGTATCTTTCGATGAATGACTGACGAGGCAGATTTCCCCCGCAGTAGGATGCCATTTTTTTCTGAGGTAGACCAGTTGCCAACCAAAGCTATAGAACCCGGTCTGTTCTGCTATTTATTTATAACTGGTGGGAGAAGAAGAGGATTCACACCTTTCCCAAGGGTATTAGCACATATGTGCTCGGCTCTCCGATTCCTCAATCCGAGCCGCTATCCATTACTCCACCGTATAGTGAAGCTTTAAATCAGCCGTTGCAATCGTGGCCTTGTGTTATATCACGATAAGCTTGTTAAATATCAACAGGTACTTCCGATGTGAAACCGGATGGTTTAAAAAAATTTTTACGCAATGTGCCCAAGCTCACATCCAAATCACATGTAGACCTCGTTAAAGATGCTGGAAAATGGCCCCGGGAAAAAAAAACCTCGTACCAAACAATCATTAAAAGCACAAAATCTGACAAAAGATACATGCAGCATTGCTGTCACATCTGTGCTGAAGCTGCCGATTCCTCACTTTCTGGCCATGACAAAAGTTTTAAAGCGGCTATGCACCCTTGAATTATTTTTAAACTTGGAATCCTTTTACCGGCAGATGAAACGTTGATAGCCTCTTTCTACTCTGCCGCTATTTTTTATGGAAGATGTTTTGACGGATTACATTCATTACTTCCATCTATTCAGACCATCACAGCTTGAACTCGATAGGTCACACCCACTGAGTCGGTTCATCCTTATTCCCTTTATATTCTATTTATAAGGAGGAAATTCCACTAACCGTTACCTCTTCTACATAACCTCATAACATAGACATTTTACTCCCTCCTTGTATGCCTTTACAACTTCATTCACTAATCCTCTACCTTGAGTAGCTCCTGGGCCTTGTATTAGTGAAAGATATTATAAAAAGCTGAATAAGCTTAGTAGATAATCACATAATTTGATTATCCGGAAAGCATCCAGTTATTTAATATCAATAAAAGAATAACCTTGCTAGCGCAATGGTATCTTTGGAGACGCTGTCCATTTTTCAAAACAGTCCACCAATTCTTCTTTCGACATCGCTGTCAGCTACCTCAACGCATTCTCTCATTCAATTTAATTACAAAACGCCGTGTGTTAAGTTTTGTGAAAAAACAAAGAAAATAAACCTGGACAGTGTGTGAATAGAGAGCCGTTTTGTAATTCGAGGTATGGAGATTTTACTTGGCAAAAAGTTAAAAATGCTACCTATTTAATATTTAAATGTTTTTTTTAGTTGACGACACGATAATTTCCTTCGTTGTAAACAATTTTCGATTACCGTAATTCTCCATGTATAATACGCATTTTTTCATAAAAAATAATAATGAAAATTAAGTGTGCGTATTATCCACAGCTACAAAAAATCTTTAAAAAATTACCGTTTCATAGATCGATTTCAGTTTCGAAATGACTACTCACCACTAACATACTACAATTTGACACTGACATTCGTCGATTGCGACCCCCTAAGGATGCCAAATACAATCATATGTACCTAACAATATTTACAAATGTAAAATAAAATAAGAATTACCATGAAACAAAATTAGAATAATATTATTGTTTAAAACCATTTTTTAATAAGAGTAGGAATCGCTGGCCGTAATGAAATTGGAGAGGTTTCAATAGAGTATAATTACTAAACAAGAAGTGCGTATTATGCGTGAGTAGAAGCATTTCCCACACTTTCAGCATAAGTTTTGGGGGTTCGTATTATGGATGAAGGCGTATTATACATGGGGAATTATGGGATCTTATTTATTAAAACCATATTTGTCTGATAATCTATGAGCCTCTTTTCACGCTTATTTCATTTTTTAAATGAAGCATAAAGAAGGAAATATTATTCTCCGAGCTAACCTTAATAACATTCGAAAATAAGCTTTAAACACCAAATTCCTCGTTTCCATTAAAACAAAAAAAAACTTTCCAATTTCGCATATTGTTTCAATGAATAATTTCATTTTAGATAAATATTTCTACTTCATATATTTCTAGTCGTATTTGTTATTCTTACACCTGTCAGTCTGTATAAAACCGAACACGCAATACTTTGTCTAGTTCTTTTCAATTACAGCTTATCTTTAAGCGATAATCAGTTTTAGATCGACTCTTTTCGAAGCTCATCAAATAATTATTTCTAGATTATTTCCATGTCTTTCTTTGCAGATGATTATACTAAAGATGCTTTCTCCCGAACAGTTGTTACTTTACAATAAGAACTATCGAATGGATACATTCCAAAAGCTCAATTCCATATACTTTACTGTTTCATCATTTATCAAATATGTGAGCAAAAAAACAAAAAAACATTAACGATAAAAGTCCTTCAGATAATGAAAATATTGTTGTCATTTCAGCAAATCATATCTACATGAGAAAAAAAGACTCAAAATGATGACGTAAGTATATTTTCGGTGTATATCATGTAATTCCCCTGGCATAAATTGGCCCACAGAGATCTACTACGTCTTTTATAGCGAAGGTCATGAATACTGAACATTTCATTTCTTCGAGATAGCAATGCATAAAAACATTTGACAGCTTACCCTTCATATTTTCTGAAAATTGTTTTATTCTGATATATGATGTTCAGATTATAATGGTGTTTTCTACACTACAAAATTGAGTTTTTCATAAAAAAGTATGTATCAATTTCAAATTTCTGAATGTACAGATTGCGTATTTCTATTAATATTTGAAAATATTTTCCTCACGTCAAATTTCGTCAATCTTTATTAAGCAAATTTATTGAACTTTATTAAAAATGAATTAATGTTAGTATGCAAAATAGTTTCTTGTCAACATATGTATGTACGTGTGTATGCATGTATGTATACGTTAGTCTTTAAGCAAAGTGGCATAGATCAAATTTGCTGAACAAATAAACAGGACAGGACGCGTGAAGTTTCAATATTTAAAAAACGATAGAAACATGAATAAAACAAACAAAAATACATAACAAATAATTTCGTTGCTTTTAACAAAACTGGTATGAGATTGTATATATATGTGGACACTTTCTATTTAGATAATCTCTATCCATGATATTGGACACTTTTAAATCTAAACATAGGATACCTTAAAACTATATAATTATCACATTTAATATATATATATATATATATATATATATATATAATATATATATATATATATATATATAATAAATAGACAAACACTAATATTCCATGGTTATAATTTATTACACTGGAATCGTAATTACGATCCAGTTCTTCCCACCTATAAATTCAAAAGGTAAAAATCAGACCTACAAATTCAATATATATATATATTTTGATATATATATATATATATATATATATATATATATATATATATATATATATAAATATATATATATATATATATATATATATATATATAAGTTCTTCCAACTGATTGATAAATATTTTCATGAAATAGGAAGATCATTTGGTACCCACCCCCTTATAATCAATTAGTTAGTACTAAGTTAGGCCATAAGTTCCTGCAGTTGATTGATAAATATTTTCCTTCCTACGAGGATCACAGATCGGAAATTGTAAGGGTTAGCAAAATTATCCTGAATCGGGTTAACAGACATATCAAAAAACGCCTTGGACATTGGATTTGTTCCACAGAAGTCATTAATTGGATTAGAAGTATTACTAACAAATGCAGCTTCACTTTTATCCAGTTTGATATTGTGGATTTTTACCTTTCCATCTACAAGGATCTCTTTACACTGGCTTTGGAATTTGTCAAAAAATAATCTAACATCCCCAGAGAAGAGATAAATATAATAATGAACTGTGGGAGATCTGTTCTCATCCACAAGAAGTGGTTAAAGAAACCTGATGATCTGCAGAGTCTGTTGAGGTGGGTTTCTTTATTTTATATAACCTTATTGCCTATGAAGGTGTCAATATTGATAATATAGGATTATATAGAGATGATGGACTTATGGTCGTAAACAAATCCACTAAAATTAAGGTAGATAAATAAAGAAAAATAATTCAGAGAGAACTAAAATTTTAAATCTTAAGGTTAAGATGAGTACTAATGTTTAACAAGATTATCTTGATGATACGTTAGATCTCGTTAATGATATATTTCAACCTTACCGCCAACCCAATTTATATTCACCACATTTTTAACCATCCTCCATCTGTTATCCAACATATATCTTCGTCAATATAACGTAGAATTAGCAACCACTCATCGAACAAAGAAGTGTTTGATAAAGACAGCGGTGTGTATAATAAAGTTCTAAAGAATAGTGGTTGTAAGTACCCTGAGATCAAGTTTAGAAAATATGATGATAGTGGTCCAAAGAAAAGAAATAGAAAGAGGAAAATCATTTGTTACCCCTCCCAATTAGGCAGTTAGTACTAAGTTAGGTCATAAGTTCCTCGAACTGATTGATAAAAACTTTCATAAAAGTAAACCTCTTAGTAAACTCTTTAACAGAAACACATTAAAACTAAATTATAGCTGCACCAATAATCTTGAAAAGATCATAAAGTTACGCAATAATAAAATTTTAAATCAATTTAATAATCTGAATCATAATACAAGTTTCAAGGAAAATATTGTTAATGATACTGGGCAGTGTAATTGTAGGAATTCTGAACAATGCCCATTGCCAGACAAATGTTTAACTAAATCTCTTGTTTAACTTTGTACTATCTCTACAATCCAACAGTTGAAAAGCTCTATCTTGGTAATCAGGTGGTATCAACACGTATTTTCCTTTACTAATAATACTTATAGAAATAATACATAACTTTCTAAATATTTTGGGGGTTTGAAAGATGATAATAAAATCCTAAGTTGAAATGGAAAATTTTAAAAACACAGTCTACCTTTTAAATTACAATTCAGTTAAACTTGGAGTTTGACAATGCTTTTTCTTAGATTTTAGTTGATTTGTGTTGCACCATATATGATTTATCTTTCTATTTTTATGATTAATATAATTTATATTAATCTCCTGGTAGTATTAGTAACATATCATGCGTGTGTATTCGTATTTGCTTGGTATTTTTTATATATTGCATTGATTGGTTATTATTATTAACATCTTCTATAAAGAATCTTTAGTCAACAGTTGCATAGTAATTTACCAAGTAATTTTATAAGTTTAAATTATTTACTGGTTTCTTAAAGAAGCTATTTATTTATCAACTATAATTTTTTGTAGGAAACTCACAAAGCATATAACTTGTTTAGCATTTTGTTAAATTACCAGTCCACCTCATTTTTTTTAGGAAATACATTGCTTAGTGTGTATTATATGTATCCATTAACATCCGCTTCTGTTTTACGTCTGTACTGTCATTGACTGCCAATCAATTCTTAATGTTTGCGTCTTCGCTTTGATTAAATTTAACGTAGGGTATATTCGATTGGTTGATCTGAGTAAAACCCACAAATCTTATAACCCCCTCTTTTTTTGTAAAAAGAGGTTGTATTTTGTTTTAAATCTAAATAAATTGTTCACTCGCTAGTAATTTACAATCGCCTGATGAGATGCATTGATACGCATCGAAACACGACTGCAACTGTATAGCGATGTTGACATGCTTTTGATGTAATATCCTCAAATGATATACACACACACACACACACACATATATATATATATATATGTGTGTGTGTGTGTGTATGCTAAAATAATATAAGTATATATAAATATATCATTTTTAATATACTAAAATAATAAAATTATGCTATTACGTACCCGAATTCAGAGTTTCTTCCTAGAAGCAATATTCAGATTATATATAATCTTTTCTATATATATATATATATATATATATATATATATATATATATGTATTTATGTATGTATGTATGTATATATATATGTGTGTGCGTGTATATATGTATGTGTATGTTTGTGATAGTAAATATACTCTTAGAAAATCTTTCCAATCACTCTATGAATTTGTTTAGTCATAAATGCATAGAAATACATCATATTGTGAAGTAAAAAAAAAAGTCAAAGTCATTGAATATCAGTTGTTCATTTTTCCATATATCAAATGCAACATTCTGTTTAGTCAATAGCATAAATTAATTTGCAGCTGACGACGAAGAATTATCGAGAAACTCGTACATCTCACCCAATGACACAATATCAGATTATTTTTAGAGTTTTCCAGCATCAATACATAATAAATGTTCAATTTTGACAGAAAGGCATTTAAATTTGAGATTACAATATGACTGAATATTTCGCATTGTTTTTAGATGTGGTGTTTTAATTATTGTATTCGCTAGATATTCCTCTTTTTGTATATTAACTTCATTACCATTTTCGGCCGATAAATTCTTTGGTTTTTCTTCAGTGTCTTTCTGTCAAATTAATTCTTTTGGTTTTTCTCATTTTAATCCTATTATTCGTAAAATATTTTAGCACAACAGTCAATAATATAAAACGATAAACAAAAGTTATAGAGAAAAAACAGAGTTCGAAAAAAAATCATAAAACACTAAGGTAAAAATATTTTGCATGTTAATTCAAATAATATTGGTAAAAAGGAACGAATTTATCTGACAACCAAATCATTTGAAATGTCAAAGCATGGCTCTGTAAAAGCACGTCATTCCCCCAGTAATATATGTTGCAGCAGGAGTCTGTAATTACATGAGCATAGATTTGTTTTTCTCTAACTCACACTTTAAACCCGTATTGAACTAAATGAACTTCTCATAACTAGCATTTATGGGATACTAAACAGGAGATGACAATAAGTGAATGTGCTGTTCCTAAAACATGAATAACAAATATTATGTCACGTATTGTTCGCCTAGTTCAATGGAAGATCCCCGGTTCCATGTTTTGGTCAGAGTCGGAAATATTCTAAGCATTAGATGTGATGTATATGAGAGCGGAAGTGCATGTTTCTCAAAATCACGCGTTTCTCAGTGTTAAATTCTAAAAGAATGCGCACTTCAGATTAAACCCTTAGGTTAGAGTGGGCAAATAGACATTAAAAATCAACAAAAAAAATATCACCAAGCAAAATTAATGTTATAAATACGGACTACATTATTTCGTTATTCCTTTCTTTAGACTATGACTAAAGCCTCTTTTATGTGTTTGAGATTGGTCTATTTTATTTATTTTTGTATCTCGTAGCAAAACATTTTAAAAAGTTGTTCTGTTTGAATATTTATGATAAAACCAAAACATGCTTCATTAGTTAATTACTGTCGTAAAAAGAACGACTACAATGTTTTAAAACTGTTCACATCATGAATTTTTCTGCTGTAGTTTTCATTAAACGTGGGAAAATACGTTTGGCTATATTCAAAGATAGGCAGACAATAAATCTGTCAGAGTCTTGTCTTCCAGCTGTCCGATAAGCACATTTTTTTTTCTGACGCCTTTGCTACAATTTTCCTGATCTTATATGCTTAGCTGTGCAAACATCTTGCAGTTACGCTATTTTAACCCGTCTTCTATTGCTTCAATCTCTCATTAAGAAACTTTTAGAAAGAAACCTGTGAAGTGACGCCATGTTAATTCTTTAT
Organism: Acanthosepion pharaonis; assembly: GCA_903632075.3. NCBI lineage: Eukaryota > Metazoa > Mollusca > Cephalopoda > Sepiida > Sepiidae > Acanthosepion > Acanthosepion pharaonis. Next base: position 998,906 of record CAHIKZ030005514.1, on the reverse strand, counting down.
TTTTATTTCTCCCTTTCTGCTTCCTTGAATTAATGCCTAGAGATTTCACCATTTCCCTTTTAGAATTTCTTAGGATTTGTTAAACAGAACATACTATCAAATTAGATTTGCGAAAACGTAGGGAACATATTTTGGCTGAGATATTTTTCTGATTAATTATTATTAATATAAAGTTACCTTATGCTTTTCTTCGATCTATCGTGTCCCTTTAAGACATGGGTAATCAAGGATTTCTATAAGCACATATCCTTTGTAGCTCTTATTAAGTTTTGTCTTTTCTTTATCTCTTTCAATTCCTGTTCTGTTATCCGAGCTCGTTAAGCAGATTACACGCTGCTTCCATCTGTCCCCCTTGACTTCAACATATTATGTGAGTGTCATATTCTCCAGGCAATCTTTTCTCATTATGAACTTTAAAAATTTCAACTCTTTCTGATTCTAAGTACAAACCTCGTTTTTGTTATCATTTTCCTTAAAACGTTCTCCTTATTCACATCTTCAGTCTAGGGTATTCTCAGCATTTTTTTTTATAAAACCACATCTCCGTTGTGTTAAGTTTCCTCTTCATCTGGGAGGAATTAGTCGAGAATTCCCTGAAATTAGATAGCAGTTTAGAACTCTTTTATTTGTCTTTTGTTACAATCCATTATTAGGTTATTTGTCGAGATCTAGGGCAAGGTAAGGTACTAAATATAGGCATTCTGTTGACACAAATGTTTCGTTATACATGTACACTGTTTATATGACGCGTTTGGTGAAGAATGGGGCGTATTCAACAAAAAATCGAAAATTGCGTTTTTTCACTGCAAATTATTCATTATATCATATCCAAGTATTTTACAAAAAATTAGAACTGATTACACAATATTTCAAACTCAATTTAAGTGCATAGTTTGTAACCATACAATGAGATGACGTAATATAAACCGTAGATTCGACTGCGTAATACCATTACATTATTGTTACATAATTATAGTGAAATCATTAAGTTTTTTTTTTTTCAGAAGCATTTTATTTTTGGTCGTATATAAATTTAAAATATTCCTTTTTACAGGCTTTATTTTTGAAATGAAATAAGATCATTCTAAATTTCAGAATTTTGCCATTACCCATCAAAATGACTGGAAGAAAGCGATCTAAAAACAACAATGAAAAAAGAGGTAACAAAGCGTAAACAAAATAACTCCAGTTTGTTCAACTTAGGAAACTTAGCATTGCAGCCAAATTATTCTAAAATGCTGTCAATAACAAAGGAGAAAATGGAAAGTATATAACAACAAATTGAATATCGCATCACAATTTATATTATTTTCATTTATTTGTTTCGTAATTAAATGCATATTTCTCAATGTTTCCATAAAACTTAATATTTCCTGTAATAAATTCTTAATAAATATTATTATTGTTATTATTTTACTTAAGTGTAAGGTAGTCCTACATTTACAATTCCTTATGGCTAACCATGAAAAGAGATGTTGACAAAAAATGCCTAAAACCTTTAAGTGCATAATGGCGCAAAATTATCAAATGTTAAATACGCCCCGCCTCCGTCGAACGCGTCATATATTCTTGACGTTGATAAAAATCTGAATAAATGAACGATTCTGAACATTGCAAACTTGGAAACAAGAGCTACCAGGGATTTTGTTAATGTTCTTGTCTGTATATTTTGGTCGCACCTGGGGCCTCTGTTATTACAGTTATAAGTAATTTAAAGGCAGCATATATATTTTTTTAATTTCAAATAAAATTAAATACTTTTATATATTTATATTGTCATGATCGTTAACAGTTATATTTTTATATTCTATTTTTTTTTATTTTTTATATTTTACCTTATCATAGACTTTAACAACTCTATTTTTCATCTGATGGCACTGCCATATTTATGAAAAGCATTTTTGATTATTGTTCTTGATCATAATTTCTAGTTTATTAATCATGTCAGAATGAATGTTAAAGTGCTAGGGAATAATGACTACATGCCTTTTCCGCTGATTTTCTTAACATTTCTCAGTATTAGCACATCATCATCATCCATTATTATTATTATTATTATTATTATTTCTTCATCTTCTCCTTCATCTTATTCTTTTTCTTCTTCTTCTTCTTCTTATTATTATTATTATTATCATTATTATTATTATTATTATTATTTCTTCTTCTTTTTATTATTATTATTATTAATTCTTCTTTTTCTCCTTCTCCTCCTTTTTTTCTTCTTTTTCTTATTATTATTATCACTATTATTTCTTCTTCTTCTTCTTCTTCTTATTATTATTATTATTATTATTATTATTATTATTAATTCTTCTTTTTCACCTTCTCCTCCTTCTTTCTTCTTCTTCTTCTTCGTATCATTATTATTATTATTTCTTCTTCTTTTTATTATTATTATTATTAATTCTTCTTTTTCACCTTCTCCTCCTCCTTTCTTCTTCTTCTTCTTCTTCTTATCATTATTATTATTATTTCTTCTTCTTTTTATTATTATTATTATTAATTCTTCTTTTTCTCCTTCTCCTCCTTCTTTTTTTTCTTCTTCTTCTTCTTATTATTATTATCACTATTATTTCTTCTTCTTCTTCTTCTTCTTCTTCTTCTTCTTATTATTATTATTATTATTATTATTATTATTATTCTCCTTCTCATTCTTATTCTTCTACTCCTCTTCCTCCTTCTAGTTCTTTTTCTGCTTATTATTATTAATATTATTATTATTATTATTATTATTATTTCTACTTCTTTTTCTTCTTCTTCTTCTTCTTCTTATTATTATTATTATTATTATTATTATTCTCCTCCTATTCTGTTTATTCAAGTCAATGTTAAATGCTGCACTTCACTGGAGCTAATATAACAGCATATTTTCTCGATATTCCAACACACTTTTAACAATGTCGCTCGCTGAATGCTACCATCTCTTCCCTAACTAGCATTTCATCCACTCGTTTTCCAGTGATCCGATAATAACTGGCACAACTGTCATTTGCACGTTACACAACTCTCTCCGCTATTCGGAAAGACAGTTGTAAAAATATTTTTTTTTCACTTACAGTTCTCTTGTGTTTTCTACTACGTAAATATATTGAATTTATTCTTCAATTCATGACCTTTATATGTCAAATTTTATTTGCATTTCAGCAGAGAAAGCTTTCAAAGCATCGGAGGATATTATTAAAATACGTGTTATACAAACCGCATAGATAAACAGATACCACTGATTCCATCGAGATTTTTATATATTTCATTAACATGATATTCATTTGTTTTTTTTTCTACTTATATATATATATATATATATATATATATATATATATATATATATATATATATATATATTTAGTTCACCACTGCTGTAGCCTGGTACTGAACTCACAACTCTTTGGGTCTAGTCACTGGATCTAACCAACATCTTTATCCACAGGGCCATGTGTTCAATAGCATGCTACAGCAGTGGCGAACCGAAAAACTTGGAGAGTTGAGTTAAAAGGAAATAACTGAAACAACCGGAAGAGGCATAGCACGTGGAACTAGAAGAATCTACCCTGGTGGACGAAATAAAGGTTTTAGTTCGAAATTATAATCCCCTGAAGAAAACCTGAGCGTACAACGGCCGAAACGTTGTGAATATGTCAATGAAGTTGAGGATAACAGTTCGAATAATGTAAATAATGTAAATAATCATAGCACCTCATATCATATATATATATATATATATATATATATATATAAACTGTAATCCACATATAATATATGGATTGCGTCAGCATTAGGCTAACCAGATATTTTTTATTAAAATTTAAATTATGTAACGCTCAGGCTCTATTTAGCTCCTAAATATTGCGTTGTGTATGAAACTCAGAGTCATACTACCGGTGAAGAAAAAATGTACATATATATTAATATATCCTTAATTGCTTTGTTATATTACATCATAATTTTATTAACACCGGCGCGCGCGTGTGTGTGTGTGTGTGTGTGTGTGTGTGTGTGTGTTTATAAAGCTTAAATTTGTTTGTCAATATGTTATTAATACGGAGAGCACATTGAATATTAAACTCATCATTTTGTCGTAATACTTGCCGATACAAGCGGAGTGCACACGCAATCACGCTGTGATTGTTTGATAGATAGATAGATAGATAGATAGATAGATAGATAGATAGATAGATAGATAGATAGATGTGGACAAACTGAAATTATATATATATATATATATATATATATATATATATATATATAGGGGCGCTATAGATAGATAGACAGAGATAGAGAGATAGATAGAGAGATATATGATGAAAAAGCTGACAGAAACGTACAAACATACATACATACAGATTGTGATAGATAGATAAATAGATAGATCGATAGATAGGAACAGACTGAAATCATACATATACATACATATATATATATATATATATATATATATATATAGAGAGAGAGAGAGAGAGAGGAGATAGATAGATAGATAGATAGATAGATAGATAGATAGATAGATAGATAGATAGATAGATAGATAGATAGATAGATATTAAAAGGAAACATTCATAAAAGAAAAGAAAAGAAATACTCAAAACTTACAAAGGAGACAAATAATGAATTTCGCTTCCAGCTGGGGACAGTTATGATTTATATAACTTATTTGCAGAATTTGAAACAAGTTGTGAACAAGTTCATTATTTAACATTCGTCCCCTTTGAAAAAGACTCCGAATTTCCCTCGGGGAATGCGACTCTTAATAATTCATTGAAGAAGATTCAGGTTTTATTATTCTTTTGATTGTTGTTTATTTTTTAACCTACTTTCGTGTTCTCTAAGGTTTTTCCTAATTTTTAATGACGTTTATTGGCTCCTGAAAATCAGATACTGAATGAAAAAAATGAAAAAAAATATTACGAACTCGTTGGATGCGATGAGACTCTCGTTATCGACACGCGGATATTCAGATATACTTTCTGTAAAAAGAATTTTTTTATGAATCTAAACGAACTTTAGTAGCCTCAGGAGAATAATAACATTGTGTTAATGAGGGAAAATGTTGCAATTACTGGTTAAAAGGATTTCAATATTGCCTTGATTTTTCTTCGTATTTTTCGTCTTAGTTTTTCTTTATTGAAAAGTATGAACAATTAAAAAAACAAAAATAACGAATCCGATACCTGCTTTCCAATATTCTAAACTCAACAATAATCATGCAGCAAAGGTAATTTTTCCTGAGTCTCATCAAGTACGCATGAATAGTTCGGAATTTGCAAAGATTCAGCATCTGGGAAAGATGAAGCAGTTGAAGTAGAAAGAAGAAAAGATGTAAGAAAGAAGAAAAGAAACGAAATTAAAATATAAGAGATACAAACAAAAGATATGAAGAAAATTTAAATTGAAGAAATGTATAAGAAATATTTTCAGCAGAAAGCAGGGAAGAAAAATGCATTTAAACATCAACAATGGAATAAAAATAAACAAGAAAACGATTTCTTCACATAGAGTCGATATCTATGTACTGTCAGTTGGCAAAAGCAAAGCAATGGATTAATTTTGGGGAAAAGAAATAAAAAAAAATTTGGGGTCCAGAATAAAGAATACATGACTAGTGCGAAATCTTTCATTTTCAGACACGCACACGGACACATACACATACAGATAAGTAAATATGCGCGAACAGACACACACAGAGGCACACACACACATATATATATATATGTGTGTGTGTGTGTGTGTGTGTGTGTTTAGTCAGCATATCTTCATCCAAGCATGTTTGTTGAATAATCTGGACAAATTATGTCTATTTACTTTTATTTTAATCCTATCAAAAATCTACGGCACCTGCCTTAATGTTTTTAATGGCAACATTAAGAAATTGAGCCGTGAATTTGAAATGATTAAAATAAAAAGAAATATACATAATATGTCTAGATTATTCAACAAACCTTTTTCTCTCTCTCTCTCTCTCTCTCTCTCTATATATATATATATATATATATATATATATATATATATATATATATATATAGAGAGAGAGAGATTTAGAGACACACAGACATACATACATACATACATACATACATACATAGATACATAGATATAGATAGATAGATAGATAGATAGATAGATAGATAAATGAGATAGATAGATAGATAGATAGATAGATAGATAGATAGATAGATAGATAGATAGATTTATTTTCACGTTATCTGAATTCTTGAAACTCCCTTGTTATGTATATGATCACAGCCCCAATAAATCGTCGTAGTTCCGCAGCAAGTACCTTTTTTTTTTCTTTTACGGGGCGGAGTTGGTCGCTTCAGGCGCAACCAGTTTTGAATTTGGCATTGTACTTCTCCTAGACTAGTTGCCAGCTAAATCTACACGGGCTCAGCCTACCATTCTATTGACCTCTGAATGAGATGGAAGCAGAGATAGAGTCTTACAAATTGCAATTTACAAACTTACAAATTGCATTTATTCAAAAGTGAAAGCAATGGCTTTGCCTGCAAATTGAACGCGTATATCTTTTGTTTGTTTTCTTTCATGATTTTTTTCGGGGAGGTGGATGAAAACACACGCACGTAAGTAGAAAGTATTCTACAGTTGGAAGTGAAGGTATGTAATCATGTAAAATAAAAATAGTAACTGATGTGCAATGAGGTAACAAAAATACATTGAAGAAAAACTGAAATATGTAGAAATTTATTGACATCGAAAATTATATTAGGTTTTATTATGCAAGCCAATTTTTACAAATAAATAAAGGTATTAACAAACCGATTTTGGTTAAATTATCACCATATTACATTTCGATGTAAAATAGGTATTGTTTAAATGGTAACATTGTGCATAAGGGTTGAAAAATATATCTTACTGTTTAATGGAGCTAGAAAAATAATGTATCCCATTAAAGTAAAACTAAAAAAGAATTCTGATAAACCTACTTCCTGTTTTTATATATATATATATATATATATATATATATATATATATATATATATATATATATATATATATATATATATATATATATTTTAGTTTTAAGGTGTGCTATATTTATAGGATAACGCGCTCAATATCAGAGAGAGAGTTATGTAAATATAAAAGTCTACATTGAAGTCAACACTCAAAGACGACAGGCTGTTTCATGCTAGACGCAATCGTCAGGCAGCCTGATGATTACGTTTAGCATGAAACAGTCTGCCACCTCTGAGTGTTGACTTCAATGTAGATTTATATATATATATATATATATATATATATATATATATATATATATATATATATATATATATATATATATACTGTTTAAGTAATAAACATTTTACACATATATATATATTTTCATTTATGAAATTAATAAGATTTAATATATTTGCGAAATTATATAAATTATATGCATTTACATATATTATATACATTTACGCAGATATACAAACACATTCGTACACACACTCAAACAGAGACACAAACACACACACATATATATATATAAATATATATATATATATATATATATATATATATATATATATATATATATATGTACAGAGAAGGAGAGGTAGAACGAGAGAGACTAGGAGACATAGATATGTAATGAAACTATTAAGATACATTTAGAGAGATAAGGAATGGATTTAGATAGATAGATAGATAGATAGATAGATAGATAGATAGATAGATAGATAGATAGATAGATAGGGAGAGAGGGAAAGAGAGAGAGTTTGAGTGAGGGAGGTGTATTCTGAATAAGTGTCTATGAAAAGGTTCTATAACAATATTTTGTGAGAATAGACGCGTATGTTACAAAATTGCCATATGTTCTGTTTGTAGCACACAACGTTAATTTGATCCCTGTCTAGAGAAGAGCACCGATCATAGATTCCGATGGAAACCAAGTAATTTAGTAGCAATAAATAATCTTAATTATAGTCGCTGTTTTTTTTTGTTTTTTTTTTTTTTTTTTTTTTTTTTTTTTTTTTTCTTGTAACTCTAACTTATGTTTTGGTAGATGGTAGTCTAACCATTGCCGAAATATATTCTGGAATGATATATTTATAAGAAGGCTGATCTTCGATAATCTGCCACAATCATAAGTTATTAACCTCGCTTTAAAAAGGCGGCCTGCTGAAAAGCATTGTAGATTGTTAACCTCGATGCAATCTGAACAAAAATGTCGGTAAAAAGGACGATAATTCTCTTGACTGCCTAAAATTGATTCAGCGGTCCTTCTGTCTGCCAGTCTTAAAAAAATGATGGCCGGACGACCACCTTTGTTAGATGGCTCTATTCTCAATATATTTGTCTGGAAGTAGCCTTTTTGGAATATTGAATTACACATAGAAACAAGCAATTATATATATATATATATATATATATATATATATATATATATATATATATAGATAGATAGATAGATAGATAGATAGATCTTTAACTAACGGATAAATTTTAAGTTGATGGTCACTTTTTCAATGCAAATATTGGTAATATTTCTGTTTTGATGGAATTATAGACGTTTATTAAGTACAAAGAAACATTTTAGGACAAACTTTGGGAACAACTTCTAAACCTTGAAGAATCGTCTATAAATTGAAGAATATATCTTTTTTTTTTTTTCGAGACTTTTATACGGGCTCATTTCGGGCTCTAGTAACTTTATCTTCTTGAAGGTTTTAACATGTGTTCAGTAATAATAATAATTATGAAATTAACACATTTCTGCATGAAGTTTTCTTAAGCTTTTAGCTCTTTAATCTAATTTACCTGGCTGGATAAAAGTAATCTTAAGGGTTTAATATTTTAGGTAATCCATTTTCTAACGTATTAGACGTCATTCACTCATGGATTAAATACTTTCAGTATCCTAACTTAGTAGCAGTTAATGAAAAGAAATAAGGTAAGAAACTTACAAATTATTAAATCCATGAAAAAGACACAAAACTTTTAAACCCTAGTGTATATTATTTCCTATTATTCTTATTTTCCTAGCAACTTTTCCCATTTCTTTCATCTTCGCCCTATGGTTCACAAGCAGAGTTATAATGCAGGATTCCTCAGTTTTTTGAGGGCTTTTGTGTGAATTTAGCAAGAAGCATAAGCTGCGATAGAATAAATGTATTTGCGAAAATATTGGCGGGAATAATCTTACAATTTTTCTTGGTGAATATACCTAATGTATCCAACGTTAGTATCGATAACTGCTTCAACATTAGGTCTGGACCGTTGATATGCACGAATCATATGACCTTTATCCATTTTGGATATTTTGTGAATTATCGCGGACTTCAGAGATTTTATAGGGTTATGGGCGCTTTGATTGACTTCCTACTCGACTACATCTCATATGTGGTAGTTCAATGGATTCAGGTCCCGACATCTCAGAGGCCATATTTTGGTGGTGACATGACCTTGGAGGTTGTAAGTCATCAATTCTTGGGTTGTCTTGGCCTTATGAGAAGGTGAAACGTCTTGTTGGTAGATATGCGGTCTTTCTTTGCATTCGCACTGTATTCCACGACCTTCTCCAACACGTGCTTTTAGTCAGCAAGCATTGGCCCATGGAGCCGAAGAAAAGAAGTGAGATGGGACTGACAACTTTTCTGCATAACCATCTGTCGTTTCTTCGGGTGACCTTTTAACCTAGATCAAAGTTTTTTTTTCTCGTTAGAGAAAAACCAAAGCTTTCTATGATCTTCATGTTTCAACTTGATCAACAAGTGCTTTACGCAGATCATACGGTTATCTTTTTTGTTTGAAAACATTCATCGCCATCTCCACATCACATATGTCTTGTATCAAAAGTCATCACGCACAATTCTTCCGATAAAGTGCCTCGAAACAATGAGCTCTTTAGCAATGGCGTTAATTGACTTTACTGGAGTTCTTATCAATAGAGTTCTGAACCGTTCGTACAAATTTTGGTATTCTGATGCCACTATGACACTTACCAAAAGATTTACGTTTGGTTACTGCTATAGAATCCATGTCAGGGGTTTCTAGCCCTTTACGAATTTTGACAACAAACGGCTGTGCAACTTTCAAGATGTAAGCTGTTGGGGAGGAGATTCCCTGAGTCACGTTTTTTTTTTTAAATAAAAATGTGAGAGAAAGTGTTGCTGCGTGATCAAACAAAATGACAATGTTTATTTAACATAAAATACACAATTTCTTAACTATAACTACTATGACGAAATAAAAGTTTGTATTTAAAAAGTTCTTCTCTCAGACTGAAAAGGAAATGGACATAAATAATATTTCATTGAGGAAGAGAGAAAGTGGAGCTGGGAGACAAGATTAAAGAGAGCCCGCTGTTGCTTTGCTGAGAAAGACGGGACGACGAATTTGATTTGTGTCTGTAAGTCTTTCTGTTGAATTGAATGAATGTCTGGTTTATATGGCTTCGTGTAGGCTCCAAAAGACTCCTTTTAATTTTTTATTTTATTTTTATTAATTTGAAATATGTTTGAAACCGGAAGGCTGTGAGGAGGCTTTGCGCGGTGTGTTTATTTTTGTCATTTGATCTTTTGATTTGAAAGATTTAACTTCCGCTTACTTTAGAAAACCATCTCTAAATTACTATGCTCTGCCTTTTCACTTGCCGAGTCAGTTTAATTTTTGACTTCGTTTATTTGAACATAAATAATAATCAGAACAATTAGGAAAAAATTCAGATTTATTAAACGATGTGTTGTCAAAGAACTGACCAACTCTGTATGACAGGTGAAATAATGACTATAAGATTTGATTCTCTCGATGGCGTTCCGTATGTATGACAAAAGTACAAATTATGTATTCTTTTATTTTCTAGGATAACTCGGCTTGCATTGATGGCATTCATTTGTAAGTCGTCTGAACAATGACTTAGTACTAAAGCTGATATTCTTTATTTTATTAGTATAAGCATAAAAAGAAAATCAAAATCAAATCATATATTTGAATTTTCATTATTTTAAAACGAAATAACGTTATTAACATTTGATTTTATTTAATTTATTGATACTTGAATGTCTATGAATAAAGAAACCTACAGCCGACATGTTGTCACTGAGTAGAGTGTGTGTTTTTTGTTTGGTTTTTTTTTTTTTTATTTTAGTTCGTGACTAGATTGATCGCATCGGATTAAGACTAAAACATGATAAACAATCGTTGAATATTACCGCTACGCTTTTAAAATCCAACAGAAATGATAACATCAATTAAAATGATTTGCTCACGATTTCTGTTTTCTTTTATAATCACGATAAAAATATGTCAAGTAATATTACCTGTTAGAAAACCAGCGTTTGTTATAGGTGGGTCAGATTTCCAACAGATGGTGCATAAGTATTATTTATAACAAAATGCAGTGCAATTCTAAAGGTAATAATGTCAGTGCTGACAAGTAAATTGCTACTCAATAGATTTTTTTAACATTAAAATATTACGACACAATATTTGGCATATGGGAAAGCCATATCGATTTTTTTTATTCAAGTGGTATAGCGTGTTTATTTTCAATACTACACCATCAATTTTGTTATTGAATGTTTAATGATTGAAACCTGATTTGAAAGAAACCTGTTGTTATTCCGTCAATATTGAATTACCAGAAATCAATCAGATGTAGACGGCAATTGTTTCATTAAATGGAGAATGAAGACAAAGAATGATAGCGAGGGAAAAGTGGTTGAATTCAAAAAAGTAAAAAAGAAAGGAAGAGAGAGGGAGAAAGAAAGAAAGAAAGAAAGAAAGAAAGAAAGAGAAAAAAATTGATACAAAAAAGAGAGGATCATAATAATAATAACAGAGAGAAAAACTAGAAAAAAATTGAATCAAGAATAAAAGAAAATTTAAAGAGGGAAAGGAAAACGACAACTTTAAGTCATAAAAGAAAAACAGAAAAAAGAGTAAAAAAATAACAAAGGGCCGATTAGAAATTTTAGAAAGAAAAGGAAGGGATGAGAAAATAAAACATGAGAGTGAAAAAGGCATCAAAACCAAAGAAATAAAAAAAGAAACAAACAAAACATGAAAAATAAACGGAAACAATAAAAGACAAGAAGTAAGAAAAAAAGAAAGAAATGGAATCAAAAAATAAGACAGAAAATAAACAGAAAAACAACGAAAAAATCAAGAAAGAAAGAAAGAAAGAAAGAAAGAAAGAAAGAAAGAAAGAAAAAGATAAAAAAAGAAAGAATGTAAAGAACGGGCGATACGAAAACAAAACATGATTAAAAGTAAACAGAGAAAAAAAAAACAAATGAAAGAATCGACAAAAGAAAGAAAGAAACATAAAAAAATCATTTATGAATAAGACTGAAATGATAAAGAAAATTATTGGAACAAAAAGAAACAAAATATAAAATTGAAAGTAAACAACAACAAAAAACATTAAAGTAAAAGAAAGAAAGAAAGAAAGAAAGAACGAAAGAAAGAAAGAAAATTATGCAAAATATCTTTCTGATATAAAAAAAATTCTTGAAAAACAAGTAAATGAGATTTCAAAAAATTCTTGTAAATCACAAAAAAAAAGCAAAATAAGAGTCGTTTCTAATTTTTTTTAAAACGTAAGACATTGAACCAAAATGGCTTCGTGGGAGACAGACAAATGAAACAGATGGTTCCTCAAAGATTGCACACCTGATATTCGCATTTGCTGGCTGTCATTTGAGGAAATAAATCATTAGCACCCAGAATTACATGAGTGCAAAATCTATACAAACAACTCATAGTTCTACGAATACAAATATTTTTTTGTTATATGTGTCAAAACTTGCCAATTGTACTAAGCAGATGGCTTGCTTATTTTCTTGTTAAATATATACTGCGGAGGCCATTAACCCATTTGTTTCTTTTTACGAAACAATGTAGAATTTAACGCAAAGCTAATGAAGAAAAACGCACTGAAAATGATAGCCGCTACCATTAAGAGGCCAGGTACCTATTTCTATAGCTATAAAGTGTATTATTATCTGATGTGTATTATTTTCTGATGTGCATTTTATGTTCTGGTTTTTGTTTCTTGTTTCGAGGCCTTGGCTTTGATGAAGAATTTCGTTATTGCATTTTGGTAGTTTATCTTGAGATTTAGGCGCTGAACAACACAGGGACGAATACGATACTGCGTTCTAATTGATAGATTCGTCATTTTTTTCTTGCTTCAATCTCACACTGTCTCTCCTCTTCCTTCTCTTTAGTCTCCATGCTCTTTCATGATGTGCGCGATCTTCGTTCTCCAGAGCTCTCTTTAACTCTGTCTTTGCCACACTTGTAATTCTAACCATTTTCGGAAATTTGTCAAATATATTAACCGCTGCTATTCACAGCTGAGTGTTAAATTTAACTAGCCTTTCCTCATTTTATATTCCCAATATTTCAATGATTTCATTCTGATATTTAGTCATAGATTATTTTTAGTTTCTATTCTTCTTACTTAGCTATCAGATACTCTGGACGTTGTACTTTCGGCACTCGTCGGTAAAACCTAATTTCTGTTGTTGCATAGTCCCCTCATCCCGGGGAGTCTTGGCCAACGGTAGCAATTCGATATAATGTTGAATCTTCTCTCTCGGACGGTGATCGCTACATGTTTTTGGGCAGCAATGAATGACATCAAACATGGAGTATTTTATTAATATCGACATTTACTAACTATCCATCGGGTGCCGTTCCCTATCACCGGGGGAGTCGTTTCAGACACGAAAGAGAACACGTCTACATTGATAGATGGTTAAGACTCGACTCTTTATTATGTCTTACATCTGACCCCAAAGATCAACCTCCGGAGCTGAGATACACTTCCCCTTGAAAAATAATAGTCTACTAAACTATTATTTAACACTGTAACAACAAGTCTTTTTTTTCATTTGTGCTCAAACTGTCCAGAATTAATTGCAAATATAATGCAGGAGGCATTAAATAACAACTGAGCAGTTTTTTATTTGGTTCTTTTGCTATCTTTCGAGTTCTTAATAGCAATGTAGTCCGTTTTCCGTGTTACACTTTTCGTCCTGTGTTAATATTTTAAATAAAACCTGATTTTTTTTGTGACTTGTGATTCACATTATAACCTGCAAAAAAGGATTTTATAAACGGCAAAATTGTTTTTTTTTTCCCAGAGAAAAATACTGTTTTTTACCCCACACACCAGTCTGCTACTTCAGAAATAGGATATTGTTGTCGGAACTTCGTGTTTGAGATCTGAAGGAGGAATGTTTGGGTTATATAACTTATAAATGAATTCAAACGTCTCGCCAGGATTTTAAACTCCAGTATTTTTATACGAGGGAAAGTCAATAATTATCCGCACTCTTGTCTAAAGATATGTTATGGTGAAAGTGCGGATAATCTTTGACATATTCTTGTACATATATACTTTAATAGATCAATGCAAACGTTTAACTTTTTCCGGCAAAATATTTTCATTAAAAGGATGACATCTATATTCAGCCAATTTACGATTATTCTCAGTGAAATTGCGTATTCCGCCATAAAAGAGAAATTCTGATTAATTTTTACGGCTTATCAACCCTTTGCAGGTTATTTAAAGCCAGAAAAATATTTTTAGATTGTAAGTTTTTTTAGATAATAATAATCTTAATGATATAAATCTTACTATTTAACCCATAACTGATGCGGATTCATACCTTTTCGAAAGTATTTACTCGTAAGTGAATATAACGAACCCAAATGGAATTGTAACGAGGCTCCCCAATTAACAATTCCAAGCCATTATCCCTTACACCACCCGCACATCCAAGCTTACAACAACTAGTATTCTCAAGCGGTCACCCATCTAGGCTTGTGAGATTCTTGTTTTGAAGCAATTTCAAAACAGTTTCGAATAATTTTCTATTTTCTTTTCATTCTAGAAGCAGTGGTGATACAAATGCGTGTTTTATAAAGCAAAATAGGTAGTTGTAATATTACCAGATCTGAAATAGATGGCGCTTGTGGAAGGATTTTCCATGCCAATATTATGATCGTTTCGTTGAATTAACGAAACAATGACCAGCGTTGTCATACGGCGATCAAATGGCCAATCGACTTTCTAACTCAGAAGTATTTTCTGTAATTTAAACGCGACAATTTCTCAATGTGGTTTTACTCAGTTGATGTTTATCCAAGTTTCATCAATTCAACATAAAGCAAATTTATCTCATAAAAAAAACAAGTCCCATTTCACCTGTAAATTCCGTTTAGGCAAAACATCTGAATGTTGTACTGTATCTAGAACCGATTTTCTTCATTTGAAATGCGTCTACTCCTAAACTATTTTTTCTGTCGAAGTAAGAAAATAAAAAATATGTTTATAAACGCTGAATATATTCTTGCTTGTATTTGATAATGTTTGACCCATTTTCGTACGATCTAGATAGTTTTTTTTAGTAATTTCACCCCAAACAAAAAATACAGCCACTAAGGCTCAAATGGATACTGAATGTGAAAAATATTATTATTAAGGAGAGAACAATAAACGAACAGGAATTAAGAGTACAGAAAATATACAAGAATGCACCTTGTAAACTGGTCTGATAGCACAAAGAAAAGCTGAGTAAACTTCCGTGACACGACTAATATTTACCAAATTTAGTGCAAAAGAACTGGGAATCTGCGTATCAAGCAAATATCTACACGCTCTAACTGGGGGTGGACTGTTCTCAATCTTCAAAAAACTCGTCACAATATTCTTATCGATTTCAATAGGATTATTTGAAAAGTTTGAACAATTCCTTGAATTTACAGATCTTCGTGACTTTATAAAATCCAAAAAAGAATCAGCAATATTATCAGTCTTGATGTGTCAGCTCGGCTTCAGTCACTTTTCCACCTGTGTCTTTTTCTATAAATATATTCATAGTAATTGTTTGAATGAGCTTTTGTCTATGGTACATAGACTTTCTGAATTTAAGCACAGTATTTGTCTGGCGGCGAGATCGTGACAATTGACAGTTGAGCTGGCTAAAGATAGACGTAAATTCTATGCTTACAGTTTCTTTTATCTCACTTCTCGTTTGTGGAACTCCATTCTAACTCCAGGCTTTCCACCCCAATTTAATCTGCAAAAAATTAAATGCAATGTCAATCCTCCTACATCCCTTCTTACTCATTAATAATGTTTCAGTTCCTGATTCTTTCATACCCAGTAACCCCTTGTGTCCTGGTAACTTTACAGTCTTGCTTGGAGTGAAATTGATTTTAAAAATAACTTATACATAAACAATAAAAAAATACGCAAATATTTTTTGGACTAAGTAAAATTTGACATAATTATTTTGAAAGTTTCATCATTCTAATTTTATGTCATGCAATCTATATAAAAAAAAATGACATTTATTACGCCATAAAACCTTGCATCGTATGTAAAATGCAGGACGGTGTTGAAGTTTTGGAACTTAATCACAAAGTAAAAAACATATTGGAAAATTACAATCCTTGAAGTAAGTTTTAATGATATAGAGATCAAACAACGGGATGTATTTTGTTCTATCTTTGCGTGCATTGAGATTTTAAAAATGAAAGAAACGCTCGGTGAATACCTGGAAGGAATCTCAATCGATATCGTGCGTATTTACGCTGTCTTATTTTCAAAATTTTCAAAACGGAACTATGTATAATCAGTTCACATGAAATAAAAGTAATCAAATCCCCAAAGAATTGATTTTGAAAGTTCGTAATTATAAGCATATAATTTAAAAATTAAATGGCGCTATGATTTCACAGAGATTTATACACACGCACAAACACACATATACACATATATGTGTGCCTTTATGTGTACATATAATATATATATATATAACATGCATATAATTATATGCAATATGCATATAATTGTATAAAGTAAACATATAATTATATATAATCATATATAATTAAGTATATATGCAGAAATCAGAGATGACTCCCTCCCTCTGTGTCTATATATATTTGTGTGTATGTGTGTGTTCAGACAGAGAAAGAGAGACAGATAATCACTCAGACAAACAGGTAGATGTACTGAGTGAAATACTGACAGTAATATGTCTTCATAAATGCATGTCAACATATATTTCTATAAGCGTATATCGACATACCTATATGCACGGTTATAGATAGATAGATAGATAGATAGATAGATAGATAGATAGATAGAAATCTGCCTAGCGAGAGGCGATTTAAACGTGCGGCCCCCTTGGAAAATATCTGAAAATCATAACAGGGTCCAAGTGAATTTGCATCGACAGAGCTGTGCGGACTCTGTTGATAGTTGTACTAGTACAAATTCATGAGTCACCCTAACCAAGGATTGGAGCATACAAGCCTTGTTCAAACTGTTGATCAGGCTAACTTAGACGCTCTCTCCAAGTAACTGTACATGAATTCCGCACAACAGGTAGCGGTATAAACCACAAGTTAGCTTTAGAGAAGGTGTCGGCAAAAGGGATTGGCTAGGCAGTCGGATATGGTTGAAAACGAAAACAATGTATATATATATATATATATATATATATATATATATATATATATATGTGTGTGTGTGTGTGAAGAAATATAGTCATAAGATGTGCTATATTTATGGGATAAAGTGCTCAATATCAGAGATAGACTGTGTGTAAATATAAAAGTGAACATAGAAGTCAACACTTAGAGGCGACAGTCTGTTTCATGCTAGATGCAATCGTCACTAGCATGAAACAGACTGTCGCCTCTAAGTCTTCATTTTTCATTTATATATATATATATATATATATATATATATATATATATATATATATATATATATAGAGAGAGAGAGAGAGAGAGAGAGAGAGTGAGAGGGTGAGATGAATGTAAAGACATTAAGAAAACTAATATTAGCTGACGCGTTTCGTCCAACGTGTACTTTTTTCAAGACAACGAAACTTTTTTTTTATCTTTTTGGCTTGAGAATGTACACATTGAACGAAACGTGTCAGTTAATATTACAGTTTTCCTATTGTCTTTTATATTTATAAATATTGTCTTTTTCTGCAGGTTAATTCTGATTAATTTTATATATATATATATATATATATATATATATATATGTGTGTGTGTGTGTGTGTGTGTGTGTGTGTGTGTGTGTGTATGATGAAATGGATTAATCCTCGAATTATTTAATATATTTTCTATTTATACGTTATTTTTATAGATACTAGTATTATTTAAGTAAATGCTCTCTTTTCAATTAAACAGTATTAATAACATTTAACAACCTGAATGTCCTAGAAATTTCGTAGGAAATATGCGTTCTCCGACAGGAATGGGACCTGTATACGGAAAAACTAACGTATTATCAGATAATATATATATATATATATATATATATATATATATATATATATATATATATGTATATGTATGTGTGTGTGTGTGTGTGTGTGTGTGTAAACCAAGTAATCTCCCGTCATGTATAATATAATTTTTGTTGATTTAAATATAAAATAAAATATTTATACCCGTTTATTTTAAATATATGAAATAAAACTCCCTATTAAATGCAAGCTATATTTTGAAAAAAAAAAAAAACTGTAATCCCTGTATAATATATCGACTCCAGATTGGATTGTGCATAAAACCCCCAGTCGTGCTACCGGTGAGGATAATTTATCAATATATACTAAATGGGCTCTGTTATATTACATAGAGCATCACCAGCACTCTATTTGCGATATTATATACATACATACATATATATATATATATATATACATATATATATATATATGTATGTATAGCCAAATGTAATGAGAACGAAAAGAATATAAATTCAAACGTACCTAACATTAGTTTAAAAGAGTGCTCAATACAAAAATAGAGCAATAATATAACCATCTTTGTTCACGACCTGATGAGATCCTTATATTAGGCATCGAAACAAATATACATCTTTCTAGTGATTACTTGTTTGTTTGTATATATATATATATATATATATATATATATATATATATATATATATATATATATATATATATATATATATATATATATATATATATATATATATATATATATAGTAATTGAAGCATTACATCTTACTTTTTTGCGTGTACGAGGGGATGCTGAAAGGCTTTCGTTCAAACGTAATTTCCAAAATTAATATTCTGATGTTTCTTTCGTTAAATAAAACTTTTAGAAGTCGATCCTTACCAGTACTTTTCACCAACCGCTTTAAGTGAATGCGTGTGTTGTGTGAGTCTGATATATATATATATATATATAACTTGACTGGATGCAGACATACACACACACACACTCACACACACACACACACACATATATATATATATATATTTATATATATATATATATATATATATATGTATGTGTGTGTGTGTATGTATGTATGTATGTATGTGTGTGTCTTTATATCTCTTTCTTCGCAAATGCGTATCTGATTCCAGTCAAGTTCAGAAGTTTTAACATTTATTTAATTGACGACTTGAAATTCATT
The DNA here is from genome assembly GCA_903632075.3 of Acanthosepion pharaonis. NCBI lineage: Eukaryota > Metazoa > Mollusca > Cephalopoda > Sepiida > Sepiidae > Acanthosepion > Acanthosepion pharaonis. The sequence continues at coordinate 979,477 of CAHIKZ030005514.1, read as the reverse complement.
CGCCAGGAAACTTTTTACACAGCTTTTTACAAATCCAGACAATGCCACAAGGTTCAATTACGCCCCTTCAGAGCGGAGGTAGGCGACATCTGATGTTTGTTTTCACTCATGACAATTATAAATGATATTCGATTTAACAAAAATGCACAGAAATAACTAATGCAAAAAGATTTTTTTCCTGACATTAATAACACATCGGACGGCACACAGTGCCATATGGTAAATTACACGGTAGCATAGGAATTGTTTGATTTTTCTTTTCGCATTGTATCTTGTCCAGTGTTTCCATACTTCTCTTGAAAACTTATTCTGAGGTTTTTCATTGTCAATGTATTAGATTTAATTTTTTTTTTATCTTTTAGTTTTCTCTTCAGTAACCAAATTTTAACTTTTACACTTTTTTTCCCCCTGAACCGAAGCCGTTGTTATTGAAATAAATTTCACCTCCAGTGACATTTAAGATGCTCGGCTGGTTTTTCCAGATTGATTAGTTGAACTTCTTTTTTATTTTTTATTTTTTTTTCTCTTACTGCCTCTTCAAAACAGATTTCGGCCCCGCATTCCTGAGTCGACAACAGCTTCTCTACTGATATCCCAATATACATCAAGAAATAACAGTAGTCTTATACGACTAGCCACACATCCTGTCTCTTTGTTAGTCGCAGTAATGCCAGTCTTTTTTTTTTTTTTTAGGAATAAAATTTCTCTGGGTGACAGTAGATCACTCGTTCGATTTCCATTGCCCTGCACCTTGCCTTGAATAGCCGAGTGGTGGTCTCTTTTATATTTTCTCTACATGGCACAAGCAGAGCTAATTAAAGAATGTTTCTTCCTCGTAAACACGCGAATCATTCTCGACACCAAAGAAGTATCGATTTATGAACGAATTTAAATGTAACTTCGGCTATTTAGTTTTATGAAGTTACAGTTATCGAAACACGCCTCATCTTTATTTATGTTGTTTGTCAAAGAAAATAATCCAAAGGGAAATACTTTAAATTTAAAGATGGATTTAGAATTTCTTAACAGTTTTAAAACATGAATTTCTATTCCGTATTTAATTCTAAAATTCAAAATTATTTGCATCAATCTCCTAGGAAGAACGTTAGGCGTATTTCTCTCTTTCCAGTTTGCATTAAAAATGTATTAAATGTAATTGTAAGCAATAATAATTCATCTTCTTCTATGCGCCGTCTCCCTTCAGGATGTTGGCGATAACAGCTCTCCATAATTTCATGTCCATTAAAGCTCGTAATCGATTTTGATTTTGTTATCACTCCTAATCCGTGCTCCACAATCCATTTACATAAGCGCGCTAGGTAAGTTATCCGTTGTTTTGCACTGTCGCTCTTGCCTTCAATGTCCTGTGAGTACCACATTTTACAAGCCCTCTTTCCTCATTACTTGTTTCATAAATTTCAACTGATTTAAGAATTGTCTCCTTTTTTGTTTCTATTTTCCATAAATCTTCACTTTCGCTAACGTCATCGATCCATGGTATTCTCAGCATCTTTCTGTAGAACCATATATTTGTTGCTTTAAGTAGCGTCCTATACTCAAAACTTGATATTCCCAGATACAGACACATATTTTTTAGTGTGGACTAATAACATTGTTCCATAAGTTATACCGACTTGCATGCAAACACACACATTATAAATATACGCATATCTATCGTTTTATATATATATATATATATATATATATATATATATATATATATATATATATATTATTTAATCCGTATGGATAATTTCAAGGAGGATATAAATCCAGAGAGCTCAGCGTAAAAACGGAGCGAATAAGATTATTATCATTACTATTATTGTTATTATTATTATTCCAAATCTATGATTATATGCTTTAGACAGAAAACCTCTTCATTTGTATACTAAAAATTGCTGGTATCAAGTCATATTTCCTCCTCTTTCTTTTCCTCTTCCTTTTTCTTTCGCTCTCTTTGTCACTTTTCCCTACCCGGATTGAACGATCATTTTCGACTTCACTGTGTACATCCATGATAATTAGGTCAACAAGTCTGCTCCCTTCACTACCACTTCGACATATCTCCTTAAACAGATTTATATATCTATCTATTTCTCTTTCTTTCCCTTCCCAGCTTTGATAACATATCCTTCTCCTTCACCTCTCTCAATCACCTTATACCTTTCTAAATGCATATATTTTTCTTCTCTCCTTTCCCTTATATTGTAAACGAACCTTCGTATACATAATTTATGCTTAAATGGATATTGTTTTTCTGCCTGGAAAAAATTTTATCCATTTATTTGTATTTGAATATGCGGTCTGGCGAATTGAAACCGAGATATCGGTTCTAACGAAATAAACTATCACCATGGCATCTTAAAGTCTTTGTTTTCATAATATATATATATATATATATATATATATATATATGTGTGTGTGTGTGTGTGTGTGTGTGTGTGTGTGTGTGTGAACATTGAAGTCAACATTTAGAGACGACAGGCTGTTTCATGCTAGATGCAATAGTCTAGCTCCAGATCATATATTGCGTCTAGCATGAAACAGCCTGTCGCCCCTAAGTGTTTACTTCAATGTTCAGTATATTTCTTCTTTATATATATATATATATATATATATATATATATATTTGAATAAAAGACAGACCACGTTAAGATTCCATGTACCTCATCAAGTATACGCAAAGTTAACGAAGTGAGGAAGTGAGGTGGGAGAGAGGATATGAGTGTGTCATATGTATCATTTTAGTTTCCTATTTTAACCCCAGTGTGTCGGCTGGATGTTGCTCAAATTTAACGCGTCTCGTCTCTAGATAAAGGTGGCTAAGGGGTGAACGATAAGAACTACATTAAAGGAAGACGTTACAACAACCCCAATAAATTACACGACAAATTTCATTCAAATTCTTAGACGCTGTCAGTTCGCGTTACTTTAACGTGCATATTTTGGAGGTTTAGGTTTATTCAAACATATCTGCTCTGAATTTTACATTGAGCTTTCTGGATATCATCCTCCTCAGGTCTACCCATACGGATTACCTAAATTTGCATAAACTAACATTAAATGACATCAAATCAAAGGAAAATGCCCATATAAACATATGTCCAAAAGGCCATCGTTGTACCTTAACACAGCAACTCATGACATGTTGAGGCATTGACTTGCGGGCCCTTTCAAATACTACGTGACGGGGTCAAATGGTTTCGTAGCCAAACCCCACCCGACCCCATGAAAGTTTGATGAAGCGTCTCTGCATTATTAATGTCTTATGAAACAACCAATTATTTTAGTTCGCCCCCACCGATACAAATCAAAGTATTGAGATCAAAGAAACGTGGAGTCCATGGAACCGGTCCTCCACTACCTCTCCATCTTTCATGGTAGATGCCAGCCACTGCATCGCAAACAGTGTGACTAAAATGTGCTCCCCCCCATCACGTAGGAGCCACATACGTTTGCGTATTATCAGGGGTAGATCCTCTAGCTGGTTTGGAAGTGTGTTTGAAATAAAGTACATGTAGACAGCTCCTGTAAGACGTGCAGGGAGAACATATGGATCTACCAGACAGTCACCTACAATTCCAGACTATACATTAATCATAAACCGATGCTGGTGTCTAGCCTGAATTGCACCATTCCGGTGTTGATTTTATAAACTTGTTATTCCATCTCTTCCAAATGTTGCCATATCCTAAACATGACTGAAGAGATAAACAACGTATCAGCATTTCTTCAATAAAACATCGGCAAAAGTTCTCCCGTGATGAGTGATCAGAAGGCGAAAGACCCTGCACGCGTTGCAAATGATACGGATACAGGAGATACTCATGACGTGCCCTCCATGCGATATTATGAGATGTATGACATGACAGGGCCACTTGATGTATGCTGATACCTGGATCATATACGACAGTCTTAAGAATGTGTTATTTGTAGCCAGGCGTACGAGCGGATCTCGGTCTTCCTCGGTCAATAGTTTGTAGTGCCATGGATCCTGCCTTCGGTATGGAAACACAATCTGATACAGCCGTAGAGCCTCGTGACCATTACCATTCAGGCGGCCATGTACAAATCATATCTGCCTGCTCCCGATATGAATATCCTGCCATTGTTAAACAGAACATTTCTCAGTTAACTCACTACTACACACGTTATACTCTGAAGACAGAGTGCCACAAATGTACAAGAATAAAACATGTAACCTAGTCTACATAGCAACGCAGCGCTGTCTACCGTAAACTCTCTTTAAACTTCATTAAGCATAATCGAAGGAATTGCTGTCATATGAGGACTTTTGACCTGGTTTTGGTGTGAGGTATCAGGTATATATATATATGTCTCTGTATATATATATATATATATATATATATATACAAAGACACACACAAACACACACACACACACACACACATATATATATATGTGTGTGTGTGTGTGTGTGTGTGTGTGTGTAAATTCATATACATGAAGTAAACGGAGTATTAGGTTGGCGGCGAGATCTCATCATTTTACACTTAAAATTTTGTGCAAACAGTTACTTTTCTCGCACTTGTCACGTTTGAAAATTTCTGTCGGCTTGCTGCTTTACATCTTCTTTGATCTTCAAAAGTTTAAATGCAAAGTCAATCGTTATCTTACGATTTCTTAATTTCTATTCTTTTATTATTATTATCTCTCCTTAATAATTATTTCTTATTCTTTCACAAACAGTATCCCCCTTGCGTCTCAGTGGCTTTATTGTCATGTTTGGAGGTGATATGCCGCAAAAAATGCAAAAATGACGCTTGCATCAAAGTAACAGATAGAAAATAAACATGACGCAAAATTATATAGCGACAGCTTTCATTCCGATAACGAATTTCTTCAGATATAATAATATAATATTAACATTAACAGATTTATATATTAAATAAAGGGAATTTTTATTATATATATATATATATATATATATATATATATAAGTTTTCGACTAAAAATAATATTTAAAGTAATTAAAAACTATATGTACACATATATATCACGTAACAATATATATATATATGTGTGTGTGTGTGTGTGTTTAGCGAGAGACAGAGAAGCAGAGAGAAAGAAAGATAGCGTAATAAGTGTTAATGAGAGTAATGATGTAATGAGAGAGAGAGAGAGAGAGAGAGAGAGAAAGAGAAAGAGACTATGTGTGTAATGAAACACCCACTGTTCATAAAAATCAATAGACTGTTATTATTAGTTTTTTTTAATTAAATATACAGGTTCAATACGTGATCTGAGAATGACCTTGGAAATTCCCTGCATCCTAGTTAATCAATACGTAAGCGTAAGCGTTTAAATGGTATTCGCGATTTTGACTTCCTGTGCAGGGGAGGTCACTCGTGACAGGAAGTTGAAATATGAAGATATGATCCACATTATACATTTTTCACACACACACACACACACACACACACACACACACACACACACACACACACACACACATATATATATATATATACACACACACACATATATATATATATATATATATATATATATATATATATATACATACACATACATATATATTGGGTACATTCATTGTGAACAGTGATTAATATTGGTAATAGTATTTGATCACAAATAAATAGTGTAGATATGGAAATCAACATTGAATGGTAACTGACAGGTTTTCGTGATCATCAGACGGTCTGATGAATGCATATCTATCTATCTATCTATCACAAACGCACACACACACACACACACACACACACACACACATATATATATATATATATATATATATATATATATATATATATATATATATATGACCTGACGATTGACTCATGAGGTTGCAGTAGCAACGAGGAGAGCTTTTAAATCAAGGAACAATGTAAAACAGAATCCTTTTTCGCTATCGTCAATTACTCATCTGAAAGAACATTTTGAAACCAAAAAGACACTGCATGATATTCCTTTAAGGGGGAGACATTACTTCGAAGCTGAGCGCACGCCTCAAGTTAGGAATTGTCTGTCAATAATTTGATCAGACGTGCAGCCTTGGTTATAAAACAAAATGGAGGAAAAAATTTAAAAACTGCATTTTATTCCTATTTATTCCAAAATATATGTTGTTGTCTTCACAATTACTTACTTATTTCTTATTATGGTCTGAAAACTCGTGGGTTTTTTTGTTTTTTTTATTTTAAATTTCCCCTGTACATAAACAGCAGATATCCCTTTACATTTATAGTTTCAATAACCTTTTATATCCCAACGTTTCACTGGCAATGTTATATATTCTTTCACAATGAAAGCGCCAAGAAAACAAAATGATGAGAATATCTGTGCTTTGGGCGAAGAAAGCAATGATTTCTCTGTTTCTCAACCGTTAGATATTGATAACTTCCTATTTAAAACTTTGTAAATTCCTCCGATTGCATATAAATATTTTTGCCATCCGGATATTTAATTTTAGAGAACTTGTGAAAAGACGAAAGGAAAACATTTATTATTTACTCTGGATGTTGTTACTTATAACTGGTGTTTATTGAAACTAAGATAGAAAAATCAACGGACTTGATATTAATATCGAAGTTAGACAGTACAAATTAATAGCTTTTGAAACAGACAGTAAATATTATGGAAATAGTTTTCTCATCAATGCCAAATCGAAGAATAACATACATAGACATTAAACAAACAACCATATTAATAACACGAAACAACACCATTGAAAGAACTATCAATAAAATTCCATTTTCCTTCGTATAAACTTTGAAGAGCTTGGAATTTCTGCAGCTTCTTCGTGAGTGTGTACAAGACAGGGAGTTTTTCTTTTAAGCATTTCACCCCAAGCAAAGCGGGAGTGCCACTAGCAATGGGAGCAAGATTAAAGAGGTGTGATAGATGCAAGGATAAAGAGCAGGACGGGGAATTAGGTCAGTGCATCTGAAGATGTCGATTGACATTTCATTCGAATAGATGGAGTTTATAGCTATCAGGGAAGCAAGTAAGAGGAAGAGAGTTCTACAAACGGGAAGTGGGAGACATGAAGCTATTGGAGTAGAAGAGACGACTACATTTAACCGTTTCGACAGTGAAAGGACGGGACTGAAATGCCAACATAGTAACAGGTTTAAATTCATGCAGTTTGGGAACTAGCGAAAGTAGCTCGTCGGGGCATTTATTGTGAAAGTATTTGTAGAAAAGAGAGAGGGAAGCGACGTCACATCTTTGAGAAGGTGACTGTAGACGAGATGCCAAATCAAGACCAGTCACATTGCATATTCGTCCCTGGATTTTGCCGAGGACCTTGAAACGAACAGTGGAAGCTCCATATATGGCAACAGTATTCCATGCAAGGAATAAAAAGTATATATATATATATATATATATATATATATATATATATAAGTTGATTTATAGATTTAAAGGATGGACTCAGGCGAGAAAAACTTTCTGGTACGCCACATAAAACAAGGGTTTGGTAAAGCGTTAAAAAACTAAAACTCTTTAGCAGGCGTAACATACAAAGAGGCGCTATATTCAATCTGCTCACACGTGCAAAAGATGTAGTCTGTTCAAACTACCCGCGCAAGGTGTACACATGGAATGCGCTGGTTGGTTGAACCCCAGCCAATCCGTGAGCAAATGACGTCATCATCAAATTCACGACAATTTCCAACTGTATGTCCATAATAAAATAAGCTTTTTCATTTAATATTCGTATCTGGCATTTAATTGACATCAACATAACTTTTCAGCGCATAATTACTTTCATTGTTTTATTTTTTTTCTTTCTATTTAAAATTGCAAATAAAACAAGCTTAAGATATAAGTTAAAGTAAATAATACAGCCGAACGAACAAAACTTTGCTCCTTTATTTGTTTTGCGATACACGTAGAGCTGATTTGTCGACGCTCCTCCTACCACCGAAGTGGGATGTTGCTATAACATTACTTCTCTCTTTATAGTCGTGGTGAGAGATAGATATATATAGAGAGAGAAAGGGAGAGAGGAGGGATAGAGAGGGGGAGGGGGAGAGAGAGAAAAGAAAGATTCCTGCTGGGTTTTATCACTCTGCAGAACTGTGCTCACATTTCAACGTAAGAAGATTTGATGTATTGCCAAAGTGCCGGGCCTATGTAGCATACGAAACGCTCTGTACTTCTCAAATAGCGGTCTTTATCTTGTCTTTCCATTGCTCTATCTCTAAGGTCCTTACTGCTGTGTCGGTGTTTATGGGATTTCCCAGTTGTCTATTTCAATGAATGTTTTTCTGACGATGCGCCCTGCACCGGTTCGCTGCGCTGCCCGAGGCACATTTCATATCTGATTACAAGAAACGATGAGCTATTTTAACTGAGGTCTTAACGGTAAGATTACTGCCGGCAACGAATTGGGCTCGCTTCTTTTAACTACGCCACTATAAATTTATAATCATAATATTTGAAGAGTCTTTATCTTTTCTCTTACAGGAAAAATAGTGAACGAGCAGAAAAATAGGCATATCCACAAGTTTGAAAATGGCTTCTTCCTTAGCAGTGGATAATATATGACCTGTATTTTCCAAGTTTAAACAATCCTTGAAGAATTACTTCTAAAATTGTCGTTATTAAAGAAATCCAATTTCTTAAAATAAAGAGAATCTCAATAGACAATAATTATCTTTCATTTAAAATATAAATAAATAAACTGCAAATTGTCTGTCATTCCGTGTGACTGAAAGCCATCTAACTCGAGCCACACTTGCTCGACATAGAAATATTATACCTTTATGAAACCAGGATGATTCCTGGGATGGAAAATATGCCATTCCTCTGGTGCTTGAACATCCGGCATTGTGATTTCTCTCTGATTGAAGAGGGAACAACTAAAAATGCAAATTTTAAAATAAATAGAAAAATTAGTGATTTTTAAAAAAAGTTATATTGGGTTTAGAGTAACACAAGAACCTATTATTTTTTTTGTTTCAAATTCAGTTTTAATTGTCTCCAAAGATTTGTGAATTGAGGACATTTTAAAATGCCAGGGAATTGATGTTAAAGAATTCCAGCCTGAATTAGCTAGGTTAAAAGTCCACATTGAGTGCGAATTTATATATATATATATATATATATATATATAAGTGACAGAAATTATTGGACGATTTGAGATGATCACAATTAAGGAATTTATCGAGTCTAGAAGAAACCTTAGCAGAAATCAATGGACGGCCGTTGCGTCCTATATATGGGAGTCATCAGCAGTGCGCATCCACTACCGAGAATTGAAACTCGGACAGTTACGATACGAGGCAAACGTCATACTGACTGTACAAATGGGCCTCGGTAATGAAAAAACAACGCTGCTCGATCACATATTCCGTGGTGGAACTCATCCAAGTTTTCCTTACCAAGAGGATTGTGCCCCCACGAGCCACAACTACTATCTCAAATATAGACTACTATCACCATATATATATATATATATGTATATATATATATATACACTATTCCCATATATATATATATACTATCCTCATATATATATATATATATATATATATATATATATATATATATATATATATATATATATATATATATATATATATATCTCAATTAAAAGGTGCAATTATAATTTACAAATTCATGAATCATTCATGCAAAAAAAAACAAATATAGAGGTTAATGATTTAAATGGTGAGAATACATCGTCGCGAACAATATAAATAAGATACATCAGCCCCGAACCTGTATATGAATGATATGATCCCTGTTTATAAATTCCAATTTATAAACAGGTATCATATATTTGTTTCTGTATGAATTATTCATGAATATATATATATATATATATATATATATATATATATATATATATATATATATATATATATTCGAGTTCACCTCAAGCCACATAGTAAAAAACCTCATAGACGCAAAAAAAGGTCGAAGTGTCAGTAAAGATTACTTTCTGACCAACGAAACGTCTCTAATTTACAATCAGAAAATTAGGCAGTTAGTGTTGGAACTTACACGAAATATATTAAATATATAAATATAAATAGTAAAACGTTTTTATTCTATGAAAATGTTAGATTTGGGTTTTTCAAATAAATTTTAAATTTAAAAACGAAAAACGTTTCTATTCTGCAACACGTAGATAGATTGTTTTCTAGAAATTACTCAAGCAAATTTTGAAAACGCGAACGTTGTCTACTCTTTCGAAATATTTAGGAGAGAAAAAGAAATGAAGTTCACCAGCAGAACGTTGCAATAGCGTTAAAATCAGTGCATAGATAAAATAATTTACCTCTTTAATGTCTACGTTTACAAACACAATCGGCGCTATAATACAAACTTTATTATTCCATTACTGTCAATAGAATTGTGTCACGGTTAAATAGCTTCGAATAAAAGATTTATTGTACATATTCTATGCGAATAGGCTATTTTTCCGGTCCCAGTAATATAGACACCAAGACTGTCGGTTAATATAAATAGTGTTTTAGCTAAAGCAGGACTTGAACATGAATTCTGTTGTCTTCAGTGGGTGCATTTGAAGTATATTAGCAAGCGAACCATGCAGAAGGGCAGGTTTGGGATTTGCAGAAACTATTCTGCCTGGAGTGCTTAAAATATTCAATGAATTCTTTATTTTATTTAATGATGAATAAATGATTTTAACTGGTGTTTTAACAATTGATGGTGGAAAAGATTTTAAATTGTTTGCACAATTGATGATGAAAATAAATAAACTTCTGTATTAAATCTGTGTGTTGTTATTTTTAACATTAGCTGCCTTCATAATAATAAAAATATTTACCGGCAAAATAAAATAGCGGTTCTATTTTACCGAGACCGGTAAAATAAGCTTAAAAGCAAGTTTGTCTATTTTACCAGGACTAGCAAAATATCCTCTTCCTATGAGATTTCAAGGATTACATAATATCTAGATTGCCATAATCTCTCCAGACTAAATCATTGTCCATTTGAATAAATCTTTCAATTTTATGTTATACAATGACCATTTATAATTCCCTGTAAGTTTATAAAGCTAGATCGAGGGAAAATCACACTTAAAATGCAAGGACTTCATAAGATATAAATTATTCATACAAAATCATAAAACAGCAAATAGGTTAAATAATTCCTGAGATTTCAGGAAAAATGAATTTAATTATCGATTTAACAATGTATTTATGCAAAAAGTATTAATATGTTCATGATTTTACAAATTAAAAGTCATTAATTCTTTAACCTCTTATATATATATACATAAGAACTGTCATAGATAGATAGATAGATAGATAGATAGATAGATGCATTTATACATATAGATATATTGAGAGAAACAAGCAAACTGAGATAGAGTTATAACTTTGCAACTCCTGGTCCTATGAGCTGACGATACTCTCATACTGAATGGAAGATTTTATGTTCAATAATTTTAGTGTAGCAATGATCGATCGTCTTTCTACACAACAGATAGATAGATAGATAGATAGATAGATAGATAGATAGATAGATAGATAGATAGATAATGGAAAATATGAAGTTATGCGTGTATTATTATTAGATTGTTTTATATCCTTCTATTTCTGGATGAGTAGTCTTCTAGTCAGACGCTCTTCCCAGGTGACGTCTGCCAGAAAACGCCAATTTTGATATTAACTACAGAATACACTCAACGCGTGTTAAAATATATGCGTAAGATCTGCACTGATATTTTCTGTAGGTCGGACGTTATCTTTTAATCGAATGACTTTTAAGCAGTTCAAGTATTGAAAAAGCAATAGTGAATATCTTTTTAGTGGAACGTTAATAATAATAATAATAATAATAATAATAATAATAATAATAATAATAATAATGTATTCATCCGAAGATGTGTTAGTGATTACAGCCGAGAATATTTTCTGACAATACTTTCGAGTCGATCAGCCGAGTGACTTCTCAAGAGTGGTTGGTTGTAAAACCACGTGATGTAAACAAAAAAAATGACACGATTTGTCTTCAAATATATTTTTTAGAATCAATTATCGATTTGGTTAATGAATGTAAATGGCTGAAGTGTCTACAGAACTCTTCAAGAAGTGCTTCATCGTTAAAGAGGCTCTCATTGTCGTAACATAATAGGGACATTGTGCTAGAAGGAGGAGAGGATTGGTAGTTGATGCGTTTTGATTTCTGAAGAAAAAGAGAGAAACACGAGCAGATTTGAAATATAAAATGTATAAAGAATTCGAAGAAAAATTATCACGTTTAATTCCTGAGCGTGAAATTTGCACGAATATCTAAGTGAAATCAAGATGCAACATTTTATTTTATTTTCGTAGAAAGCAGCAGAAGAAGACTATGTCATTTTTTTATCTTCCAGTTACATTGGTCTCCATTTTAATTGTTGGTACTGTTGGTAGGCTTCAAATGATTTAGTTATTCTGTACTATTGTGATTCTGTAATGTCAGTCCACAATCTTCAAAGAAGTATGACCTTTGCCAAGACCTAAAACCTTTACTTCTTCAAAGCCTTTTTTTCACCATTGGTCATAGAAAGCGTATTTTTACAGTTAACAGTTTAGATGTTTCTAACCGGGTTTGGCGCTATGTGTATCAAATTCCTAAGCCCTCTTTCCTCGATTTTTTATACTTTCGTACTGTTTGGACTCAGTTTGGGGGTTCACTATTTGCCCATATATGGGGCCCTAACATGTGCCACCACCCCGAGTGAGGGTGGACCTGGGAATAACAGAGATTAAGAGGTGATTCCACGCTCCTCGAAACCTTCCAATCAGAGGCCTTACTGCCGGATGTAGTTTATCGTCATATCCAGGACGGCTTGTATTAATATATGTATTTTTACTTAATTATTTTTTCTGTATGTCATCATGCCCCGTTCTTCTCGTATCTTTAAAAAGTGGAAACGTGAGGATATGAATAATATTAATTTCTGTAAGTGCCAAATTGATCATATAAATGTAAACCCTAAAATCGTTGCGTGTGTGAACTTGACGGAAATGGAATAAGAATTTGTAAATGTCTGTAAATACCTTTCCAAATATGCAGGTCTGTGAAAGTTAGTGATTGACTATTTTTATGTATTTGTAGTCATTTTCACCCGTCTTCATGCAATTGCCTAAGAGGCGCGTACCAAAGGAAAATGTCGTGCTTTTTACAAGAATATATACCCTCGTCATTCGTATTTTTGTATGTTTCTCAAAATTCCATATAAAGGATCTCAGTATTCATGTGCGCATGCGTGTTACATACTGACTTTTTATGCGTTCCCCAATACAGAACTTAAGGCAGGTAATCAAAGGGCTTTTATTTTCCTATTTCGCATATTCCTAACGCTTTTTTTTATTTTTACATACATTGGTTATTTTTGGACACTATTTTCTGTGAATACTTGACGGCTATAACCCCAATAACGGTATAGGAAAAAGATCACGTACTATTCCCGGGCGTATGTCATTTTACATCAGAAACGTTTAAGCATTGACATATAAGCGTTACTGCGAATGAAGGCCTCCTTTATTCGGGGGTAGCGTGGCAGGAAGAAGGCTGGCAGCAACAACTTTTCATTTCAGACAGGCAAAGTGTTGTCACCAAGGCCAGGTGAACAAGATAGATTGGCCCGCTTTGCTGTCAGCTGCCCTCTTTCAAAACAAAAAGCAACGAAGCGTGTCTGAAATTTCTTCTTTGCTTTCCAACCAAACAAAAGGAAAGAACAATTACGCTTAACGCAAATTCTGCCTCCGTTTTGGCGTCCAGGAAATAAAACCAACTCTGCTTGTTTCCCGCCATTGTCACTGGGCGTGTTTATTCGTCTATTGCAAATTCGTTTTCGTGTTTTCAGAATTCGCAAAATGTCTATGTGCAATTCGCTGATATTAAAAACGACTCATTTTTCTGAAAGTGACATTGGAACCATTTATTCATCTATATTCATTCATTTATATATCATTATTATTATTATTATTATTATCCGTGTCAAAAGCATCGGAATCAAGATAGTGTGAATAAGAAATCCACAAAAGATTGAAATTATAAAGATCACAGTGTTTCCAAGATCTAAAGCATACTGAAAATGAAGCTGTTGCTTTATGAACTGTTTCTGTCTCTTAATCTTCAGCGATGACCACAACAATAATAATAATAATAATAATAATAATAATAATTATTATTATTATTATTATTATTATTATTATTATTATTATTGCAACTCAGGACCAAGGCTTCGCAACCAGATCCTATCACTGTCACATTAACAAGGATGGAACTAACCCCAAATGCAGGATCTGCGGAAAATATGCCGAAACTGTCGACCATATTATCTCAGGACGTCTGGAACTTGCAAATAATGAATATACCCAGAAACATAACAAAGTATCGACATATGTGCACTGGAAGATATGCAAGAAGCACAAAATCGAAACTACTTAGAAATGTTATGAGTACCAACCAGCCACAGTTACCACAAATAACGATGTAACTATCCTCTGGGACATGACAATTCAAACAGACAGGGAAATAAAAGCCAACAGACCTTAAAATATAATACAATAATACAGGAACTTCAGGAAGTTTATGCTTATGACATAACAGTAACATGAGAGAAACACCTCCATAAAAATTATCAAGCAATTGTCCAAATACAAGGACCTGGAGATCGCGATTAATAGGATGTCAGGAATAAAGACTGTACCAATAGTAATCGGAGCTCTGGGTCTCGTGAGAAAAGGAATGGATAATTTTGATATCAGTCTCCCAGGTAACATCAACATACAAGTTACTCAGAAAATCGCCCTACTAGGAACATCACATATACTAAAACAGTGCAATCAGTTAAATGACAATTCTCCTATAGAGCCTAAGGACAATGGTTTGCACCCAGCTCTACAGGATACAGAGCAGGAAACATAACAAGCAAACAACAACAACAATAATAATAATAATAATAATAATAATTGTGTTAAACCGAAATGCAGTTACTGTGGTAGATATCCAGAAGCAATTGACCGTCTTGTATCAGATTGCACAGTAATATAAAATACGGCATGGGAGAGTGGGCCAATATCTGCACTGGGAAATCTGAAACTTTTACGGGACGGAAACGGCATGAAACATGATGAACATCACCCTGACACGGTTACGGAGATAAAACATGTAACAATTTTATGAGACTTTACAATATACACTGGTAGAATAATCAAAGTTAATCTTGATCAAAGAACACAAGAACAGAATGTGCTTTTTTTATCGAACTATCAACAAACAAAGATTTTAAATTGGAAATCTCAAAAATGTGGCACATGAGGGCATCAATAATTCCAGTTATAGATGGAGTTTTCGGATTGATTAGAAAAGGTTCCGATAGACTCAGTAAAAGGATCCCTTTTAGGCCATGCCTGAAAGAAATACAAAAATATTTTACTCACAAGTACAGCTCACACATTACGAAGAAATTTAGCTATGTAAAATTTTGTGTGATCTTAGGATATTTTTTACAAAAAGGATCAGTGGAAAATGCCATGAAGCCATTTGCGACCTTCGGCCTCTGGTTGGGATCCGGAACGAAATGTTTATACAAAAGAAACCCAAGGAACTACTACTAATCATTGATGTCTTCATCTTGTTCCAGTTGTGTGTGGGGCTCTTGGTTTGATTGGAAAAATTTCGGATACTCATTTAAGGAATCCCTGGTAGCCCATGCCTTAAAGAAATACAAAAGAAAATGTTTACACAAGTACAGCTCACATCTTTCTGACCTTAGATCTCTAGTTGGGACACGGAAGGAAATGAGTATACTACAGAAAAGAAAGATAATAATAATATAAATAATAATAATAATAATAATAATAATAATAATAATAATAATAATAATGATATTAAAACTACTCACAATGCAATATGCTCACGAAAATTTTTAAAATAAACTTCCTTTACGTTAGGTCTCAATTAAAACATCCGGTAATGGATTGAAGGATACAGCAAAAGAGACCTTGAAATATTTATCATTAAATGTAAGAATATCGATCTTGAAATTACTAGAATGTGACATCTCAAGACAATGATATTGCGTGTTATTAGTGGGGCTTTGGGGATGATATCAAAAGGAATAAAAAATATACGGATCAACTTTCTGTTAGACCTAAAAGAGGTGAATTACAAAAAAATCATACTGATGGCCACTTCACTCATCTTGCGTAGATTGTTCTCCATACAGTCACCACAATTAGACCAATTATATTTTTTTCCCTCTCTTTGCATGACACCCCATCTGTTTGGCTCTTTTGATACGAAAACCTGCAGTCTTATGAATGCTCTGGTCTATTCGTGGGAGGGTGCCAAACCTTTCTACACAATGCAAAGGCAAAAGAATAATAACGCTAATAATAATACTTCCAGAAAGAGAGTCGTTATCCAGAAAAGAGGAAATGTAGTGTTTATCAGTATTTATCAATATTTCCTTGGGATATGTCTTATTCAAGTTATATATATATATATATATATATATATATATATATATATATATATATAACTCTTTCAATGTTCTGTCTATGGATTTTTCCAATCGACTGCTTCATAGAAAATACCCAAAACTCCACCGAATTTCAAATTAATTCCTTCGTAGATTGTTTTAAAATTTAGATATTTATCAAACCTTAACCTCCCAAATATGCACGTTAAAGTAACGCGAACTGACAGCGTCTAAGAATTTGAATGAAACCTGTCGTGTAATTTATTGGGGTTATTGTAACGTCTTCCTTAATGTAGTCCTTATCGCTCACCCCTTAACCACCTTTATCTAGAGACGGGACGCGTTAGATTTGAGCAACATCCAGCCGACACACTGGGGTTAAAATAGGAAACTAAAATGATACATATGACACACTCATATCCTCTCTCCCACCTCACTTCCTCACTTCGTTAACTTTGCGTATACTTGATGAGGTACGTAAAAAATTGTGAATTTCTTTTCATTTTCATTTCAGCTTTTGGAAG